>BQKN01000803.1:702401-755986 GCA_022839385.1 Asparagus kiusianus
AAAATACCACAAGCAAGCAAACATCAAGATTTAACGTGGTTCGGCAAATCGTTCCTACGTCCACGGGGCAATCCTGAGAGAAATATTTCACTATGAATCAAGAGTACAATCACTCCAAGTTTCACCTGAATTTGAGGATTAAATCACAAGAGAAAGATACAGTGTTACCTCTAGGGCACCAAAACCCTAAAACCCGTCTCACCAAAAATCTCCAACTCCCGCGAAGAAATCAACACCGTACCCTCTACAGCGTCGTCGTTCTGAAGATAATGGCTTTTGAATCACTGCAATCGGATAACCGAGCTATCCGGAATCTGAACTTTTCTCTCTCTCACTTTTTCTGTCTCTCTTTTTCTCTCTCTCCCCTCTTTTTTTTCGGGTTACTATTTACGGTTACCCGTTCACGAAAATTGATTATAGGATTCTCATAAATAGAATTCTCCAAACCTATTCCTTTGTAACTAGATCATCCAAATTCTGTTCTAGATAGAATTTTAATTCATGTGAACCTCATGTGAGCCTTATCTTGGGCTGGACCCACAACAAATTCTTCCAGAATATATAGAGCTTTTTGTGTTATTAGCCTCAAGACCCGTAACTAAACTAAAATCTTTGAAACATGCATAAAGCTTACTAACAGATTAGGGATCTCCTCTACTAAAGAGCAGAAGATCATCAGCAAAGACTAGATGAGTCACTTTGAGCTTTGAACAATTTGAATGCCATTGAAATATCTATCATTCTTCAGGAGGGCCAGCCTTCTAGACAAATATTCCATACAAACCACAAAAAGATAGGGAGAGAGAGGGGGTCGCCCTGTCTCAGACCCCTCTTTCCCTCAAAGTAACCATGTAATGTGCCGTTAAGAGATATGGAGTATATAGGAGAGGAAACCCCAGCCTAGAAGCATGCTGTTTAGAAAGCTCCAGCTTATAGAGTAAAAGGACTTTCTAATATCTATGTTTAGCATGGCTCTTGGTGTAATCCCCCTCCTTCCATAATGTTTTACAAGATCATAGGCAAGAAGGATATTACTAGAGGTTAGCCTTCCTTTTATAAAGGCATTTTGTGCATCACTAATCAAGTGACCCAACACTTCTTGCAATCTCACAGCCGAACTTTTGGATATGAATTTGTAAATACAACCGCAACAAGCAATTGGTCTGAAATCAGTTGAATATTCAACAGGACAATGAATCTTAGGAACGAGCGTGAGAGAGGTTGAGGTTACCATACCTAAAAGAGAGCCAGAGATTAAGAATTCCTCAACTGCTGCAACAAGATCCTCCCCAATGACATTCCAAGCAGATTTGAAAAAAGAAGCTCCATATCCATCCGGACCCTGTTCTTTGTCATCAGGCATAGAGAATACTACTTGCTTTATTTCCTCTGATGTGATAGGGCTAGTTAGCTTACCAGCAAGATGAGGTGTCAAGCAAGGGCCATTTTGAATAATAGCTATGTCAGGATTTGCAACCACAGAAGATTCACCAAGAAAACCTTGATAAAAATATAATATTTCATGCACAATGTCTGAGCTTTCAATGAGTTTTGAGCCATCAGCCTTCTTTAGCATCAGTATTTTGTTATGATGTCTCTGAGCTTTCGTGAGGGAATAGAAGTAAGAAGAGTTTCTCTCTCCCTTTTTTAACCATTCTATTCTAGCCTTTTGCTTATGGAAAGAGAGTTCACATTCAATGAGATGATTGTATTTTGAAGTGGACTAGTTACTTCCAGAATAAGTTCTCTGTTCAAAGGATTATTTTGAAGTTGATGCTGAATATTTGCAAGTTTCTCCCTTGATTTGTTAACTTGCTATGATATATGCGAGGAGTGCTTCGTGTTTTAGCTCCTTTAGAGCAGCTTTTAGGAGCTTGAGGTTTGAGCAAATAGTAAACTTATTACATCCTCTTATGGGGGTGCTCCATGTAGATTGAACAATTGAAATATAGTCAGGGGGTTTAGTCCATATTTTGAAGAACTTGAGAGGTTTTCTTTACCTATAGTAGATGTGAGTGGGGTCCACCTTCACGTGAAGAGATAGAACAGCGTGAAAGGCTAAGAAGTAAACACGTGAGGTGATTTGAGTGGGAGCCACACGTTTGTGAGGTGGAGAGTTAAGTGGTGTACCAAAACCCATTTAAGTGCATGTGACTCTTTCCGCGTGAATAAGCGGCCCACAACTCGAGTTTTGTAGGGCCTTACCTGATTGATGTTTATAGCTATATATAGCTGGACGTAGGCAAACCTAGGTTTTTTGGTGCAAGAGCAAAGAGGGGGTGTGGCGTACAGGTGCAGAAGAAAAGAAAAAAGCGGCTAATGTAGTTCTCTTGGGGCTTCGCGCAGAGAGAAAAACAGCAGTGTTTTGTGCAGCCGTCTTTTGAGTTTGAGCACCCTTTTGAGAGAGATTGTTAGGAATTTGAGAGATTGTTTGAGGATTTAATTTGTATGATTGTAAACCATATTTGTGTTCTCTTTCCCTCTAATAGTAGATCCCCCTCCTTACCCCGTGGACGTAGGCAACTTGTCGAAGCACGTTAAAAATGATTGTTCATGCTGTTATTTATAATAGAGAGTTTAGGTTCACTCGACAGGTCACTCCTAGAACTGATGAGAAAAAGAGCTGATATCCCACTTTGTTGAGATATTTTACTTTTGGTTCTTATTTCCTTTGTGAAATAGGGATTTAGTTGAGATCTACTCTCTTGTCAAGCACCAGAGGTGCTGTCAAAATTTTCGTTGTGCACAACAAGTGGTATCAGAGCTCGAGCTACGCTTAGGCAATTTGGAGGAGTAAATCGCTTTGGAAGCTCGTCTAGGGTTTTAATTGGAGTTAAAGGTGGGATCCTTTTGGTATAGGCTCTATCTTTCTCAAGTTTAGATCTATTCTTCAGTTTGTTCCGCATTGGTTGTTGGTGTGTTGAGGAATATGGCCGGGAAAGAAGGTGTTGAGGGTGGCGCTTCTGGTATGAAGACCATTCAAAGTTTGAATATCGACTCTACGAAAATAGATATGGAGAAATTTAACGGCACGAACAACTTTGGACTTTGAGGATGCAAAGTTTTGGATGTGCTGAATGCACAAAATTTAGAAGACACTTTAGAGTTGGATGGCAAGCCAGATGATATTAAAGAGAAGGTTTGGAAGAAGATGAATCAGACGACGTGTGGTGTTATTAGGTATTGTTTAACACAATATTTGAAGTATGATGTGATGAATAAGACTTCTGCAAAGAATATTTGGGCGACCCTTGAGAGCAAGTATTTGACCAAGAGTGGGAAATCGCTTGCATTTGAAGAGGAGACTTTATCGCTTCCACTTGAAGAAGGGAATCTCCATTAGTGATCACATGAACCATTACACGAAGATTCTTACGGATTTGGCGAATGTGAATGTTATGATTGAAGATAAGGACAAAGCGTTGCTATTGTTGAGTTCCTTGCCTGATGAGGAATTCAAGACCTTTGTTCTTACCCTAATTAATAGGAATGTGTCCCTTTCGTATAGTGAGGTCACTGCTGTACTTGTGAATTATCAGCTTCGAAAGAATGATAAGGAGGCTTCAGTTAAGCCGGTAGCGGAGGCATTGGTCGCAAGAGGGAAGAATATAAACCGAAAGAATTGGAAGTCAAAGTCTAGAGTAGGACATCCTACAGTAGGAAAAGATCAGTGTGATTGGTGCAAGGAGACTGGTTATTGAAAGAAAGATTGAATGGATGAAGAATAAGTAGAAGGGAAAAGGGAAGCAACCATCATCAGAAGCAAACATCGTTATATCGGATGGTAATATTTCTGATACTTCTATTTATTCGCTTTCTATTAGTCCTACATGTAGCTATTCGGAGGAATCCGAGTAGATGTTGGATAGTGGTACAATCTATAATGTGTGCCCTAGAAGTGAATGGTTCTCTAGTTTTAAGAAACTGGATAGTGGTGTGGTATACATGGGAGACAACCGTGCATGCTAGATCCTTGGGATAGGAAGAATTCGCATCAAGATGTTTAACGGGACTATTAGAGAGTTATATGATGTGAGATATGTTCCTTCCTTGAGGAAGAACTTGATCTCAATTGGAGCTTTGGTTGGAGAGGGTCTGAAGGTTCGTGTTGAGGACATGGTTCTCGAGATCGTGGAAGACTCTTTGATTGTGATGAAGGGTGTCAGGAGGAATAACCTGTACTATTTGATTGGAGATACAGTGATAGGTGGAGAGCCGGCAACTTCTGTTGATTTGACTAGACTACGATATTTGGGGCTTGGTCATTCCAGTTTTGATTTGAAGATGAGTGTATCAACCTGCAATTTGAAATCCAGTGAACACTTTGATGTGAGCAAGAAGACCGAGGTGAAGTTTGACACATCTATTCACCGCACGGAGGATCTTTCAGATAGGGTTCACGTGGATGTTTGGGGGCCTTCCAAGGAGGCATCATTGGGAGTAAATAGATGTTTGGTTTCCTTTGTTGGTGGCTATTCTAGGCGAGTTTGGGTTACAACCAAATCCTCTTTGGATAAAGTCCTAGTAGTCTCCAACAGATTAAAAAGTGTAAGATTGGCAGAAAGGTGAAGGTACTTCATTTTGGTTTTGGTGGGAGGTACAAGATAGACCTATTTCTGTATTGGAGCCGAGCTCACGACATTTCGAGACACTTCGTTGGAAAGAAAATCTTGGGAAAACTAGATAGGGTGGCAAATTTGGAGACACGTTCCTTGCTAGAGGAGGATCGGTGTTTGTTGTCAAACAATGGTCTGCAGAAGAGTTTCTGGACAGAGGTTTCGACATATTCGAGCCATCTTATTAAAGAGTTGTCAACTACTGTGATAGGAGGTAAAACTCAATTGGGTGTTTGGTATGATAGTGTCACTTCGGTTGAGGCTTCGATGAGGGAGCTATTTGACTCTCAGCAGGTGGAGAGTTTTGGATAGACCTTAGATGTATCGTAGCAGGTGGAGAGTGATGCTACTCCACATTGGGTGGAGATTACTCCACATACTCCAGATCATACTGTATCGTTTGGGATTCTAGCTGAGGTGACACAGTTTGGGAATCATTTGGATTTGGATGCAGGTGATGAGTTGTTTAATTTGAGTGTAGTTGGTAGATGTAGTTTGAATATGGCCATTAGTTCATCTCAGGAGGAGGCGTTTGGTTTGTTTCGTTTTGGAGCCATTAGGAGAATTATCAGCCGTAGATTTGTTAGTGATGTTGAAGAAGGGTTCCGAACTCTTCTATTTGATTGAGGGCCTTTGGAGGCCATTTTGATGAACTACGTGAAGCTTAATTCCTTGGGCAATAGGATACATAGGCAGTCATTTATGATGCAGCCGATTTGGTGAGTTGATATCGATATTTGGAGAGTGTTCGCATTCTCGTTTGGGTCTCGACTTATTATGGATTGAGTCCGTTGTCGTTAATTGTTTCACTTCGTACTGGATGCAATAAGTGAGACATTTGGTTTGTTTGGTGTCGTCTCAGTTTTAGGAAAACTTCACCGAGGTGGAGAATTGTGAGTGGGGTGCACCTTCACGTGAAGAGGTAGAACAACGTGAAAGGCTAAGAAGTAAACAGGTAAGGTGATTTGATTGGGGGCTAGATGTTTGTGAGGTGGAGAGTTGTGAGTGGTGTACCAAAACCCATTTGAGTGCACGTGACTCTTTCCGCGTGAATAAGCGGCCCAACACTCGAGTTTTGCAGGGCCTCACCTGATTGACGTTTGTAGCTATATATAGCTGGACATAGGCAGACCTAGGTTTTTTGGTGCAAGAGCAAAGAGTGGGTGTGGCGTACAGGTGCAGAAGAAAAGAAAAAAGCGGCTGAAACAGTTCTCCTGGGGCTTCGCGCAAAGAGAAAAACAGCATTTTTTGTGCAGCCGTCTTTTGAGTTTGAGCACCCTTTTGAGAGAGAGATTGTGAGGGATATGAGAGATTGTTTGAGGGTTTAACTTGTGTGATTGTAAACCCTATTTGTATTCTCTTTTCCTCTAATAGTAGATCCCCCCTCCTTGCCCCGTGGATGTAGGCAACTTGTCGAATCACGTTAAAATTGATTGTTCGTGTTGTTACTTGTAATAGAGAGTTTTGGTTTCCTCGAAAGGTCAGTCCTACAACTGATGAGAGGAAGAGCTGATATCCCACTTTGTTAAGATATTTTACTTTCGGTTCCTGTTTCCTTTGTGAAACATGGATTTAGTTAAGATCTACTCTCTTGTTGAGCACTAGAGGTGCTGCCAAAATTTCTGCTGTGCATAACAGTAGAATCTTCCGATATGGATATCAGGCCAGGAGAGTTATCAGAGCAAGTTGGTTGCAGAAATTGTACTTGGTTTGAACTGAAGCTTTGTATCCATTCCTCATTTACCAATACCCTATACAATCTACTCCATACTCTTAAAGACACATCCTGGTTGTTAGACCGAGGAAGGAGGTTCCCTACAGTCTTGAGATGAGTGAGATGGCTGTCAGAAATGAAATTATTCAAATCCTCAGTGTCAGCTTCAGTCACTTGACTTCCTCCAATTTTTTCCTCAGAGTTCAATATAGGGTTGTAATCTCCACTGAGAAACCATGTACTATTTACCTTAGAACTGAACTGCACTATTTCAGACCATAGTTCCTTCATCCTCTCCATAGAATTGGAAGCATAAACAGCAGTGATACAACGAGTAAATCTCCCATCTGAGGATCCAAGGGAACAAGTGATATGTTGATCGGATGACAATGACTTTTGAATTTTCAGACAAGCAGGGTCCCAAAAAAAGCCAAATTCTAGCAGAACCAAACCCCTGAGCACTAGTAAACCATTCCCATCCACGTGCTATTTTATTTGAAATTTTATCAAGATTACAGGTCTTTAAGTTCGTTGCCAACACTGCAAATAGAGAGAGAGAGAGGGAGATGATAATATTTGACAAATTGGTTCACTGTTTGATGCTTTCTTGGTTTATTAAAACCCCTTATATTCCTGACGACAAAGTTCATTGAGAGGATGATCCTCCTCTATCAACGCTAGAAGGAGAAAAACTACTAGTCTGATGCCTCAGTGGAGAAAATTTGTTAGTGTTTGTCCCCCTAGCTTCTCTTCCATATTTTACTTGAGCTCACTCATCATGTAGTCCAGAGATCGGAATTGAAGGACTAACTGTCCTAGGTAGGAGCTTCCAGCCCTACCTCACCTGATGAATCTTCTTTTCTGTTAATAGCAACCCATTTCTAAATAATAGTATGTCTTCTACAATGCTCCAGATCATGACCAATTTGCTTACAGGAAGTGCACCACCAAGGCTTCAACTCGTACATTACTTTTGCGTATATCGCTTCCCATTTGGACCTTCTACTAAGATTTGATCTGGCAGTGTGACAGCAAGAGGGAGGTTAACCTCAGTAAGAACTCTAGCTTACACCAATCTTTGTCTATTAGCGGCCAGCTTATCAGTTGTGATGGGAACTTTAATTATACTACCAATCTTGTTAATGCCATTAGAGTTCCAAGGATTTAGTCTCAAGGCCGGAAATTGTACTCACATATGGTAATTGCAATCCCTCATCTTTTCAAAATCTTCATCTACAGACCATGGCTTTAAATTCAGAGGACGAGACCCCAAAAAAAAAAAGAGATCAAGGTCCTATATGTTAGGCAGAGTTAGGCACCATCAATTAAGCAGAGTATGAAATTAGTAAAAGAAAAATAATATAAAATTAGTGCATAATAATTTCAGCTGCCTATAAATAGATCCAAAACTCTTCAGGAAAAATATCATTTCAGAAACAACTCCTCATATAGAAGAGTGAAAGAGAAAAATAGAGAGAGTTTCTCATTGTAAAGAGAGATTGTAACCCCAAAGTTTCTTCTCATAGTGGATTTTTTTATTCTTGCCCGTGGTTTTTACCCCAAATTTATTTAGAGGGGTTTCCACATAAATCTGTGTGTTTTTTATTACTTTCATTCTACTATTCGCTGCGACCCTGCTCTATTAGGCTCCGGGTTCGTCCCAACAAGTGGTATCAGAGTCTGGCTTAGGGTGTTTGTATCTCCTTATCGTATGCTATGTGGCTTCCACATCAGAAAATAAGTTAGATTATCATTTACCCTTTGAAGGTGATGAGTACTATTCACGAGTAAGATACTGTTCACAAGCATGGTACCGTTCACAAGCACTGTACTATTCACAGATATGGTTACTATTCATAAATACAGTTAGTATTTATGTGAAATAGTAAGAAGTTACTATTCGTGGTAGAAGCGATGGCTGCGAAGTTCGAGATCGAGAAATTCAACAGGAGTAGTTTCTCACTATGGAAGTTGAAGATAAATGCTATCTTAAGAAAAGATAATTACCTAGCGGCCATCGGTGCAAGGCCAGACGACATCACAGATGATAAGATGTGGAACGAGATGGACGGAAATGCTATCGTAAATCTCCATCTGGCATTAGCAGATAGTGTGCTGTCAAGCATAGAAGAGAAGAAGATAGCAAAAGAGATCTGGGATACTCTAATAAAGATATATGAGACAAAATCCCTACATAACAAAATCTTCTTAAAAATGAGACTTTACACTCTGAGGATAGCGTAATCTACATCGATGACCGACTATATCAACACCCTAAACACACTGTTCTCCCAACTCACAACGTTAGGGCATAAAATCGGTGTGAATAAACGTGCAGAGCTTCTACTTTAGAGTCTACCTGACTCGTATGATCAGCTCATCATTAACCTAACAAACAACATCCTCATGGACGATCTAGTTTTTGATGATGTTGCAGCCACTGTTCTAGAGGAAGAAAATCGGCGCAAGAACAAAGAAGACATGCACACAAGTTCGCAACAAGCGGAGGCTTTAATAGTGATGAGAGGAAGATCAACGGAACATGGCTCTAGTGGGAGTCATATCCATGATAGATCAAAATCACAAAGTAAGAAGAATATTAAATTCTACAACTGTGGCAAAAGAGGGCACATGAAATCGGAGTGTTGGCACAATAAGAAGAGTGAAAATAAAAAGTCTTCAGAGCCATCAACATCTCAAGGATGCGTTGTCTGCACGTCAGATAATGGTAAAATTCTATACAATAGAGCAACCATTATTGATGAATGCAGAAAGAGGTTTGCTGATGTCTAGCTTCTAGATTCAGCAGCCTCCTGGTATATGAATGTAGGCAATAAAAATTATTTTTAATCCCTATCAGAGAAGTTCAGAACAAAACTGCTAAAACCTCGCCCGAAATAACAAAAAAGGGGGAAAACGATGATATCTCTCAAACCGGAAGAAATTTGGCGAAACGGACAAGAGAAAACCGAACCCTATGGGATGAGTTTGGTTGGCTCCTTCTCATCGAGATAGTCGATTTTCATATATAATTCGTCAAATTCCGACTTACGGTTTGAAAGTTATGACCTGTTCTTCGTTGCATATTCTGGAGCTCGCCTGCATAAGTCAAGCTCACCTGCAGAGCTCGCCTGCATAAGTCAAGCTCGCATGCACAACCTTACTTGACACCTTGAAACTCGCCTGCATGATCTAGGCTCACTCAAAGGCAAGCTCTCCTGCACAACCTCACCTGTAGGGTTCGCTTGCATGATCCAGGCTCGCCTGAAGGCTGAAGCTCGCCTGAAAAGGGTGAAGTTCACCTGTAAGGAAGTCCGTCTGCAAGGCTAGAGCTCGCCTGAATATTGGAGCTCGACCGAACTAAGCGAAGCTCGCCTACACAACTTCGCCTACGAGGCTCGCCTTCATAGCCTTGCTTGAAGACCTAGCTCGCCTGTATGATTCAGGCTCGCCTGAAGACCTAGCTCGCTTGTATGATCCAGGCTCGCCTGAAGACCTAGCTCGCTTGTATGATCTAGGCTCGCCTGAAGTCCGAGCTCACTTGTAGCACCTAGGCTTGCCTGCATGCCAAAGCCCGCCAAGCTCGCCTGTAGACCCAAACTTGCCTGCTCGCTTGAAAGCTCGCCAGCTTGCCTGATAGCCCAAGCTCGCCTGTAATGTCAAGCTCGCTTGCACGGCTGGACCAAGTCAGCCACTTGAGCTTAAAACGTGAGAGTGGGTACACCAACTCCCCATGATCTAAGGGATGGAGTATGGTTCTCCTCACCTCTAATGGTCACATCCCAAGATTTAAGGGATGGAGTTATAGTCCCCCTCAACCAGAATCCCACAATTTGAGGGAGTAGCCATGCTTCTCCTCTATTATAAATAGCGAATGATAGCTATCAAAAGAGAGGTCTCGAACTCTTGATCAAGACCGAACCTATTGGGCTCCTTGGCAATCAGTTCTCTTAAGCTCTTGCATAATCTTTGCACTGTAGCATCTTCTTCCAGCTTTCGACCATGATCACCATCAAGCTCGGGACTCGAACTCGATCAATACGAGCTTCTACTGTGTACTGAAGCTCACCTGCAACTTCAATCGGATCGTCTAAGGAAGCAAACTCGGTGCGAGAACCGAGAGAGGCGTCCTATCGCTACCAAAGTCCCCACGTTAAACAAGGAGGGCATTCCCTCCGCTTCTATTGTAATCTTGATTCATTTAGTTTATAATAAGCCATTCTTATCAATACAAACGAAATCCCCTGTTTCAGGAAATCAAAATTTACACCTACAATGACCTCCCAGAGAGAATGGTTCCACAAATATGAACCTATCTCAGGAGGATCTGTATTCATTGGCAATGATCATACATTGAAGATTTCTAATATTAGCACTATCAAAATCAAAATATTTGATAGTACAATACGCACCATTTAAGATGTGAGATATATGAAGGGATTGACGAAGAATATGTTGTCTTTAGGATAACTAGATGAGCTCGGGTGCAAGATTCATATAGAAAATAGGATCATAAAAATTATTAGAGGGGCGCTTGTTGTGATAAAAGGAGAAAAGATAGCTCCAAATTTATACATGCTCAAGGGAGAAACCTTGTAGGAAGTTGATTCACGTGTGGTATCAACCAGCCGTGAAGAAAAACAAACCATGATGTGGCATCACAAACTAGGTCACATGTCAGAACGAGGCTTGAAGATTCTCTCCGATCAGAAGCTACTTCATGGACTTAATTCAGTAGCTCTTCCCTTCTGCGAGCATTGTGTTACAAGTAAGAAGCATTAGCTAAAGTTCAACACATCGAGTTCAAGAAGCAAGGCTATTCTGGAACTGATTCATTCTGATGTATGGCAAGTACCAGTTACATCCATAGGAGGAGCAAAGTACATTGTGTCATTTACTGATGATTACTCCAGGAGATGTTGGGTGTATCCTATCAAGAAGAAAGAGGATGTATTCTCATTCTTTAAAGCCTACACAGCACGAGTCGAGCTTGAATCTGAAAAGAAGATCAAGTGCTTGAGGTCAGATAATGGAGGAGAATATACAAACGGTGAATTTCTTACATTCTGTAAGCAAGAAGGCATCAAAAGACAATTCAGTACTGCTTATACCCCTCAACAATATAGAGTGGTAGAGCGGATGAACAGAACTCTGTTGGAAAGAACAAAAATAATGTTGGCAACTGCAAATTTGGATAAAGTCTTTTGAGCGCAAGTAGTACAAATCGCCTGCTATGTGGTGAATCGATCTCCATCAACTGCAATACAATTAAAGACGCCGATGGAGATGTGGACTAGTAAGCCAACTGATTATTTCAACCTCTATATATTTGGAAGTCCAGTGTACGTAATGTACAATGCCCAAGAAATTACAAAACTAGATTCAAAATCTAGAAAATGCATATTCTTAGGGTATGTTGATGGAGTAAAATGATATCGCTTGTGGGATCCTACTTCCCACAAGGTTATCGTCAGTAGAGATGTTATCTTTGTAGAGAACCAACTATAAAGTGAAGAGAAAGAAAGCAGTTCAAGGAAGGACTCCAAGATTGTAGCTATTCAGGTTGAAAATAATCCAAATTCTTCTGAATCAATAACGGAGCATGATGTACAAGAACCAGTCGAGTCCGAGGCTCTAAAAGTTCGAAGGTCAACTCGTGAGAGAAGACCACTGACTTGACACTTGGAGTATATTACGTAGAGTAATATTGCATATTGTCTTCTAACAGAGGATGGAGAGCCATCAACTTTTTATGAAGCTATAAATAGCACAGATGCATCTTTGTGGATGGCAGCAATGCAGGAAAAAATTAAAGCTCTCCATAAGAATAAGACTTGGGCACTTGTGTCACTGCCACAAGGAAGAAAGACCATTGGAAATAAATGGGTCTATAAGATCAAGCGAAATGGCGATGATCAAATGGAGCGATATCGTGCTAGATTGGTAGTAAAAGGATATGCACAGAAAGAAAGTATTGACTTTAATGAAATATTTTCTCCTGTAGTTTGACTTACAACAGTCCGAATAGTCCTAACTATGATCGTTATATTTGACTTACATCTAGAGCAGCTAGATGTGAAAATAACATTTCTTTATGAAAATCTTGAAGAAGAAATTTACATGCTCCAACCAGAAGGTTTTGAAGAAAAAGCAAAAGAGAACTTAGTTTGCAGATTGAACAAATCTCTGTACGGTCTAAAGCAGACGTCAAGGTGTTGGTACAAGAGATTTGATTCATTCATCATGAGCCTTGGATACAACAGACTTAACTCAAACTCTTGTGCATATTTTAAGAGGTTTGGTGAAAGTAACTTTGTTACTTATTGCTGTATGTTGACGACATATTGGTTGCATGCTCCAACAAAGATCGTATCAAAGAATTAAAGGCACAGTTGGCTAGAAAAATTTGAAATGAAGGATTTAGGATCTACAAACAAGACTCTAGGGATGCAAATTTACAGAGACGGAATTAATAGGAAGATTTGTCTTTCTCAGAAGAATTATTTAAAGAAAACCTTACGACGCTTTAACATGCAAGATTGTAAGTTAATTTTTACCCCACTTCCTATTAATTTTAAATTATCATCTAGTATGAGTCCTAGCAGCGAAGAAGAGAGGATGGAGATGTCTCAAGTATTGTATGCATCAGTAGTGGGAAATTTAATATTCGCGGTAATTTGTACAAGACCAGATATTGCACAAGCAGTGTGAGTGGTTAGTCCATACATAACGAATCCTGGTAAAGAGCATTGGAATGTTGTAAAGAGGGTCCTAAGATATGTTAAAGGAATCTCAAATGTTGCATTATGTTATGGGGGATCAGATTTTATTGTTAATGGATATGCTGATTCTAATTATGCAGGTGATCGTGATAATAACAAATCCACTACATGCTATATATTTGCAATTGCTGGCAGAGCTGTAAGCTAGATTTCAAAACTATAGTCAGTTGTGGCTATTTCAACAATGGAAGTAGAATATGTAGCAGCTACACAAACTAGTAAAGAGGCGGTATGGTTGAAGATGGTGTTAGAGGAACTCGGGCATGAACAAAAGAATAATTCTCTATTTTGTGATAGTCAGAATGCTTTGCATTTAGCAAGAAATCCGGCCTTTCATTCAAAGACAAAACACATTTGAGTTCAGTATCACTTCGTTCGTGAGAAAGTGGAAGAAGGAAAGTGGATATGCAGAAAATTCACACCAAAGATAACCTAGCAGACTTTTTAACAAAAATAGTTAATAATGATAAATTTATGTGGTTTATATCCTCTTGTGATATATCGGAGATGTGAGCAATATGAAGATGACAAGATAGAAAGAATGGTGTGAAGATATGATTGATACTCAATCAAATGTTAAAGTGGGAGACTGTTGAAAGAGACATCGTGTTAGGCAGAGTTAGGCACCGTCAATTATGCAGAGTTTGAAATTAGTAAAAGGACAATAGTATAAAATTAGTGCATAGTAGTTTCAACTGCCTATAAATAGGTCCAAAACTCTTCAGGAAAAATATATCCCAGAAACAACTCCTCATATCGAAGAGTGAGAGAGAAAAATAGAGAGAGTTTCTCCTTGTAAAGAGAGATTGTAACTCTAAAGTTTCTCCTCACAATAGATTCTTCTATCATTGCCATAGTTTTTACCCCAAATTCATTTAGAGGGTTTTCCATATAAATCCGTGTGTTCTTTTTATTACTTTCATTCTACTATTCGTCCGACTATGCTCTATTGGGCCCCGGTTTGTCCCAACACTATATTCAATTTATCTCTCATACTGATTTCATTGTGAAATTTATATAGAAACAATCCTGGTTTTATCAAACACGCTGATGGTGAACCATAGTTTGTTGATGCCAAAGAAAACTACTATATACAAATACAGAAGAAGTGAAAGAGTGAGAAATTTGTACAATGCCATCTACTTCTACGTAGTGGCAACTAATCAAATCATAACTCTACTAGATATAAAGCACTCCTCCTGATCTTGGCTTTTTTTTCTTTTTCCTTTTTTTCCTTTTTGGTTAAAGAAAATTTGACTTGGATTAAAAAAAAGACAATACAATTATGCATTCACAAAAGAGAGTTATTTTTTACAGACAATTCCTCTATATATTGGTCATTCGCAACAAAATGTTTTTTGTGCGTCGGTAAAAACCATTTTTTGGAGAGAGACTACTTCACCAATCGAGTCACATGTATTTGACATATTCATACCTAACTACAAAGTGGTGATGAAATGTATAACTTGTTACAAATCTTTCTATTTTCCAATTCGATTCGATGCATTTGTTCATAGAGCTATTTATTCGAACACAGACATTTCTTCAACACCTCTAAGAGAGGAACAAATAGTTAATTTTGAAAGAACTTATTACCAGCCTCTTTCAGATGTGAATCTATCTGATTCAGAAGGGAAGGACTCACTTCCAATTACGTAAAACAATTGTTCAAACTGCACTCAAAGGTAGGGTGTTTCCCATTAATATAGGAACTTCTGGACTAGAAACAATGATATCTCCAATTATAGCCCCTGGGATGTAAAATATATCTCTTCTCACCATCCCTATAGTGTATGAGACAAATGTATGCATTTTGATTAGGGTCAAGCAACATGATGAACACATGCAAGGTGGACGGGAAGTGGTGTTTCCAGTGGTGGACAGGTGAATAACGCGTAAGAACCTACCCTTGGAGGGGAACAACAGCTGCTATAGAATGTGAGAGTTTTGAAGAGCTAAAAGTGCTGAGAGAGAGTACGATAAAAACAGAAGGGACCTCGGAGAGATGAGAATGATTCTCAGTATTTTTTCGTATACTTATTGTTTAATATATAGTTGGTTTCATATTTGTAATTTTTTTGTGAATGATGTGTATAAGAAGAATTTGTCTAACTTCGGTTAGTCTAAGTGTAGAACCAAAGCTGAAGCCAAAGCTGGAATCAAGAAGATGAGGCAAAACGAGGAAAACAGGAAAACTACAGTACGGTCGACCACGGTGCTCTCGGCGGTCGACCGCGAACGTGCACAAAAACAAAAAAAAAGTCTCTGGACTTTTTCCGGTTGACAGCGGCGGTTGGTGCGGTCAACCGCGCCTAGACCCTGGAGTTGAGTTGGTCTCTGGACTTTTCACAGTCGATCGCGATTGGTTCGACGGTCGACCACGAGTCGAGCTGGCAGTTTTCTAATCTGTTTTGAATTATGTTTGAGCTAGGATTTATATATATACCTATATGTTTCTAGGGCTAAATAGAGACATGAAAAAACATCAGAAGAAAAGAAAAGAGAGAGAATCTCAAAGAGATTAATCCCTTGTTTGAGTGATTGTATTCTTTCTTCAATTAATCAAAGAGATTGTGTGGTGTGGCTCCCGAGGACGTAGGCACGTTGCCGAACCTCGTTAAATTCGTATGTTCTCTCTTGTTCTTATCTCTGCAAGTTTTTAGCTTTGATTTGTGTTGAATTTCTTTCTTGCTCAACTTTCTAACAAGGTCCTGAAGGGTAAAGGTTTGATTTGATTGTTTCGAATCCCCAACAATTGGTATCAGAGCTTTGTTCAGCAATTTGTGAGAAAGCCATGGCAGAGTAAATCAAATCTAAGATCGAGAAGTTTGACGGTTTAGACTTTGCCTACTAGAAGTCACAGATGGAGGACTATCTGTACCAGAAGGACTTGTATCGCCCGTTGATGGGTAAGGATAAGGGACAGAAGAAAGAGGAGTCAGACGACGATTAGGAGATACTGGATAGGAAGGCTCTAGGATAAATCCGGTTGTCACTCACTAAGATAGTAGCCCACAATATCTTGAAGGAGAAGATAATGGTAGGACTTATGGAAGCGATCGCGAAGATGTACAAGCAACCGTCTGCAGCAACCAAGGTGAATCTAGTAAAAACTCTTTTTAACCTCAAGATAGCAGAAGGATGGTCCTTCACGATGCACCTCAGCGAGTTCAACACGATTGTTGATCAGCTTATCTCCGTAGGCACCACGTTCGATAACAAAGTGAAGACCCTTTTATTACTATCGTAGTTGTTAGATAGTTGGGCAGGTTATGTAAAGGCAATTAACAATTCAGCGGGGAAGGAAAAGTTAAAGCTGAGTAAGGTGGTCAGTATGATTCTATCCGAGGAGGTTAGAAGAAAATTGTCTGAATCAGAAGATTCAGCCCTAAACTTCGAACAGAGAGGCAAAAGCCAGAAAAAAAGGAACCAGAATAGGAATCGGTCGAAGTCAGTGAAGAAGAGGTCAAACTCGAAAGTTAGGCCTATCAAATGAAAGTGCTGGAACTGTGGCCAGGAGGGTCATACGCCTTCAGTCTGCAAGAGTCCAAAGAAGGATACGAGTGAGCAGGAGGCTCATATCGTGCAGGATGCTTTGAGACTCAGGAGCCTCTTTCCACGCCACTGCTAATAAGAAACTTCTTCAGAATAATGTAGCAGAGGACTTTGAAAAAGTATATTTGGGCGACAATGAGCCCTGTAATATTGTTGGAAAGGGCGATGTGCAGATTCAGATGAAGGGCTCTAAGTAGAACTTGAAGAACGTGAGGCACGTACCGAAACTAAAGAGGAATCATGTTTCAGTGGGACATCTTGGAGCAGAATGTTATGTTTCGACATTCATAGGGGAATCATGGAGAATCTCTAACGGTACGATGGTAGTTGCCCGAGGCAACAAATTAGGGACTCCCTACCTCACCTGACATGCGAGTGACACCCTTGCAATTGCAGTTGGCAAAGAGAGTACAGATCTGTAGCACAACAGGCTAGGGCACATGAGCGAGAAGGGGATAAAGATATTACATTCACAGGGAAAGCTGTCACGCCCCGCTTCCCAAAATACCCGGGAATCGGAACGTGAACAAGCCCGCACGTATTAGATTGAGAAGAAATATACACTATCATTTTTTCTCTTTTCTTCTCAATCCAATACGCTAAACGTTTGGAAATAGATACAATGCAAAGGCACAGGTCCCCGATCACATCAGCAAGAATATAATAGACAAACTCAGAATAAAAAATACATATCATATCACAAATGAATATCATCCAAGACATAATGATATGGGTCAAACATGCCCTTATACAAATTGAACAAATGAATACTGAAGAAAATGTAAACTACGTCGTTCAACGGTAATAGAAAGGAAAATACTACAAGAACAACTGAGATCATCAACTAAGAAGAGATAACTACTTCGGCCTATTCTTCAACTCTATCTGCAAGACACTTCTGTTGAGAATCCTCTAGCTCCTGACGATCTCCCAGATGAACCTGTTCTTCCCCTAAATCTGACGTATACCAGAGAAAACAGGTGTACGTCAGGGTGCATGGCACACAGCAAGATACTAGGAAGAGCAATCATAAGGTAATTAGAATAATGATACATACAAAATAAACACAAATAAAAAGAAAACATATTTAATTGATGGAATAATAAAAAGTAGTCTGAAACATAGAAAAGATACAAAGATAGTCAAGTATAAATAGCTAAACACAATTATTAAAATAATTATACAATCAAATAATCATGTAAAATAGTATACAAAATTTAGCAGATAAATAATTCATTACACAAATATTGGGTATTTACAAATTATATACACAGAAATTAGAATGCGACAAACAATATAATTATGTAAAAATAAGCAGCACAATGTAAGTGGAACAATAGAAGGTAATTGAACATAAACCAAAAATATATGATATATAAAACATTACAAAGCAGACAATCATGGAAGGAAAATGTGATATGACACAACAACATATAAGAAATGAATTATATGTAGTATATCATATCAAAAACAAAATAGATAATTATAAATGTATATCACGACAATAATTATCGAAACATACTTTATATAAGTATTATGACTATTGGGTACATAATATTATGACTAGAAAAATGAAGCAAACAAACTTGAACAAGGAACAAAAAATATATAAGTAAGTATTAAGATGAATAAGAAACTGTATTTAGAAAATAAGTAACCATGACATCAACAAAACTAAAAAGATGAAATGATTGATTAATTAAAACAAACAATGATGATACATGCAATTATAGTAAAGAATGAAATGAAATATACTAAATTGAACTACTTTATATGTAACAAGCTAGATAATAAACTTATAACATAATATACAATAGTAGACAATGATAATGTAAAATGACTGAAATATACTAAACACGAGAATGACGCAATATCACTAGGAAGCATAAGATATAAGACAAGAATGTAGAACAATCAGGCAGAAGGACAATAAAGATTATAATAAGGTATGCAGAGCATACATAATCACAATTGAAATAACATTAAGAAATAAACATAAATAGAAAAATATCAATACATATAGACAAACAAACAGAGACAAATCATAATAATAATTAATAGCAGAATGAAACGATATATAATTACTAGCATACAAATAGTTATATAACACAAAGTAAATAATACCAAATTATAGTTAGGTTCAAAGAAACACAAATAAAATCAAAGTATAAAAATAAAAGATATAAAAGCAAAAGGGATAAACAAGATTCAACAACAATAATAATCACTATATAAAATCAATTTAGACATAGCAATATATTATGAAATAGTCAAAAATCACATAAATAAAATCAGCGTAATATACATAAATAAAATGTATAATACATAAAACATGAACTATGAAAGATAAAATAGATTTATAAACAAATAAAAACATACAATACAACACTGTATGTGATACATAAAATATGTAATAAATAATGCAAAATTAATACAATCAAATAATATATAAGTCAAATCAAAGAAAATATAGTTTTAAAATAATAACACATATAATAACGATCGGTACGAGGATAGAGGAGTTATACAGAGAGGGTAATCGTGAAGCGATGAGACAAGAACCATGGAAACTCCAGAGTCAAAAGAGTGATAAGATAGGAACGAAACGAAATCTATCAAGAAAATGGAACAAGGGCTCAAGAATAGTCTCACGGATGAAATCATGATATGTATCTAAATTGTCCTTTACATTCTCACTAGTGAGGACTCGGGACCGTGACCTACATGGGCCACCACTAAAACCTGTCACGCCCCGCATTCCAAAATACTCGGGAATCGGAACGTGAACAAGCCCGCGACGTATTAGATTGAGAAGAAATATACACTATCATTTTTTTCTCTTTTCTTCTCAATCCAATACGCTAAGCGTCTGGAAATAGATACAATGCAAAGGCACAGGTCCCCGATCACATCAGCAAGAATATAATAGACAAACTTAGAATAAAAAAATACATATCATATCACAAATGAATATCATCCAAGACATAATGATACGGGTTAAACATGCCCTTATACAAATTGAACAAATGAATACTGAAGAAAATGTAAAGTACGTCGTTCAACGGTAATAGAAAGGAAAATACTACAAGAATAACTGTGATCATCAACTAAGAAGAGATAACTACTTCGGCCTATTCTTCAACTCTATATGCAAGACATTTCTATTGAGAATCCTCTAGCTCCTGATGATCTACCAGATGAACTTGTTCTTCCCTTAAGTCTGATGTACACCAGAGAAAACAGGTGTATGTCAGGGTGCATGGCACACGGCAAGATCCCACAAAAGAAATAGAACGAACGAAAACCCAAAGAGGAAAACGATACGATAATAGAAATGACAAAAGGACGTACAACTGAAAATCTAACCAAATTAGCATGCGAAAACACTACTAAAATATGATAACATAAAGCATCCAGAATCAATCAGGTAACAAGATCATGCAACTAGCGGTCAGAACAATCATCCAAGTAACAGGGGCATACAATAGATGGAATTAATACTTAAAAATCTACAACAAGAGACGTAGTACGTCGAGCGAAATAATCCAAACAAGGAAACCCTTATGTATATACCATATGTCTCAAATTATAGATAATTAAATATTAATCCCGATCTATGTATGAAAAGAAGCACAACTAGCCTACATCTCACAAGAAATCATACCTAGTCAAGAAACGAGGTCATGTAACTAGCTATTCTATAACACGTCACCGGTCACATCTCACACAGAGTCAACGCTCCTGTCATCGGATACTGACTGTTCACAAATCCCCTACATGCATCCAATCCCGCTACACATGCGGCCAGAGGACTACACGTAAACCGTTTTCTGCCTGGTCCGAACTCAAGCACAACTCGGGTGACGAAACGATTTTAGTGACTAAAGTGATGTACACACTTCACTTTAGCCCTACAAACCAACCCCAGTGGCGACACCAACCACTGACGCGAGCCTGGAAGATACATCAATAGCCTTATCCGATCACATGAACATTAACTTCCCTATCCCAACTCTTCTCGTTTTTCTAAATCAACCATAATCCTCATTAAAACTCGGGTTCACCACCTAAACTCGGTCAACGCACACACACGTGTCACTAAGTCTGTTCATGACGCACGAGGCCACTAAGTCATGAACTACTAAGGTTCTCAATCACAACAAAGAGATCACAAATAAAAGTAATTTCATACAACAACATCATGGCATATCGAATAATCAAAATTAATAGGTATAAATCATAAATAGCGTCTGCATAATTCAGAAGAATAATCTTTTTCCAAATTAATTCATTTTAAATTATTTCTCTTATCTGTTAATCTAAAAATATTTCATTTTCTAAAATAAATTCCTTTAAATTATTATAATTATCTAAAAATGATTCTTTTGCCGAACTAAATTCTTTTAATTCATAATAATTATCAAAAATATAATTCTTTTGCCGAACAAATTCTCATAATTTACTATAACTCTTCTAAAAATATTATTCATCATATTACTATAAATTATTTAATATTAATCATCAACCAATCCCACACAGATGATTATAACACAAATTAATACGCAGATAATTCATAACAAGTATAAAATTCAAAGTGATGACAAGATGAGCAAGGGATCTTGCCTTGGGTATCGAACAAGTGGACTACGGATCCAAAGGCGTTGTTGGGTGCTCGAGGCAACGTGATCGTCAGCGGTGGTCGACGTCGACGACGAACGAGGGGAGGCGTCGAGCTCGGGCAATGAGGGAACGACCAATGGCTGTCGGAGCTCAGATCTGCGGGTCGCTGGAGTTGGGCGACTCGATAGGGCTGTCGGTCTGCTGCAGGGGCCGGCGAAGGGGTTGGGCGACGCACGGGTCGGCTAGTCGTCGGCAGGGCGGCGACGGGAGAGGGAGAGGACAGCAGGGTTGGCGTTCATCGGAGGCGAAGCGGCGAGAGGGGGCGGTGATGGCGGGTGTAGGCGGTTGTGGTAGCGGCGGGGCTGTAGGGAGCTGGAGGCGGTGGAGGCTCGGATCGAGGTGGAGCGGCGATAGCTCGGTGAGGGCTCCGACGGTGAGTGGCCAAGGGGGTGGCTCGGCTAGCGGAGGGAGCCGGAGAGAAGAACGGTGGCTGCGGGTTCGGTGCGGATCTAGGTAGGGTTTGAGCAAGGCGGCGGTGCGGGGGTGTGGGGTGATGAGGAGGGGATTAGTGCTCGGGGACTGAGGGGAGAGGGCGGAGGAAGTTGGTCGGAGCGGAGGGCACGGCAAAGGCGGACGGCGAGGGAGGGGTGCGGGTGGCTGTGGTCGAGTAGGGTTGGTGGCGGTGGTCGTCGGCTGTTTGAGGATCTGAGAGAGAGAGCGTAGAGAGAGGAGAGAGAAAAGAAGGGTGGCGGCTAAAGTGAATACGAGAGAGAGAAAGAGAGACGTATATATATATGTGTATAATATTAGGGTTAGGGTCAGGGAATTTAAAACAAAAATAATTAAAATAAATATAACGGGTATTTAAAAATTAAACTAATTATAGAATAATTATCTATAAATAAAAACGTACATGTTGTGCTAATACAATAGTTGATACGAAATAGTTGAAATATACCCATATTGTACAATTAAACGAGAATAATTAATAAATAAAATATATTTACTTATATTTAAAATCAAACAATTATGGGATAATTATATACACAGTAAAACGTACAAGTTATACTAATACGACAAATAATATATAACAGTAGAAATAATACAGTAAATTATACAAATAATACGTAATTAATAATACAATGTATTATACAAAAATATACATAATGATAAAATAATACAACGCATTATTTAAAATGACATGTAATAGCATCGATAACGCAATAGATAAATTCTATAAACTTTCACCGCATAAAATTAATTTATAAATATTAATATCATTTAAATAAATATAAAACTTAGACTTTTAAATCGTAGAAAATTCTATAAAATCAAGAAAAATACAAATACTCTTTTTAAAATAATAATTAAATATTTTAAAATACTAAAAACTTATTTTTAACTAGTATCAAAATTCATGGTCCTTACAAAAGCTAACTGGGATCAACTCTGTGGAAGTCGGGGTTTGTGAAGACTGCATCTTTGGGAAGCAAAAGAGGGTTAGTTTCCAAAAGGGTGGAAGGTCACCTAAGGCTCAGAAGCTAGAGTTGATTCATACAGATGTATGGGGTCCAGCCAGTGTGTTTTCTTTTGACGGTTCGAGATATTATGTCACCTTTATCGATGATCACTCGAGGAAGGTGTGTGTTTACTTCATGAAGCACAAGTCAGAGGTGTTCGGAGTCGTCAAGAAGTGGAAGGTTGTTGTGGAGAACGAGACAGATCTAAAGGTGAAGTGTCTGAGATCAGACAATGGTGGAGAATACGAGCTGGAGGAGTTCAAGAGGTTCTGTGCTACGAATGATATTTGCTTTGTAATGACCGTGAATTTTGATACTAATTAAAATAAATTTTTGGTATTTTAAAGTATTTAATTCTTATGTTTAAAAGAGTATTTGTATTTTTCTCGATTTTCTATAATTTTCTATTATTTAAAGTTCAAGTTTTATATTTATTTAAATGATTTTGATATTTATAAATTTATTTAGTGCAGTGAAAATTTCTAGAACTTATCCGTTCTATTATCAATACTATTATGTATCATTTTAAATAATATGTTGTATTATTATTATTATTACGTATTATTTTGCATAATACATTGTATTATTAATTACGTATTATTTGTATAATTTGTTGCACTATTTCTACTGTTGCATATTATCTGTCGTAATAGTATAACTGGTATGTCTTACTGTGTGGATAATTATCCCATAATTATTTGGTTTTAAATTTAAGTAATTATATTTTTTATTAATTATTCTTGTTTAATTATACAATTTGTTGTATTATTTCTTTTGTTGCATATTATCGATTGTATGAGTACAACTTGTACGTTTTAATGTGTAGATAATTTTCACATTGTTATTTAATTTATTTCGTAATTAATATTATTTTTAATTAATTTTCAAAACCCTAAAATTCCCTTTATATATATATATCTATATATATATATATTCGTTATCTCTCTCTTCTCTTCTTCTAAAACTGCCGCCACCACGAACTCCATCTCTCCCATGTTCTCCCCTCTTCCACCACGACCAACACCGCCTCTATCAACCACAGCCGCACTATCCCCAGCCCCACACCTTCTCTCTCCGATTTCTCTCTCCTCCCTCTTTTCTTTTTCACACTGCCGCCAAAGAAAACCCGTGCCTGGACAAATATCCGCTGCCTCTCGAGCTCGACACACCGCCCTACTCTTCCTTCCCCGCTGGCCGACCACCTGCTTCACCACCGACCTCCCCAAAGCTCCGACCACCAACCCGCAGCCAGCAAGTCCCAAATCCCCTCCCCTCTCGAGCTCCTCCAGCCCCTACTTGTTCACATCTCCGTCGACCAGCCGCAGCGACCACGCTCTCGCCGTCGCCGAGCACCGCCAGTCCACCCCGCGTCGCCTCCACGAGCTCCTCGCCGCCGAACAGCCTCGACCGCCCCCTGCACCAATCTCGATATCGTCCTCCGCCCCAACTCCCTACAAACCCCTGAACACCGACAGCCCGGCCTAGATCAATGCTGTCCAGTAGCGCCGCCCTCCTCAGCTCATCACCGAACAGCCTATCGCCACCGCTGCTTCCTCCTCTTCCACCACCACCCGCCATCACCTCTTCCTCTCTCTTTAACTGACGCCGTCGATGCCCTGGTTCTGCCCGCCGGCGACGTCATCCCCTCACCAACCACCATCATCACCGCCACCCTCTCCCATCAACCAAGCCTCCACCTTCGCCTCCCTCGGCCGCCAGCGACGTACTGACAACCCTCAACCGTCAGATCCATCACCTTGTCATCAGCCGTCGCACCACCAGCAACGACGCCGCTTTGTCGTCACCACACTTGGAGCTCGCTGCCGCTGCCTCACATCAGACCCCTGGTCTCGTAGGCAAGATCCCGTTACTTATTGACTCGTCTTTACAATTTTTAGATATACTGTTAATTAAGTACGTGCATAGATTAGTTATAATGTGAATATTGTGATATCATGTGTGGATTTATCGTTGAATGATATTAAAGAATTTTAAAGAAAATTGTTTTGTAAAAATATTATTTGAATTGTTAATAAATAATTTTATTAAAGGAATTTATTTGGCAATGGAATCATTTTAGAAAAATTATAATAAGTTAAAAGAATTTAATTCGGCAAAAGAATTATTTTTTGATAATTATAATAACTTAAAGGAATTTATTTAAAAAAAGAAATTATTTTAGATTAATAATGAGAAATAATTTTAAAAGAAATTATTTTGGAAAATGAATTATTTTTCTGAATTACATAGTTGCTGTTTATGATCACTTTTCACGTTTGGTATTTATTTAGTGTATTTGACATGTCTGTTATGTATTGTCCATCTTGTGATTAAGAACCATTAGTAGTTCGTGACTTAGTGGCCTCGTGCGTCATGAACAGACTTAGTGACATGTGTGAGTGTGTTGACTGGGTTTAGGTGGTGAACCCGAGTTTCAATGTGGATTATGTTTGACTTAGAAAATACAAGAGAGTTGGGATGGGGAAGTCATGGTTCATGTGATCGGATAACACTGTTGATGTATCTTCCAGACTAGAACCGGTGAACCGTTTCGCACTGGGGTTAGTTTGTTGGGCCAAGTGAACCGTTTCGCACTTGGTCAGTAAAATCATTTCATCACCCGAGTTTTTCTTGAGTTCGGACCAAGCCAAAATCGGATTGCGTGTAGTCCTCTCACTGAATCGTTTCGTGGGTTTGGATGCACATAGGGGATTTGTGAATAGTCAATTATCCGGTGATATGAGCGTTGGCTATGTTTGAGATGTGACCAGTGACCTGTTATAGGAAAGCTAGTTACATGACATTGTTACTTAAGCTGATTATGGATTCTTGTAGGCCAGTGGTATTTTCTTCTCATACCTAGATCGGGATTAATATTTAATTATCTACAATTTAAGACATATGGTATATACATGAGGGTTTTCTTGTTTGGATTATTTCACTCGACGTACTACATCTCGAGTTGTAAATTTTTAAGTATTAATTCCATCTAGTTGTATGACCTTGTGACTTGGATGATTCCTCTGATCGCTTGCTGCATGATCGACTCGTACTTGATTGATTTTGTTGAATTTCCAATTGCACGTCATTTTGTCATTTCTTTTATCATATCGATCTCCACTTTGGTTTTCGTTTGTTCTATTTTCTTTAGTGGGATCTTGCCGTGTGCCATGCACGCTGACGTACACATATTTTCTCTAGTGTACATTAGATTTAGAGGAAGAACAGGTTCAGCAGGAGTGCCTTGTAGACGAAGCAGAAGAAGGAGTCGAAGTCTATTCTTTGATGGTTCTAGTTTACTTTTGTAGTACTTTTCATTCCTGCCTGATCGATGTATTTTGTATCTCTTCAGTATTCATTTGTTCAGTCTTGTATAAGGTCATATTTTACTCGTATGTTTATGTCTTGGATGATATTCATTTGTGATATGTATTATTTTGTACTGTGTTGTTCATTATATTCTTACTATATGTGATCGGAGGACCTGTGACTTCGCATTGTATTTATTTCTAGATGCTTAGTGTATTGGATTGAGAAGAAAGGAAAATAAAAGAAAATGATAGTGTATATTTCTTCTTAATCTAATACGTCGCGGGCTTGTTCACGTTCCGATTCCCGGATATTTTGGGAAGCGGGGCGTGACACGCTTAGAGAGGACTACTCCAGGGACTGTAGGCTGTCTAAAAATCACAACAGATAGCTAATCCTCATCAAACATCAATGATGGAAGTTACGATTTGACAGCTTCCAGAAGGCTATAATTTAAAGACTTTCACGTAGATCGATGAAGGTTACAATCTGACGACCTTCAATATAACTGATGAAAGCTCTAATTTAACAGCCTTCATAATCAACATAGGGAGTTACAAATTAACAACTCTCATACTATCAAGAGCTAAATGTAAGGATTCAATCCGACAATCCTCACAAAAGTTCAAAAAAAAAGAGATTATAATTGACAATCTCTTCAATGCGAAGGTCGAAACTCGCGTTCTCAGCTATAAATGCGAAGGTCATCCCCACGTTTCATGAGCCAAACATGAAGGTCTACCTTCGCCTGCCAAGGCTAAGACACGAAGGTCGCGTTTGACCATTTTAAATTTTTGAAACGGTCCTCCACTTAATGGGGCAATTAAGCCCCCATTATGGAGCTAATTAAGAGGTAGTTATACCCCTTAAACCTTATAAATAGGGAGTTTCACAGCAAAATAGGGGCTGGTGACAGAGGGCTGGACTAAAATAAAAGAAAGAGAGAACAAGAGAGGAGAAGAAAAAGTCACTTTTGCGCAGTTGTGATCGGCGTGACGATCGGACCCTCATCCGTGGTCTGATCAATGTGAAATTTGGATAGTAGCTACTACACTCGTTTTTCCTAATTCTGAATGGTAGAGATTTCTTTCTATCAGTCAGATTTGGATATATGGAGGTTTTACTGAAGCTGATCATTCCAGGAGTGTAGAGAAAAGTCACTTTTGCATAGCAGTGATCAGCAAGATGATCGGACTCCCATCCGTGGTCCGATCGACGTGCAATTTGGAGAGTAGCTACTACACTCATGGTTCCTAATTCTGAATAGTGGAGATTACTTTCTATTGGTTAGATTTAGAGATATGAAGATTTTACTAAAGCTGATCGTTCCAGGAGTGCAGAGAAAAGTCACTTTTGCACAGTAGTGATTGGCGTGATGATCAGACACTCATCCGTGGTCCGATCGACGTGACACTTGGTGGGTAGCTACTACACTCGTCATTCCTAATTTTGAATGGTGGATCTTGGATTCTATTAGTTGGATTTGAAGATATAAAGGTTTTACCGAACCTATAGAGGACTGGCAGAGCTTTTTTGAGATTGGCCAAAGAGAGAAAGAGATCAGCTACTCTTTTGAAATGATTGAACTTTCTTTGCTAGCATCAAATCTTTTTAGAGTTCACCTAACTCGACCAGATTTTTAAAACTTGCTTGGTAAGTTCTTCTGATCAACGGTTGATCAGCCATTCTTGGCTAGAAGGATTATTAATCCTTTCTGAAATTAACTTTTTTAAAAGAGTTCTCAACTCGGTTGGAGTTCAAAACTTGCTTACCAAGTTCTTTTCAACTCTTCCAAAGAGTTTCTTAACTCGGTTAGAGTTTCAAACTTGTTCAAACAAGTTCTCTTCAACATCCTACGGGGCTGGAATTTTTGGGGGAGATCAAACCACCAAGGTGTTCGGAGTTTGGGTTAGTTCGGCCGGCACTTTTGGGGTTACAAACCACCTAGTGATCGGCTAAGGAGAGAATCTTGGAGAATATTGATATTCTCAACTTCAGCAACAGCAAATTTACTTGGCTTATTAACCGATTATTCGGTTCAAACAACTCTTTTCACAGAGTTTGACACTCATTCTGAGTTACAAAACTTGTTAAGAGTTCTTTTTCATACTTGTCATTCAAGTTAGTTGTTCCAGTAAATTGAGATGTGTGGATCGTCAATGAAGAGCAAACTCGACATGAACATTCGAGAGAGGCACTTTATCGCCACCGTGAAGAACCCAGTTTTAAATAAAATGGAGAATTCAGATCAATTCTCTTCTATTTTGTAATCAGAAAATCTAAATTGTAATCGAGATTGAGAGAGTTGTAAACATTCTTTTTTCTAAGAAGTTAGAGAGAATAAAATCAAACACAGTTCTTTCATTTTTATTTCACAAATTTTCCACCGAATAAAAGATGACGACTCTGCGTGTATCCTTAAGATCCCGTCAAGTGACGTCGAACTTATGTCTGTCGAGCACACTGATCAAGCTGTGAATGATATCCTGTTTAAACCCGGTTGAACTTATCCTATGAATAACAAATCACTCAATCCCACCGCTAAAGTCATAGCTCGTATTGTTGCGCATAATCTCATTCCTAAAACCGGTAGCTTTGATCATTTTGCCCCCGACAAGATTAATGCTGTTTACGCTATTTTTACCAAAATTAATGTCAATTGGGTAAATGTTTTTCTCAAGAATATGGCATGCAAGCATCATAAATTCCTTCCTTTTGGCAGCTTCATCACCCTCATTCTTCAACACTTCGGTGTTTCTCTGACTAATGAACCCAAAGTTGATCTGGGTAAGGAGTACTTTGATAAAGTCTCTCTCTCCCGTATGCAACTTTCTGCCTCCTTATCTGATCCCACTGTTCCATCATCTTCCCATTCTCAATCTAGAGCTTCCTCTTCCACTTCTGATATCTGTGCCCGTTTGGATCGCCTTGAGACTCAGATCTCAACTATTCAGCGGGATGTTAGGACCATTCTTAGTTATCAGCGTCAGTCTCTAGGGATTCCGGATCCCTCTTCCAGTTCCGAGTCTGGCTCTGAGGAGGGCTCTGCTGATGGATCTGATTCTGATGATGGATTTGGCTCTGGCCCTGCTTCTGGTGATGATGGTGATGGTGATGAGTGATCTAGCTACTTATTGGACTTTATTGGACTTTGTGCTTTTGGTGATGTTTATGTTTTGGTGAAACTATTCTTGACACTTATGTTTTTATTTTTGAGTTGTAATAACTCTATGATTGTGTGGAACTATGTGACTTTGAGAAACTTTTTGTATGGTTTGTAGTCTTATGGAACAAACTATGTTTGTGGAAAACTATGTAGTTTCTGATGTTTAAGTAATGATTTGTGATCTATTGTGTTAGTTTATCTTTTCTATGTACTATGCATGGTCAAAACATTTTTTTCATGCTGTGTTTATGGAAAATATGTTGCTAATGATGCGTTCTTTGGTTTCTACATGTTTATGGTTGTGTTTAATTATTTTTTTAAGCTCCTATATATACTCTTTTTATGTCTCTTATGCAAATTGACAGGGGGAGCTTTTGGCCATATATTTGATTTTTATCTGTGCTTATATGTAGGGGAGCGTTGCTCCTATTTTTATTTTATCCCTTTTTGATGTTGTCAAAGGGGGAGAATTATATGTTTATCTTTAATGTTTATCTTATGTGGTTTATTGTTGATGAAAGATATGTAATTTTGGTTCATTATGTATGTGGTCATATGTGGTTTGTTCACATGTAACTACATAATCTATTTCCATCTTTCATCATTCATATGAAATTTCATATCATTAAATAAATTGTTTGTCATCATCAAAAAGAGGAAGATTGTTGGCCCTTTGGTTTTGATGATGATTTGTCAAACAATTTATATCTAATCTATTTTCTAGTCTTTGTGTTTATCTTTACAGGTAATTCAACACACGACAATCAAGCGTTAAAGATTCAAGTTCATATGTGCGGAGTTACCTAGGTATTAGTTTAAGTTACTTACATATATTGTATGATTATATCTAAGCTCAATATATGTACACTTAACACGATTTTTGACGTTTTCTATCATATAAATGATTTTTCATCAAACGTTGTTAAAATATCTTTTATCTCATGTTTACAGCTCTTTCATACTCTATTATATACATATAATATATGCATGATATATATATATATATATATATATATATATATATATATATATATATATATATATATATATGTACGTATTTACAAGTCTTATGTTAATTTTCATATTCACGAAAAACAGGTTTTCTAAACACTTTTCAAAAACAGGGAGTTTTCACAAATAAAAATTGATTTTTCAAAAATTCCTTTTCTAACATGTTCATTTTATCATTTAGAAACTTTTCTCAAAGTTGCACTATTTTTGAAATTGATTTGATATTTTTAATAAATTTTCAAAACAGCCCAAAAACCTGTCAGTATGCAGTGTATCGGTTTGCGGTTGACCGTCGCGGTCGATCGCCAGTGATAATTTTCCTTAGCAATGTTTTTATGTGCTCATGGTCGACCGTGACGGTCGACCGTGAAAACATCCAGAGAGTTTCGTAGTTGACCGCCACGGTCGACCGCTAGCCTTTATTTTCAAAACTCGACCGTGAAAACATCCAGAGAGTTTCGCAGTTGACCGCCGCGGTCGACCGCTAGCCTTTATTTTCAAAACTCTGTTTTTTTGAGCTTCGCGGTCGACCGCCACGGTCGACCGCCGAACTGTCAGTTCATTCCAAAGGCTAGTTTTTTTACAGCTATTTTCAAATGGTTTTTTGGTCTTTTACTTGGGTTTTTGGCTGATGTTTGAGTGGGTATAAATACCCCTTTGCTGCTCTTCTTCTACTCATCTAAGAAATCCAAGTTTTGTGTTTAACAAAATACTAAGTGTGTTTAAAAGAGCTGTTAAGCTGATTTCATCAGTTTATTTCAAAAGAAGTTTTCCTATAATAAGAAGTGGCAAATCCTATTGGGATCATCATCTACGGTTCTTCTTGTTTGAGAAGTTTTCTAAACTCTTATATAGCTTAATATTTTATTTTCATTTCATTAGCTATATTTATTGAGTTGTATTATTTTCATTCACTGTTATCACACACACATATTGAGCTTAATATCTTCATACCATATAGTGTGGGTTGTGTGGGTAGTGATTTAGTGAGTGTGAGCTTCATTGTGTTCTCACTTGTTATTTGAGAACAAACCATTGTATTTAATCTTCTTTTGTGAGTATCACTTGTAATACACTTGTACACCGAGAGAAGTGTGAGGCGAGAGACGGGGTCAAATCCAATAGGAGTGGCGTCGGTTGACGAACCTAGGGAGATAATGCATCCGAGCACTTGAGGAGGAGGACACGTGCTAGGTTCCTACCCTTAGTGTGTAAAGTGTGATTGCATAGTGTTTGTTGTGTGAAAGTTTTCAGTGAACTTGTAAACCGAGTGTGTAGAAGTTTCGGCTTCCAAACCGGATTGTGATAGTGGGGATCTCCTCGAGGTGAGGAGCGGGGACGTAGGTCGTAGTGACCGAACCTCATAAACATATCGTGTGTTTGTGTTTTGCTTGGCTTATATATTATTTGTGCTTTTTTCTTATTGTTCTTATCCATATCTATCTCTTGCAAGAACATATTGATCAACATAATTTTAATTGGCAATTAATCAGGATTAGATTAGCATAAGACCCTAATCACCCCCCTAGGGTCTAACAAAGGCTTTGAAACAAGCCAAGTAGAACGCCGCTCGATGAAGGAGAAGATCCATATGGCGAGCACACTTGCGAAACAACCGATCTCTTGCCCAACGCGAAGATCGCATTTTTGAGTCTCTACCCGAGTGTTGCGTCTCTACCTCTAAACACATACTTCGTTGTAATGAGCCCAATTACGAGCCTTGCGTGATACAACTTAAACACGACCCTCAATGGCGCGTTGTTCATCCAAAACGCAGTCCTCAGGAAAGTGTTTCTAAATCCAAACGCAATCCTCAGGGGTGCGTTCAACCAAAACATGACTCTCAGGGGTCTGTTTCACCAACCAAACGCAACCCTCAGGGGAGCGTTCAACCAAAGCACAACCCTCAGGGGTCTGTTTCATCAATCAAATGCACACCCCATGGGTGCATCCAACCAAAACACAACCCTCAGAGATCTGTTCCATCAACTAAACGCATGCCTAGGCCTAGTGTTTACAAATCTAAACGTGACCCCCACGTTTCTTCTCTAGAACATGACATGGTCCGCCAAGTTCAAGGGAGTCAACATGGGTTTAAAATTCATGTCCGACAAGAACCAGTCTTACCCACTCAAGGGCAAGGGGTTCCATCTCCGTCCTCACACTCGGTAAAAGATTCCTCCCAAGTCTCTGATTTGCGGGAATTGCTATCGAGAGGGAGACCTGCATAACAAATAGCTCATTCACGTCAATATGAACAGCTTATTTCCGAAGTCCTCTCGGAATGCCACTGTTACACATCCGCACCTCGGCCATTAGTATTTGACCGGTTGACAAACGTCGCTACGCCTGCTAAGCGACAATGTTATCATAAGAAGAAGATTTCTAAAACTGAATATCCTAAAGTCACTATTAACATGGTCGACAGAGGGAAGGCTTCAGCTCCTAGTTCTGACGAGTCGGAGAGAAGTCATTCCCCGACTATCTGGAAAATTTGTGATGAGTTTGAAGGAGTATATCGGCACACTCGGACTCACACGGGAGCTATCCGCCCAGTTAACTATCAAGGTTAGCCAAAGGGATTGCTTCAGATGAGGAACATTCAGCAATTACGGATTCTCAATCCTCAAGCTCCGTCGTGGCATGTGAGACTCCCGTTTACATGACTGGAAGCTCTGATGACTTAGCAAAGATAGTTAATGAACATCACATTATGATCCAGGCACAACAAGAGACGCTTGCCCAAGTAAAGGAGATGCTGGCCCAGCTCCTTGCAGAGAGAGGTCAAAAGCCTGAATCTTCCCGGAGGACAATTTCAAAGGGAAAACAGAAGACACATGAGAATTCAGAACATGAGACTCTCAACCTAGAGTCTTCATCCGAAAACGAGAAAGAAACCAAAAAGGAGAAAAATCCTTAATCATCTAAGATGGATGAACTAGAGGCTCTCCTTAATATAATTGCTAACAGGAGCGAGCTTCGCGAGGAAGGAGTAGTACGGTCTTATCTTGCCGAATGGACACAGCTCCCTATCCACCGAAATTTAAGGCCCTAACCCTGTAACTTTTCGATGGTACAAGATCGCCAAATCAACACATCTACTACTTCAAGTCACAGACCGGAGATGTAGTAGCAAACGACGCCATTCTGACTCTTCTGTTCATCGGCACTCTTAAGGGAGTTGCCTTCGAGTGGTTTATGAAATTGCCTACTGGATCTATTAAAAAATGGATAGATCTGGAAAGGCTCTTCTTAGCCAGATTTTTTGAAGATGATATGGAAGCGTCTATCACGGCCCTTCTTGCCACCAAGCAGAGGAAGGGAGAGTCCATCAAGCCTTACGTGGAAAGATTCCGCAGCATGGCATTGTGATGCTCATCAGGTATGACTCAATCTATTTTGGTAGAAACTTATAGGCATAACTTGCAGACCCAACTCCTTGCTCAAATAGGGGTGACGGAATGTCACTCCTGGAGAAAATTGGTTTTGTAAGGAGAACAAACCGAAGAAATCATTGCTCAGGTCAAGACTGAAGAAGCTACCCAACCAAAGCCACAGTAACAACACAACCAGAACAATGCTCCACAGTGTAAGGGAAAGGAGACTTTGGCTGCTGATGCCAGCACGCGGGCATCACCTGCCAAGCAAGGCAAAGCACCGAATCAGCAAAGAGCACCTAAACAGTACTCGTTTAAGGCGGAGCATGTGGACACTTTGTTTCAATTATTTCGGAAGAACAACAAGTTGCAACTTCCTGAGATCAAGAAACCGAATGAGGCATGAAAAGTGGATGACCCTAATTGTTGTCGTTATCACAGGTTCTTAGGACATCCTACCAGAAAATACTATGTCTTCAAGGATATTCTGTAAAACCTGGTAAATATCAATGTGCTTACGTTGAAGCCCGAGCAGAAAACTGTATCCACTAATTTGATAGCGATCCAGTTCGGTGATTTTCCTCCAGTAACAGCTATAGATGGTGTTGTCCTCATCCATAAAGGGGAAATGCACGTGAAAAACACTAACCCGTACGGTCAGAAAGATGAAGGGTTGGTACCACTCACCATCTCGAGAGGAGAGATTATGTGGATCCATTCTGATTTAATTGAAGACCAACAGTAAACGAACACCGTCCAAAAAGAAAAGAGGTAAGGCTAAGTCATCCAACATGATTATCCTCTCAATTAATGAGAATGATGATCATCTCAAACCTCTCACGGACTCAGAAGAAGAGAAGGTCGTTCTTGCAGTAGACCAAGGAGGCAACATTGGCACCCGGTCAAGAAAAACTTATCTAAAGGACTATGATCAGAATGCTCAAGAAGAAGAAGAACAACACCAAGACACTAGGGGTTCTGTTCTTCAAAGATTAATTGACAAAGGGAAATAGAAAGAGACCCGGTATAACAAGAATCTGCATCAATAAATCAGAGAATCGAATGCTCCTTTCCGATTCAATGTCATGGTACAGTTGGCTAACATACCGGCTAGGATTACTCTTTACGAGCTCTTGCGATTGTCTAAAACTACAAAGGAAGCTCTAATTGAAGCCTTAACGAACACAGAAAGTTTTATTACACAAGTTACTTCGATTCCTAAAGCTTATGAAGGCCAGTCTTGTATACAGTGTCTACAAGCAGCAAGAAGTTTATCCTGTATATCATTTACTCAGGAAGATATGCAGGTCAAGCATAAGCATGACAGATCTTTGTACTACACAGGGTACATTGGGTCCTTAGAAATCAACCGTGTCCAAGTTGACCCGGGTTCAGCACTTAGCATCATGCCTTACAGGGTCATGCAGGTTTTAGGGATTCCCATGCATCGGTTAAACACCACCCAGACCATTATCTTTGATTTTTATGCTAACAGTACTCAACCCCTGGGGAAGATCAAACTAAGGTGTCAAATCGGAGATCTCAAATTTGAAGTGACTTGTTATATCATAGACGTGGACATGTCCTACAATTTATTTTTGGGACGGCCATGGATTCATGCAAACCACATTGTCCCATCTACCCTACATCAGGTTATGATGTATGCTAATGATGAGGGGGAGGTCTGAACCCTGATTGCTAAGAAGCGCCCTTTTAGAGGGGTGGAGAACTTCCATACAGACTCTATTTTCTACCTGGAATCTCAGGAGAAAGAAGATGTTGACAGTAGCAACGAAGCCGACGTCGAACCAGATCCTAAAGAAGATTGTCCATGGGAGTTGAATTTTAATGTATTGGGTCAAGTTGAGAGAAATAATAATGTACCGAGTGAGGACGAGTGGTGCATTAATGAAGATTTTATCTTGGCATACTTGACTGATGTGTCCTCTAAAAATGAACAAATAGAGGTTAACACTGATACAGGTACTGACCCGTGGCGCACATTATACACCAAGACATCACTAACATTGCCAGTTAAATTATCCTTCACTACAGATAAGAAATGGAAAATGCCCAAAAGACTTTCTTTAAAGTCCCGTCCAAAAAGAAAGGACAGAAGCCGATCCATTTCGGTAAAGTTGAACCTAGACATCATCATGGGAATCCGATGTCAGTGTCGGACCTTTCTTTAAAAGTTTGACCGTGAACATAGTTTCGACTGGTCACTCAGATGAAGATACAGGGGGTGACGAAGAATTGATCGAATCGACCAACGACACTTGGATCAAACGTCTTAACATCTTGTGAGATATGCGTTTCGAACAACGTGAGCTACCTACTAAAGATAAAGTGACCTAGGTCAATATGGGAGACGAATCTGATCCTAAACCAATCTTCATAAGTGAAAGCTTATCGTCATCTGAGAAAGAAGATCTTATCTCTCTTATTAGAAAATATATAAATGTCTTTGCTTGGAATTATGAAGATATGTCTGGCCTTGATCCAAAAGTAGTCATGCATCGTCTTAACATTGATCCGGACATAAAACCCGTTAAACAATAACAACGTCAGTTTCAACCAGAGATCATGGAAGTAATTAAGTCGGAAGTCAAAAAAACTTATAGACTCAGGCTTTGTTAGAGAGGAACAACACCCTGATTAGGTAGCCAATATTGTTCCAGCTCCCAAGAAAAATGGTAAAGTCCAGATGTAAGGACCATGATTTTTGATACTAGTTAAAATAATTTTCTAGTATTTTAAAATATTTAATTATTATTTTTAAAAAGAGTATTTGTATTTTTCTTGATTTTCTATAATTTTCTATAATTTAAAAATCTGATTATATATTTATTTAAATGATTTTGATATTTATAAATTTATTTTGTGCGGTAAAAATTTTTGGAATTAATTTATTGTGTTATCGGTACTATTATGTAATATTTTAAATAATATATTGTATTATTAATGTTATTACAAATTATTTCACATAATACATATATTATTAATTACTTGATTTTGGTATAATTTATTGTATTATTTCTATTGTTACATATTATCTATCGTATTAGTATAACTAGTACGTTTTACTGTGTACGTAATTGTCCCATAATTATTTGGTTTTAAATTTAAGTAAAAATATTTTTATTATTAATTATTCTTGTTTAATTATACAATATGGGTATATTTCAACTATTTCGTATCAACTGTTGTATTAGCATAACATGTACATTTTTATTTGTAGATAATTATTATGTAATTAGTTTAATTTTAAGTACCCAAAATTATTTATTATAATTATTTTCGTTTTAATTATCTAACCCTAACCCTAATTATCTATATATATACATATATATGTTTTCCTGTTCACAAAAAGAACCCGCCGCCACTGTACTTCTCCCTCCTCTCTCTCTTCACCTTGACCCCGACCTCCTCTCCCATCTCCGACGAACCCACCTCCGACCGCTCGAGCTCGACCTCCAGCCTCCGCCTCCGTCGAACCACCAAGCCGCCGTCGAGCCCGAGGCCGCCGTCCACCACTCCCCGTCGAGCTCCCCCATCACCCACTCCGGCCTTCACAGCCGCCAGCATCACCATCCCCGCTTCCCTCCGACGACCATGCCGTCGAGCCCTCGCCCAGCCCCTACGACCGCCTGCTCCGACGTCAACACCCCAGACCCCAGCTCCGTTCCTGAGCCGCCTCAATCACCGCCCTCAGCCTGCCCTGATCGCTAGCCTTGCCACGCAGCTCAAATCCCGCCACCCGATGCCCCCGCTTCGCCGTCGGCAAGCCCCGTGGCCGCCCTCGCTGCCAGCACCCGCCTGCACCGAGCTCCGAACGGCCACCACACCCCGAGCAGCCCCGACGACACCGTCGAACGCCTCCTCGCCGGCAACCGCCCGACAGAACCGCCGTTCCTCCTTGCCGACAGCCGCTCGACAGATCCGCACCGTCCCGTAGGCAAGATCTCGCATCTACCTTGTTTTTAATTAATAGTTAATATCGGGTTATTATGATGATTAGATATAGATAATTTATTTTGTGGTAATATGGTTGTTAGTATGATGATTACATATGTTTAAATTATTTTTGTGATTAGTACGTATTTTCAAATATCTGCGTGGAATGATGAATTGCGTACACACCGTGAAAATTAGATTAATAACGTTGCTAATTGTATTTTTAAGAATTTTGAACTTGAAATGACAAGTTATGTGCTAAATAGATTTTATGAAATTTTATGGAAAAGAAATTAATTAAGGGAAATTTATAAAATAGAAAAATAATACTTTTCATGTAGAAAGGAATTAATAATTATATACATATATATTTTTATATTTTAAATTAATTATTATGAGAAATAGTTTTAAAGAATAATTTTGGAAAAAGAATATTATTATCTATGAGAGTACGACTGATTATCGTAGAGCGCGACATTTCATGTGCAAAACGACATCAGTTTTTAGTTTTCTTTTTACCGTATTATTATTTTAAAGAATACGTAAGTACGGACATTTTGTATGAGAAGTTCGGACATCCTAGCGGTAAGATAATAATGAAGCCCACTCATGTATTACTCATGCTGTATTTTGTTTATACTTTTCATGTTCATTATAGTACTCATTTCTGCTTCATAAATCTATATAATCATGTTAACATGACATACTATATTCATGATCTGTTGACGTGTTGAGAACCTTAGTAGTTCATGATTTAGTAGCCTTGGGCGTCATGAACAGACTTAGTGACATGTGTGAGTTTAGGCGGTGAACCCGAGTTTTCAAATGAGATTATGATTAACTTAGAAAAGTGAGAAGAGTTGGGATGGGGAAGTCAGTGTTCATGTGATCGGATAAGACTGTTGATGTATCTTCCAAGCTCGCACCAACGATATTCCTGTGTAGCATTGGGGTGGGTCTGAGGTGATGTGATTGTTGATTATTTCCAGGCTCGCACCAGCGATATTCCTTTGTAGCGCTGGAGTGGGTCTGAGGGGGCAGTGAACCGTTACGTGTGGATGATTTGTGAACAACCGGTTATTCGTGAATATGAGTTTTGACTATATGTGAGGGGTAGACCAGTGACTTGTTGTAGGATGGTTAGCTACATGACTTTGTTGTTTGAATGTTTATGGGTTCTCGTGAGATGTGAACCAGTTATATTTCTTTCTATACCTAGATTAGGATTAATATTTAATTATCTACAATTTGAGACATATGGTATATACATGAGGGTTTCCTTTTTTGGATTATTTCGCTCGACGTACTACGTCTCGAGTTGTAGATTTTTAAGTATTAATTCTATCTAGGGGTATGTCCTTATTACGCGGATGATTATGGATTCTTATGATCGTTATACTCTAGTGATGGATTGCATCTAGCTTGTTAGTATTCTAGCTGCATGTTTCTATTTTTTATTATTGTTATTGCATTGGTCATTCGACCGTTCCTATTCTCTTTGTGGGATCTTGTCGTGCGCCATGCACCTGACGTATACCTGTTTTTTCTGGTGTACGTCAGACTTAAAGGAAGAACAGGTCCAGTTGGGAGATCGCCAGGAGCCAGAGGATTTCCCCGCAGGAGTGCCTAGCGGATGGAGCAGAAGAAGAAGCTAAAGTTTAGCAATTGGTCCTCAGTTTTCTTTTGTACTACCTTTTATTTCCATTTGATCAGTGTATTTTTATATTCTCCAGTATTTTATTCAGATAGTTTTGTATAAGGGCACGTTGACCCGAATATTATGTCTCGGATGTTATCCCATTTGTGATATGTATTATTTTATTCTGTGTTGCTCATTGTATTCTTACTGATTGTGATCGGGGACCTGTGACTTCGCATTGTATTTATTTACAGACGCTTAGCGTATTAGATTGAGAAGAAAAGGTCTAGCACTTATCTCTCCTCAGTCTAATACGTCGCGGGCTTGTTCACGTTCTGATTCCCGAGTATTTTGGGAAGCGGGGCGTGACACCAGATATGTATTGACTTTCATGACCTCAATGCAGCTTGTCCAAAAGACGAGTTTTAACTTCCCAACACGGATGTCATGATAGATAACACTTACGGATATGAGAGGATGTCTTTCATGGATGGATTCTCAGGGTACAATCAGATCAAAATGAACCCTGAAGCCGAAAAACATACTGCTTTCAGAATACCATTAGGGTGTATTACTACACAGTGATGCCCTTCGGACTGAAGAATGCAGGTGCTACTTATCAACAAGCAATAAATGCAATCTTTCACGAACATTTACATAAAAAGATTGAATGCTACGTTGACGACATAGCAGTGAAAATCCAACACAATGTGATCATCTCACAGACTTGAAGACAATGTTCGACATCATGTGAACACATCAGCTGAGATGAACCCAACAAAATCATTCCTTGGGGTATTGAGCAAAAAATTCCTAGGATTTATAGTAACATCCAAGTGAATTTCTCTTGATCCAGAGAAAGTTCGTGCTATCCAATACATGTCGCCTCCGAAGAATCTCAAAGAACTCAGAAGTTTGCCAGGCAGATTGGCTTACATCCAGAGATTCATATCTAATCTCTCGGGACGATGCTAACCTTTTTCCAAGCTCATGAAGAAGGGAGTATCCTTCGTTTGGGATGGAGATTGTCAAAAAGAATTTGAGGAGATTAAGAGATACCTCACTCAACCGTTAGTTCTTATGGCCCCGATATTGGAAAAACCATTTATGTTATATGTGAGAGCTATTGATCATTATTTTGAAGCTTTATTAGCCCAAAATAATGACCAAGGATAGGAGCAAGCCATCTACTACTTAAGTATGACCATGATAGGAGCTGAACACCAGTATAATCCGATCGAAAAAGAATATCTCGCTTTGGTATTCACTGTCCAAAAGATACGACATTACCTGGTTGGAGAAATAATTCATATCATCTCTAAGGTAAATCATTTGAGAGTCCTAATGAAGAAACCATCCTCTCTGAATTGCTGGCTGGAAAAATAGGCAATCCTCCTGTCACAATATGACATGCAATTTATACCCTAAAAGGCTGTCAAATGTCAAGCTTTGGTGGATTTTCTAGCCGATCATCCGGTGCCAGGGACGTCTAAGTTGTATGAAGAATTACCCGACGAAGATGCCAAAGTTTGTATAACCCAAGAGGTTATACGAGTGTGGAAATTATTCTTCAACGGTGCATCCAGGGCAAATCCCCATGGAGTAATTACTATAGCAGTGGGGGTCGTACTCGTTTCCCCGAACGGTCACGTGATCCCAAGAGGATTTTCCCTCATTGAACACTGTATCAACAATGTAGCCGAGTATAATGCTCTGCTGTTAGGGATGCAATTCGCTAAAGAACTTAACATCCGACATCTTGAGGCATACGATGACTCTTAACTCATCGTAAATCAAGTCCGAGCAAAATATGAAGTACGTAATGAGGACTTACTCCCATACTACTTCGTAGTACTAGAACAAGCTCAGAAATTCAAAGGCTTCTTTATCGGATATATTCCACGAGCTCATAACACCTATGCATATGCTTTAGCTTCACTGGCAACTTTATTAGTATTGCCACCAGGGGCTGAAACAACAATTCTGGTCATAGAACGCGAATTGTATTACCCCAAGCTTCCTATAGATGATCACGCAAACAAGGCAACGTCAGAAGAAGTTGCGCAACCATAATGGAGTTTGAATCCAGGGATTAGAGATTTTCATATATGGACTATGTCGTGTATAGAATTTTGCCCGACAATTCTAAGGAAGCGGTCACCATCAAACGAAAGGCTATCCGATTCTATTACGATATAGTTTCTCAAATCCTGTATCGTAAATCACACGATGAAGTTTTGCTTCAATGTCTTTCTAGAAAGGAAGCAAAAGAGGCTCTCAAGGAGGCTCACGACGGAATGTGCGGAGCTCATCAACCCGGGGCTAAGTTGGGAGATCGCCTCTGACGAATTGGCTATTATTGGCCAAAAATGTTTTCAGACGCAGTTGACTACGCTAAACGTTATCACGCATGTCAAATTCATGGTGACTTCATCCATCAAGCCCTAGGGAACTTACATCCCACATCTGCATCTTGGTCATTCGAAATGTGGGGAATGGATATCGTGGGACCAATCTCTCCTTCGACTTCCAAAGGACATCGATTCATTTTGACTGTAACTGATTATTTCTCCAAATGGACAAAAGCTGCCCGTTAAAAAAAGTTAAGACTTCAAATATAATTAAATTCATCAAGTATCATGTCATTTACCACTTTGGAGTCCCGAGACGAATAGTCCATGACAATGGAACATAATTTGTCAGCTATGGATTTCAGAGATTTTGTGATAAGTTTAGAATCCAAAGTGTTGTATCTACAGCGTATTATCCACCAGCAAACGGCCTCGCAGAAGCTTTAATAAGACTATTGTGAAACTTCTCAAAAAATTCATTTCCAAGAGCCGAAGCGATTGGGACGAAAGACTTGGTGAATGTTTATGGGCCTACCGCACGACGGTAAGAATCCCTACAAAAGCCACTCCATTTTCTTTAGTATATGGCTGTGAAGCTGTGTTGCCATTGGAAATTCAAGTCCCATCCCTGAGAGTCGTCGTCGCAACCGAAATGACAGAGGATGAGAAACATCTCATGCGTCTACAAGAACTTGAAGCTCTAAACGACAAGCGACTCCAAGCTCAACAACATTTCGAGCTATATCAAGCCTGGATTTCCGAAGCCTACAACAAAAAGGTTAAGGAATGGATTTTTAAGAAAGGCGATTTGGTCGTACCCGTCAGATGACCCATGGTAATGACACACAAGACCAAAGGGAAGTTCAATCCCAAGTTGTAAGGGCCCTTCGTAATAGAATCAGTCTATTCGAACGGAGTGTATCACCTCATTGATCAAAAATGCAACATGCTCATGATGCTAATTAACGAAAAGTTTCTCAAGAAATACTTCCTGTAGGCAATGAAACTCCTTTTCTCTCAATCTCCAGCCAAGTTGGGCTGGGGGTTACCTATTCGGAATTTGTTTTAATAGGGAACAATTGTTTAGTTTTCCTGCTTTGTATGTTATCATGTTAACACTACACCTCTAACGATTAAAATTTTCTGAAATTATTCTAAGTAGTAATAAAGAGAATTTTGAATTTATGCTAAGTTAACACTACACCTATAGCATTTGTAATATTTTCATCATCCTAAATTGGAATTCAACAAGAAAGGTGATGAGAGACAAAATGATATCGTTTTCATTCAATATTGTTAATTTGATACAAGATGACGATAACTGAAATGAAAATAATACAAAATTATTCCCTAGCTAAAAGCAATATAAAATTTAAGCACCAGGACTCATCAGCTTAAGAGACATCAGCTTGGACTTGAATGCGAAAAGTTTCTTTTCGTGAGCTGCTCGGACTCGTCCTTCAGTCTCCCTCCTGAGTTCTGCTTCAATAGGTGCTACAGCAGCAATCTCTTTTCAGATATCATTAGAAGCTTTCATTGCTTCACAGAAGTTCTTAAAAATTTCATCACTCTGAAGTACAAGTTCCTTTATGACGGCTACATCTTGAGCTAATTGGGCCTTCTGCTGAGCTAACTCAATCCTTGACGGAACAATCGCCTCCTGAGTATCACGGATACCAGCAGCCAAACTACTTATATCAATGTTTATCTGAGTATGTTGCTCCTGTAAGCTCGCTATGAGTGCCTCTTTATTAGATAAACTCTTGCAAAGGGTTTCCTGATGATGTATCTTCGAGATTATAGTTAAAGAGAGAGCTTGCCCCACTTCAGATTCCAGATTGGCGCATTGTAGCTCCCTAAAAGCTGCCAACTCTACTTCCAAGAGGATGACACTCTCCCTGCAATATGCGGTCCATGACACATCACCTTCATCCTCGATTCTGTCCAAATAGCTAGTCAAGAGGGGTTCGAAGTCTTTAAAGGAAACATCCCTAAGGCTAACTACATCAATTGTAAGCTTCATCGAGCTCTCCAATTGTTCCATACGCGATCTTAAAGTTTTTGAACATGGAGGAGGAGTAACGGGGTACTCCAAGCCTACGAATTCAGTCGGAGTAGATCCAGAAATAGCCCCAGAAGAAGATTTTTCTGATTCCACATCCTCAGGAAAGGAAGGAGTTGATCGAAACGCTCCATCCTCTCTATCAGCTAAGAGCGCAACAAGTGCAGACTTCATTGTGTCCCCTATCAACTTGGCCCTCTTAGAGTTTTTGGCTGTAACAGGCTTTCTTTTGCGAATTCTCCTATCATATACGCCCTCCTCCGCAGTAGTAAGGGTCTTCTTCCCTGATGATCTTAATGAGCAAGGTTCAAGAGTGGGTGCTTCCTCGAGAATTTCTTCAGTCAACTTTTCTTCAGAAGGCTCAGCAGCTGGTAGCTCCTTTGGGATCTCTCCAGCTCCGACCGCTTCCTGTTCGCAGGATAGATACTCTTCTATCCCCAGTAAACGAGTCCTGGTAGAACCACTCTTCAATTTATATAGTTCTCAGATTTTATTTATGCATGAAGTGTACACATCATATTCTGGAATCTGAGAAGCTTCATTAAACTAGTTACGGAAGTCCTCAACAGTGGAACAGCTAGGCGGCGAGTTGGGCAAAGTGAAGTGTGCATGAGTCCCTCCAGCAGAGAAAAAGTACCATGTGCGAGCCCCTATGTATAAGTTCCCGATTTGAGCAAGCTCCGGGTTAGGATTGCTAATACAAAGTTGATCATATCCAAACTGCCTGGCGAATCGAGAAGGCATATAAGATTCAATGATGCACTTCTCCCTCAAGCGGAAGACCAGATAACCCAATCTGATCATGAGAAGCCATCTAAAGACACCTTCTTCCAAAGACGAGGAGCCATCAAAAAGCACATCCGTAAAGCTTGTACCCTCCTCTTCAGCCCCAACAAAATTATGAGTGCAGCAAAAAATCCTGTAGCTATCCCCTTGCGACAAAAGTTGTCGAGCCTAGACTATGTATGTGTGAGTCCACGTGGCCGACTCGAGCCTCTGCACAAAGGGAGTAAAAACTTCATTCTCTTTAGTAATCCCCATCATCAATGAGGGACAATGCAAGACAAACCAGGTCACCAAGTAAGTGTACGGCACTGGCACACGAGGTTGGGGAGTCCTTCGAACTTTCCTCCTAGCAATATTAACTTTTTGGATGTTGACAAATTCATAACTCAACATCTACATGACACTCTGCACACAGCTCACTATGGCAGCGAGGAGACTCAATGGTCTCCCATTGGCCAACAAAACAGTTGGATATACCACATCAACCAATATCGACTCGACTGGCTTCGACGATACTATGTACCGTTTCAGCCATATCATGAAAAAGCCAGTGAGGAGAGCAGTGTCAGAAATAGAAGTCGCAGCCTGGTGATGAAAGCTCTCAAATTCGATACCATCTTTAAACCTATCCTCCACAAGCTTGTTCTTGTAGGTAGCATTTGAAGCCTTAATACGGGCCTTAATGCTCTTGGGAGAGATAGCAGCAAGTCGAGTAGCAGCCTCCACTTTCCAACTTAAATGCTAGAAAAGATAATTGGCCCATGTAGTGTGCAAGATACCTCCCCCTCGCATCCTAACGACTTGAGCGCAGATTTGGAAATGGAACATTAGCTCCCAGAAAGTTGCATAAACTTCTGGATGCACTGCCCTCAAAATAGAGAGTTCTTCAGTAGTAGGGATAAGCTCTTCATAAGGCATCTGACTGAATGGCAGCCCCGATATTACTTGCATATTATGGAGAGCGAAGTCTAGCTCCCCGACATGCGTAAAGAATGTACATCTATCTAGATTATCCAACATGGCGAAGAAATTAGGATAGCTTTGAATAATTCCATGCCTAGTAGCCAGCACCCGGACCGTGAAACCCGATTGAGCGAGTGGTTCCTTAAGGTCCTCGAGAACAAAGTCCACCATGCGAGACCATCATCCACCCTCTCAAAAATACACCCAACCGGGAGATCTGAACATCTACATAGGAAATTCACCCCCAGCAACAATGAACTGGCGTATGAAGACGTTCGCTGGAAGGGGCGCTTCTTGAGCAAGATCTTTTTTCTCAAACCTGCCAGGCCTCAAACCCTTGAGTTGCCCATCAATTTGTACACGAGGTTGTCAACCAGATCCAAGTGATATGTTCTCCCTCTCCTTGACAAGGTCAAAAGCCAAACCCCTACGGTAACTAACACTTAGGAAATAAGAGAATGGATGCATTCTCTTCATACTTGGGAGGAAGAAGAAACGGTTGTCGATCCTACGTAGCAGCCATGAATCTTCTACATGTCCAACTTTGTCATCTGCTGCTATATGGTCTCCAAATATAAACACTGGTTTTGGGAACTGGTCATGGCCTGCAGGTGTCTCCATATCCAGGTCAGTGGTCAAAGTCCTAAGAGTAGAACGTCAAACAAACTTGATCAGATGTGTCTGCTCTAAGACAGGGAAAGTGCATAATGGAATTTCTCTACGAAGACCAAAAACTTCACCCTTGTCAGGATCGCCGATATATCCAAAATGATGATCTTGAGAAAGCAGCACGTTCAGAAAAAACACTGCAAAACCAGAAACAAAGATTAGCAATCACAATAAGCTGCTGATATAAATCTAAAGAAATAGATTGAAACACAATGGCCAAGCCCCATGTGTTAAATATTAAACACAAGGGCCAGCCTTGTGTTACGAATCTTAAACACAAGAATCAAGACTTGTGTTACAAAAGTTGAACGCAGCGGTCGAAACCCACATTCAGAGCTCAAACGCAAGAGTCAAGACTCGCGTTACCAAAGTTGAACGCAGCGGTCGAAACCCACGTTCAGAAGCTTAAACGGGGGAGCAACGCTACGTTTCAGCATAAACACAGAGTCCCAACTCTGTGTTTTCGTCAAAAATAAAGGAGTCATCTTTCTTGTTATCAAGAACCTATCTAGGGTTTCAGAAGAACTTATCAAAAGCAAGTTAATTTCGTTCACCACCTACCATGACAGGAAGGCCCGCGCGGCGGAGACGACAATGATGAGGTTCCCGCAGAAACTAGAACACCGCCGGCGTCCTTAACCGATAGCATTACCTGAGTCGTTCCCACGACTTTCTTGGAGCCCGAACTCATCCTCTATGGCGCCATTGATGCTGCTGGTCAGAGAAGATAGAAATCATCAAAGGTTCTGGCGAAATTAACGAGAATTCTCGTTTGCAAAATCAAGATAGAAGTGGAAAGAGTCGAATGACTCTTGATTTGACCACACAAGTCTATTTATAACAGCCGTCAAACTGTTAAAGCGGTACGGGATTCTAGGAGAGAATCCTAACTATTTTAAAATGCTAACTTTAGCATTAATGGATAAAGTCGGTAAGACTTTAACCTTAACGTAGAGCTCACCTCTACATTCAATTTCTAAACGCTAGGCCCAGACCTGCGTTATGAGAGTTCTTAACTCTGCGTTTCAAACCTCAAACGCAAATGTCACCTTTGCATTGCAATTATTCTAAACAAAGGATCCACCCTTGTATATTCAAATATGACACTTATTCTCTAAGTTCATGAATTCTTTAAACGGAGTGTTGTTAAACCTCTGTATCTTCTCAGCAGAATCTAATTTATTTCAGCTGACAAAACTCTTGTCAGAGTAATTCTACACTTCTGACAGTCATCATCCCCCATAGAGTTTGAATTTAACTTGCATCACTCCCAATGCGATGACAATTCCTCTGTTAAAATCAACTTATCGATTCTTGCCAATAGAACAATAAGTCTCAAAAATCACTCAAATCATGATCAATTTACTAACTCTCCCCAACAGAGTAGTAAATAACTAATTTATCAACTCGCTTCAACAGAGTGATAAAATTCCCAAACCATACTTAAATCACGAATACTAAAATTCATCGCTCCGATGATAAATCATTTAGCAATTATCCCTAGCGAGACGCTAAGTCCCCCAAATTGTGTTCAAATCACATAAATATTTTTCCTATCACGTTAATATTACACTTCTGACAAAATCCACTTATCGACTCTCACCAATGGAGCGATAATTCCTCAAAGTTGCCTCGATCGCAACATCTTCTCGTCACGTTAGTATCACACCTCTGACAAAATCCACTTATCGACTCTCTTCAAAAAAGCAATAAGTCCTCAAAGTTGCCCCGATCGTAACATCTTCTCGTCACGTTAATATCACACCTCTGACAAAATTTACTTATTGACTCTCTTCAAAAGAGCGATAAGTCCTCAAAGTTTCCCTGATCACAACATCTTCCCGTCACGTTAATATCACACCTCTGACAAAACCCACTTATCGACTCTCTTCAAAAGAGTGCTAAGTCTTTAAAGTTACCCCGATCGCAACATTTTTCCCGTCACGTTAACGTATTCACCTCTGACAATCCAAACCACTTATTAGTCCTCTTAAATAGGATGATAAGTCTACAAAACACGGTTATGTTAACACTATACCTCTAACAGTTCCAACCCTTTTGAACCTGTTAATTCTTCTACATAAGAATAACAAGTGTTCCTACACCCATCCCCAGCAGATTAAAATTTTTTAAAATTATCTTAAATGATAATAAAGAGATTTTTAAGTTAGGTGGTGTGAAAATTCATGTCAAGTTAATACTATACCTCTGGCACTTCTAACTTTCTTTAAGTGTTTCAAGTAAAAACATAACATAGGAAGAAACAGTGATAAAGTCTACATATTCAATATTGTAGCTAGTTATTATCATTAAATTAATAATCTCTAAATCCATACCTCGCATGTATGGAGAATTTTATCCCGAATCCTAAGTAGAGATAAGTTAACAGCTAATACGCGTTGTCGGTTAGTCTTTGACCGTAAAAAGGACAAAAGCTCATGTATTCAACATCATGGCATGTCGTTATTAATAAAGCCAAAATCCATGCCTTACACGTATGAGGGACTTTATCTTGATCCCTAAATAGAGATAAGTTTATGCCTAACATGCATTGTCGGTTAATCTTTTACCGCGAAAAAGATACCAGGATCCTTACCTGGGGGAATTTATCTCGATCCCTAAAATAGAGATAAGTCTACGCCTAATGCGCGTTTCTAGGTGATCTGTACCCGTAAAAATATAAAGTCTATGTATTCAAAATCATAGCACTAAGTCTAAGATGATTCATTTTTTTAGTATAACGTTACATATGGAATGGACTTAGACAATCCACATACTAGCCCGACTCAAATGGTAGTCAGTAAAGACTTATCAAATTCATTAATGGCTGAGGATTTATCAAAAATCCAATGAATGTTTGTGGGCCTGTCAGCTGAATGGATGTGAGCCGTGACGTGATGTTTAAGAGCTTCTGCTCATGAATAGCTTGTACCGTTGTTATAGTTTCTCTTTGAAGATCATCCTCATACGGGTCATGCATGGCAAATCCCTTCAACCAATATACCTTCGAAGAGGATATAGAGAACAACTCCTTTATGACAAGGAATCAACAGCTCCAAGATCAGAGTTGAGATCCAAAGTATTCTAAAAATTTGTCCCAGTCAACCGTGAACTTTCAAAAACTTTAGAGGAGATTTTGTAGGCTGTCTAAAAATTATAATAGATATCTAATCCTCGTCAAACACTAATGATGGAAGTTACAATTTGACTGCTTCGAGAATGCTATAATTTGAAGACTTTTACATAGATCGATGAATGTTACAATCTGACGACATTCACAATAACTAATGAAAGCTCTAATTCAACAGCCCTCACAATCAACATCGGGAGTTACAAATTAAGGACTCTCATATTATCAAGAGCTAAATGTAAGGATTACAATCTGATGATCCTCACAAAAGTTCGAAAAAAGATATTATAATTGACAATCTCTTCAACGCGAAGGTTGAACCTTGCGTTCTTAGCTATAAACACAAAGGTCATCCCCTGTGTTTCATGAACCAAGCGCGAAGGTCCACCTTCGCCTGCTAAGGCTAAGACGCGAGGGTCGCGTTTGACCATTTCAAATTCTTGAAACGGTCCTCCACTTAATGGGGCAATTAAGCCCCCATTATGGAGCTAATTAAGGGGTAGTTATACCCCTTAAACCCCTATAAATAGGGGGTTTTCATAGAAAAATAGGGGCTAGTGGCAGAGGGCTGGGCGAAAATAAAAGAAAGAGAGAACAAGAGAGGAGAAGAAAAAGTCACTTTTGCGTAGTTGTGATCGGCGTGACGATCGGACCCTCATCCGTGGTCCGATCGATGTGAAATTTGGATAGTAGCTACTACACTCGTTGTTCCTAATTTTGAATGATAGAGATTTCTTTATATCGGTTAGATTTGGATATATGGAGGTTTTATCAAAGCTGATCATTCCAGGAGTGCAGAAAAAAGTCACTTTTGCACAGCAGTGATCATCGTGATGATCGGACCCTCATCTGTGGTCCGATCGACGTGAAATTTGGAGAGTAGCTACTACACTCGTGGTTCCTAACTCTGAATAGTATAGATTGCTTTCTATTAGTTAGATTTGGAGATATAGAGGTTTTACCAAAGCTGATCATTCTAGGAGTGCAGAGAAAAGTCACTTTTGCACAATAATGATTGGCATTATGATCGGACCCTCATCCATGGTCCGATCGACGTGACACTTGGAGGGTAGCTACTACACTCAACATTCCTAATTCTGAATAGTGGATCTTGGTTTCTATCAGTTGGATTTGAAGATATAGAGGTTTTACTGAATCTATAAAGGACTGGCGGAGCTTTTTTAAGATCGGCCAAAGAGAGAAAGAGATCAGCTACTCTTTTAAAATGATTGAACGTCCTTTTTTATCATCAACTCTTTTTAGAGTTTTCCTAACTTGATCAGAGTTTTAAAACTTGCTTGGCAAGTTCTTCTGATCAACGATTGATCAGCCATTCTTGGTTAAAAGGATTATTAATCCTTTGTGAAATTAACTCTTTCAAAAGAGTTCTCAACTCGGTTAGAGTTCAAAAATTGCTTACCAATTTCTTTTCAACTCTTCTAAAGAGTTTTTCAACTCAGTTAGAGTTTCAAACTTATTCAAACAAGTTCTCTTCAACATCCTATAGGGCTGGAATTTTTGGGGGAGATCAAACCACCAAGGGGTTCGGAGTTTGGGTTAGTTCGGTTGGCACTTTTGGGGCTAAAAACCACCTTGTGATCGGCTAAGGAGAGAATCTTGGAGAATATTGACATTCTTGACTTTAGCAACAGCATATTTACTTGGCTTATTAACCGATTATTCGGTTTAAACAACTCTTTTCACAGAGTTTGACACTCAATCTGAGTTATAAAACTCGTTAAGAGTTCTTTTTCAAACTTACCACGCAAGTTAGTTGTTCCAGTGAATTGAGACATGTGGATCGTCAACGGAGAGCAAACTCAACACGAGTATTCAAGGGAGGCACTCCATCGCCACCGTAGAGAATCTAGTTTTAAACAAATGGAAGAATTCAGATCAATTCTCTTCTCTTTAATAATCAGGAAATCTAAATTATAATCGAGATTAAGAGAGTTGTAAACATTCTTTTTCTAAGGAGTTAGAGAGAATAAAATCAAACACAGTTATTTTATTTTTATTTCACAAATTTCCCACCAAACAGGTACGCCGTAGCAGAACGGCATTGCGAAGAGGATGAACACGACCTTGACAGAGTGTGTCAGGAGCATACGATTACATGCATGACTGCCTAAGACATTTTGGACGGATGCAGTACATACGGCGGCTTATCTTATTAATCATGAGCCATTAGTTCCATTGGATTTTGGGATTGCAGAGGAGGTTTGGAGTGGAAAGAAGATAAAACTCTCACACTTGCTGGTATTTGGTTGTGTGGTTTATGTTCATATCAGTGACAATATCAGGGACAAGCTAGAGACTAAGTCACAAAAGTGCACATTCATTGGATACGGTATTGATGAGTTCGGATATCGTCTTTGGGATGAGAAGAACATGAAGATCATCAGGAGCCGAGACATCATATTTAATGAGGAGGTGATGTACAAGGATAGGGAAAATTCCAAGGATAGCCAAAGCAATAGGAGCAGCACTTCGGATGCAGGTGGATCCGAGTACATGGATTTAGAGGAACTTCCAAATAGGGGTGATGATGTTTGTTCTGACCGAAGAACGGAGAAGGCTCCAGTTACAGAAGCAACTACACATGGCATGGAGCTTAGGAGGTCATCCAAGGTACCCAAACCGTATTCTAGGTATCTTTCATCTCTTGATTACTTATTGTTGACATATAGCGGTGAACCGGAGTGCTATGAGGAGGCAATGTAAGTGAGTGAATCTCAGCAGTAGGAGCATGCGATGCAGGAGGAGATGGATTCTCTACTCACTAATAAGATATGGGAATTAGCCCAGCTACCTGCACAGAAAAAGGCCTTGCATAATAAATGGGTCTACTGGATCAAGCAAGAGAGTGATGGAAGCAAGAGGTTTAAGGCCAAATTAGTTGTAAAGGGGTTCCAGCAGCGGGAAGGAGTGGACTATACAGAGATATTTTCTCCTGTTGTAAAGCTCACAACCATCAGGGTGGTCTTGAGCTTAGTGGCTGCAGAAGACCTCTTCCTTGAGCAGTTAGACGTGAAAACTATCTTTCTTTATGGTGACTTAGATGAAGAAATCTATATGAAGTAACTTATTGGCTTCATTGAAGAAGGAAAGGAAGAGATGATATGCAAGCTCAATAAGAGCTTATATGGTTTGAAACGGGCTCCGAGACAGTGGTACAAAAAGTTTGATAACTTCATTCAAAACAATGACTATAGAAGATGCAATTCGGATCATTATTGCTATTTCAAGAGGTTCGAGTCTAGCTTTATTATATTGTTATTATATGTTGATGACATGTTAGTAGCAGGACCGTGTTTAGAGGAGATAAACAGTTTGAAGAAGCAGCTGACAAAGGAGTTTGCAATGAAGGATCTGGGTGCAACAAAGTAGATTCTAGGGATGCGAATCAGTAGGGATGAAGCTGAAGGGATGTTGAGGTTGAGCCAAGCTGAATATATCAAGAAGATACTTTAGAGGTTCAATATGCAGAATGCTAAGGTTGTTAGCACACCCTTGGAAGTCAGTTCAAGTTATCTGAGGAGCAATCGCGTAAGATAGATGCAGAGAGAGAGCATATAAGCAGGATGCCATATTCTTTGGCCATTGGGAGTCTCATTTACGCGATGGTTTGCATGAGGCCGGACATTACTCATGCAGTAGGAGTTGTGAGCAGGTTTGCAAGCAATCCAGGGAAGCAGCATTGGAAGGCCGTGAAGTGGATATTGCGGTACTTGAGAGGGACAACGAACAAGCCACTATTGTAGGCGTATAAAATTGCCTATAGGTCCCTTAGCACAGCTCGACACGGTGATTCGGCAAATCAACGAACCATCGAGTGACGAGGCGACGAAGTCAACAAATTGCACACGATCAACGGAATGAATTCGCGTGCGGAATCAATCCAACGGTTCGGGGAGTTAACGAGTCGTCCAACCAAGAGAGGACTCGGATAAATCGCGATCGAATCAAGATCAGTTTCGGACTCAAATTCAGAAGTGGAATTACTGCCAAATCTGGAATCAAGTCAACGAATCGATTCCAGACCAAGTCAACCACAAACCGAATCAAGTTCGAACAACAGAGAACCGGAAACACCGGAAAACAACGGGAAACGGAACACACCCGGGGGACTCGGCCGAAACCGAGCCACCTCTTGGCCGAGCCACCCTGAGGTGGCTCGGCTAAGGCCGAGCCACCCCAAGGTGGCCGGTGGTTTCCCCTTCCCCCCTCACGTGCACACGGGCACAGTGAAGAGAGGCTATAAATAGAGGAAGGGGTTCTTCATTTAAAAAGGTTGGAAAAGGAGGAGTCGAAGCTCTGCCGGATTCAGATCTAAGAACTTAGAAAAGATTGGAGCT
>BQKN01000804.1:0-10916 GCA_022839385.1 Asparagus kiusianus
ATATATATATATATATATATATATATATATATATATATATATATATATAGAGAGAGAGAGAGAGAGAGAGAAATGTGTATGCTTGGTATCAAACATAAATTTTGTACTTGATAGTGATATGTCTTATTCTCATCCGCTTATTCCAATTCCTAACCACTCACCAACCCATATGAATGTGAGCCCGATTTCAATGAGTAGAGGAGAATATATCACCTCACTCACCAACCCATATTTTTTATTTTTAAACTATATTAATTTTATATTTGTATCTATTAAATTATATCTAAAGTATTTTTTTCTATTTTATTATTTATTTAAAATTACACATATATATATATAAGGTCAGACCCTTTGTCATTTATTTTTCGCAAAAAAAAACTAATAATTAAATTCGAATCAGGCTGGTCTGAGCTAGACCAGGTCAATAGTGAGTCGAGTCAATGGTAGACCGAGCATATTTCTTTGACCCCAGGTTTCGATCTGGACCTAGTCCGACCCGTGACCTGTGTATATCATAAGCCCGATCCACTACGGGCCGAACCGGGTCGCGTCCCATGACGGGCAGGGCCAGGTCACCATGCACGTCAACTCACCCATGCCCAACCCTAAAGTGGATCCCATAACTGCAACCCGTACTCACAACACAATGCCACATCATGTACTGGTTTCAGGACAACCTTCTACTCTTCTATTTTGGGTAGATGATAATTACAGGTATCAAAGGAAACCAGTGCCTGAGAGAAAGGGAAAGCGATGCATGTGGCAATACAACTTAGCATCCTAGAACTAGAAAATCAGATATAAATATGTCAATAAATGCTTTGATAAAAGTCGGTTCTCCACCATCAGACTGAATCAATGTACAAATTAGCATCAATAGTATCCATAATCCGAATCATCACTCCGTAGGGAAGTACTCATCCTTCCACTCAATTTGTTGTTAATGCCGGCAGGACGAACACATTGAGCTAAGGATCGCACCACTTCTGTCGTTGCAGGCCTCAGTTCAGGTTCCAACTGCAGAAGACCAAGGGCGATGGGGTTAAAAACAACATAGACAGAGAATACAACGAACAAGATAACAGCAAGTACAAACCCTCTATACTTAAATCCCAGTGATAGATAAATTCATACAAAACTAATCACCTAGTGTCATTCTACAGTACAATTCACTTTAATTTGTTTCATTTGTGCCACAGAAATGTAGAGTTCCTATAGCCAAATTTGTCCCTTTTTTGCAATAAAAAAACTAGTTAAAGGAGTCGAAGCACAAAATCTCATGTTAGATGATTCTAGTATTGACTTGTATTACCAGAACACACTGCGCAATAACATCAGCAAATCGAGATAAAGATTTAGGTGGGTAGAGTCCATGAAGGGCAGGATCCACCATCTGCTTCAATGAACCCATGTCGTGGAGTTGTGGTATGGCCCAAGAAACTAACGACTGCTCTGCCTTTGGCTTGGAACTGTAAGGAACCAGGGATATATAGTTAGTCTTATTAACTTCAAGCCGACAAAAAGAAAATGTAAAATAATAGTGTTCCTAGCAGGTTAAAAAAAAGTTCGCACACACTAATGTGTGAGTGAGGAAGACATTTGTTTAATCTATATAGAAATCAGCTGTGCTTTTAGCTCTGTGCTAGAACAGGCTAAGTTTAGCACATCTAAAGATTCACTTCAAACTAATCTGTCAGCCATTGAACAAAAGGAAGAAACGTGATCTGCATGTTAAGACATGCTATAGTTTGGCATACAGAAGCAAATGGTGAGATAAGAAAATTTTTTTTCTCTAGTTACCTGTCAAAAGGCCTCCGACCTGTCAATAGCTCTAACATAACCACCCCAAAGCTGTAAATATCACTTTTCAATGTGTAGGCACGGGTGTTGGTGAATTCTGGAGCATCGTATCCAGGGCTCAAATTTTGTCCCTGACAAAGAAGGATAAGATATCACCATTAATATTTGAAAAATGGATACCAGGTTGTTTTATTTGCTAAACAGATCTACACACCTCGTAATAAGCTGTTAGCCCACACTCAGACAGGTGAGCATTGAGCTCAGCATCAAGTAAGATGTTGGCCGACTTTATGTTTTTGTGGATAGAAGATGGAGAGCATACCTCATGCAGATATCTGTTAAGAGTTTATGTTAATAAGCACAAATGCACTGGGGCACATACTCTGGATTAGCTAAGCATATGTGAGATAAGATTCACATTATAGGACACATAATAAAAGTCTGTATAAATACCAAAAAAAATAGCCATAGTATCATACATGAGATACATAACCACAGCGAGTACACATATTTGAATGAAGGTGCTTAGTTCACAATGAAGTAGGCGTAAGTATGAGCTGATTACGCACAACAATGTATAACATCCCTAAGCCTGTACACGATGTAAAGAACCTGGCTAATACCAATAATAACAAAAAATTTACATACACATAAGAATAACAGGAATGGAGATAAGACTCAATGTTTAAAAAATCGGTCAAATGTTCCAATATGTCATTTTTATAGGTTCTGCTGCTACAAGAAAGGTTTTACATGTCATTTATCTTTTCTAGTAAATCAACAGTATTGTCAGGATTTTCTGATATATTGAGCTGTATTTTGGGATATTTTTGACATCCTGGGAGATATTTGATTCAAGAATTTCACTATAGCAATTGAGTTCTGAGTTGACATTTATTTTAAAGCTCGGACTTGGGTTCAGGGCAAGGACCTGAATCTGCTTTATATAAATCTCGAAATAGGAGAATTAGAGCTCCGTTAGCCCCAATGCTTCTCCTCACATTCTCGAGCAGAGTCTTTTTACCCATGATCGCTTCCTACCCTTCACCCTCGATTGCATGTTGCCACCGTCTCAAACTTTTATGAATGTGCAGTGTATAAGAGTACTTCAGTTCGAGTACACTTAATAATCTAACTTTATTTCCTCTCTCAGAAATGATAGCTATTGAGTTCAGAAAAGTTACACAAGAGATCTCTACAAAATTTATCCGTGTGAGATTATTTCCTTTAGTTAGGATGTGCACAATGACCACATAAAAATGAAGGAAAGATGGCTAGAAGGCGAGAATATACAGAAAATAGTGGAGAAATATTGGGTCCTAATGACAAGTTACATAAGATGAGGTACGAAAACAAATCTAGGCGCCTTAATTAAGAGGCAGAAACACCTTTCAAAATACAACGCACTGAGATGAAGATGCAGGTCTATCCGTGTGTACTGTGCTCTAGAAGTGTGTACTGTAGAAGTTTGGAATGGAGGAATGTCTTTTTCTACTTTCAATGCTTATCTAGCTGGTATACTTATCTAGCTGGTATACACGGGAATGAATCATTATATCTACTAGAGTAGAGAGTACTTTTAGTGTCTATTTTCTTTATTAAGTGTTCTTAGTCCCACATCGGGTACACTTGTAATCTTAAACTATTTATCTATCTATATAATAAAGAGGATTGATCCACAATGGGATCAAGTCACTTTTCCCACAATAACATGGTATCAAAGAATGTCATGAGAATCCTAACTCTCTAATTCCCTCCTCAAACCCTAATTTCCATCTCATACCCTAAATTCTCCTCATCCGTCTCTCAAACTTAACCCCAATCAACTCCTAACCTCTCTCACTCTGAAACTGTTCTTCACGCGAACAGTAACCTCGATATTGTTCATCGTGTGAACAGTAACCTTTTTCATCGTGTGAACAGTAACCTTTTTCATCGTGTGAACAGTAACCTCCATACTGCTCACCCGCGTCTTCATCCCCTCTACAGTTCACCACCTATCACAGAAACTCGACGACATCGCACAAATCACGATGGACGTAGTTGTGCTCGAGGAAGTGATTCATGTTTTTGTACTCACTATAGGCGAACAAATCACTATATTGAAACATGTTAGTTAGGAGCTTCACGACAAACCAAGGTGGTCACAAGCTCCATATAACGCATATATCTGTGATAAGGATGGTTTATCTACCTCAGTTAAAAAGAAATCTTCTATTGTCCATCTAATGAGCATGTTTCCATGAGTCGGTCATAGTATAATTCTCTACTTCAGAAGGTGCAGGCGGCATCTACTTCAAAAGTTGTCATTTTAGCCCATCCAGGTATTACTGTCTTGCTAGTACACCTACTTCGTGGATTATTGATTCCAGCGTCTCTTCACATCTTATGGGTAAATCTATAAATTTTTCACAGTTTTCACAAACTCATTCTTCACCTTCTATTTTATTTGTTGATGGGTGCTCACGCAGTATCCTTGTCACCGACACAGTTACACATACTCCTTCGCTTACTTTGTCAAATGTAAATTATATTCTAGATATTCCTTTTAATCATACATCTGTTAGTCGTTTGACAAAAATTTTAAACTGCTCCATTACGTTTTCTCCTTCATCTTATGTGTTTCAGGATCTTCACACGAAGAAGATGATTGGTGGAGGGTATGAACGTGATGGGTTGTACTATCTTCATGGTGCTGATGGACAATTCAGTAACATTACAGCTGTTACTTCTGTTTCTGCTGTTCGGTGACATAATCATTTAGGTCATACATCTATTAGGTCATTGCATTTTATCATTCCTTCTACTAAGTCTGTCTTTAAATTAGAATGTATTTCATGTCAACTGGGAAAGCATTATAGAACTACCTTTATTTCTAGGGAAAATAACAGATGTAATTCAATCTTTGATATTATCATACGGATATTTAGGGTCCTACACTTGTTAATTTTTTTATGTTTTTCTTATTTTGTGACATTTATTGATGATTATTCTCATATGACAGTTATTTTTGCTTAGTGATCGTTCTGAGATTCTATCAGTTTTTAAAGTTTTTCATCAAGAGATTAAGACATGGTTTGGTTGTTCTTTGAAATTTTACACTCTGATAATGTTGTTGAATATATACAAAAAACTTTTCAAGATTCTTCACACGGTGTTATTCATCAAACATCTTGTGCTCACACACTACAACAAAATGGTGTTCCTAAGCGTAAGAATCGTCAGCTTCTAGATATTGCACGAATATTATTACTTCATATGCATGTACTAAAGCATTTCTAGAGTGACGCCGTATTAACTGCTTGCTATTTGATTAACCCTGTGCCTTCACCTATTTTAAATGGTCAAACACTTGTATTTGTGCTATATAATGATAAGAATAAAAAGGTTTTTGATATGCCTCCTAAAGTTTTTGGATGCCTTTGCTTTGTTCAAATTCTTAATAAAGGGCGTAGTAAATTAGATTCTCGAGCTATATAATGTGTTTTCTTAGGATACTCAAAAACTTAAAAAGGTTATCGATGTTGGAATCCCGAAACCAGGAAATACTTAGTTTGTGCTAATGTAACATTTTTTTGAAGATACTCCTTATTTTACATCCTCCACATCTGAGTCCCCTTATGTAGATGCACCTTTAGCTATACCGGTTATTTCTGAGGAATCAGCAACATCATCGTCGTAGGCAATGAAACCGCTACAAGTTTATCGGCGATGCAAAAATAAAAGTACACAAACTGTCACTATACCTACTATCCAATCTACTTCCGCAGGAAGATCTTGCTCCTGTTCCTCAAGAATCTGATGACTCTGATCTTCCTATTGCCCTTCGAAAAGATAACGTTCTTGTACCCAAAAAAATTCCATTGACAACTTTGTTTCCCTTTGTCATTTATCACCACATTATGTTGCCTCCTGCCTTTGCCTCATCATTATCCTCTCTGTCTACTCCTAAATCTTTTTGTGAAGGCTATTCAGATCCAGGGTGGAAAAGTACAATAAATAAAGAAATTACTGACTTGCATTCTAATGACAATAAATAAAGAAATTGCCGACTTGCATTCTAATGAAACTTTGAAACTTACTACTCCACCACCAGGAAAAGTTACAGTTGGTTGTCGATGGGTGTATGCAGTGAAATTTCTTCCGACAGATCAAGTGGAGTGATTAAAGGCTCGCCTAGTTGCTAAAGGGTATACTCAAACATTTAGCGTGAATTACTTTGAGACATTTTCTCCGGTTGCTCACTTGCATTCAATGCGAATTTTATTATCTGTTACAGTTGTGAAAAACTAGCCATTGTTTTAGCTAGATATCAAGAATGTCTTCTTACATAGTGATTTGCAAGAAGAGGTATACATGGTTCAACCACTAGGATATGAAGTTCAGGAGTAGCCTAGTAAGGTTTGTCACCTTAAAAAAGACATCTATGATTTGAAGCAATCTCCTCTCCTCGTGCATGGTTTGATAAATTTAGTATGGTGGCTAGCAACTATAGCTTGAAGCATTCTGCACCGGATCATTCCATTTTTGTGTGGCATTCTAACATTGGTATTATTGTCCTTACTGTATATGTGGATGATATTGTTATATCAGGAGATGATCATCAAGGCATTCAAGATTTGAAGTTAGATCTTAGTTCTCACTTTCATATGAAAAAACTGGGAGTTTTATAGTACTTTCTTGGGATAGAGGTTGCTCGGTCCTCTAAGGGGCTAGCTCTACCTCAAAGGAAGTATCTTCTCGATCTTCTTGACGATATTGACATGGTTAATTCCAAGCTAGTTCGTACGTCCATGGACTCTCAATTTAGATTTGATCAGAATTTAGGAGAAGCTCTCTAATCCTACTAGTTACCGAAAATTGATTGGCAAGCTTCTCTATTTGACGGTTACACGTCCCAATATCATTTATGTTGTTGAAGTTCTCCATTGATATATGTAGAATCCAAATCAATTACATTGGTCTGCAGCTTATCGGGTACTACGAAACCTAAAAGGAGCACCAGGAAAATGACATTTTTATCATAGTTCCAACAAGTTGGATATTGTAGGCTACTCTGATGCTGGTTGGGCAAGTGATCATCATGATCGACATTCAATTAGTGGTTATTCCATTTTTATTGGCAGCAATTTAGTCACTTGGCGTAGTAAAAAACAAATAGTCGTTGTCCTTTCCAGTGCCAAACTGAGTACAGAGCTATGGCTCATGCCGCATGCGAGATGACTTGGGTTCGCTCACTGCTACAGTAGAGGGGCATTGTTTTCTCAAAGCTCATGGCAATCTACTGTGACAATCAAGCGACTATCTACATTGCAAGCAACCCTGTGCATCATGAGCGAACAAGGCATATTGAAGTGCATTGTCATTTTATCTGTAATATGGTGCTATCTAAAAAGATTGTTATTGCACATGTTCGATCGACTGATCAGATTGCTGACATACTTACAAAAGCCTTGCCACAGTCATTGTTTGATGCACTGTGTAACAATTTGGGCATGATTGACATCTTTGCACCAACTTGAGGGGGAGTATTAGAGTAAAGAGTATTTTTAGTGTCTATTTTCTTTATTAAGTGTTTTTAGTCCCATATCGGGTACACTTGTAATTTTGAACTATTTATCAATCTATATAATAGAGAGGACTGATCCACAATGGGATCAAGTCACTTTTCCCACAATAACAATATCCACCAATCTAGGAACCATTCTCCATTTATCAACATTCTTTGTCCGGATTGGATAAAACATGGAATACTACAACAATCGGACCTAAATGGGATACAGTGGTTATGATAGTTGTCGGGGGATTTGAGAAAGAGAATAGAGTACAGTGGTTAGATATAGGTATTGGGGGATTTGAGAGGGAGGGAGGGAGGGAGATTCTTTCGTCTATATGTAATATGATCATATTTTTGCCAAATAAAAACTTTAATCAGTTTCTACATAATAATTTGGATAATGCAAAGGCACAACATGGACGCTATCCTAGATGGACCCTAATATGCAGATGATTTCATAAGGATTATTTCCCTATCAATCCATGTTAAGGTTTAGGAATCTATTATATACAATGCACACCCTTCTAGGAGGTCTGCATTCGGCAGTTTGAATGTTGGTCACATTTCACTTGAATGCACGTTCCCACCCAAAAAAAATTCTTTATTGCTATAAGGCTATAATTTCACCCCTATTGTCTTTAATGAAACTCTCCAATTACCTATTATATTATGTGGATGCATGCCTTTAGAAGCACAAAAATATAACTATACGCTATTTATTCCGCCACTCACATTAATAGTCTAACTAACATTTCTACCATTCAAACTACTATCAGATTATAAAAAAATTCATACTTCCCACCTGAAATTCATACTACACCATTTAGACCCTTATGTCAGAATACTGGTTAGTGCGTGCACACATGGAATGCCTCAGCATTCCAGTAACTTAACATGCTAGAATAGAAGATTTGATTAATATCTTCTTTACATTCTAAGAATGTCTTAGAACTCTAGTAAGTTAAGATGCTAAAATAGAAGATTTAATTAATACATCTTCTTACATCCTAAATTCAAGTTTGTTTGGTTTGAGCCTTGCGTAAGAGCATCATCAGTTGTAATTCTATTATCCTTTCTAATTGCAACACCACTAGAGCTTCATTCTCAAGCTTAATTGGTGCTGCCTCTATTTTCTCACTTGTCAACTAATTTATCAACTGACTTCAGAACAAAAATAATGAGAGACCTTTAAAGAATTTAATAAGCTACGGTTGCACAAAGATATATGAAATTGTTTCCTCCCATTCTGAAATTGCATCTCATATTGTCTGCTGGTCCAATTTCTCTCCGCTATATTGACTGTGAATCCATCTTCACTATGTGAGCTAAGGCACAGAATTGTCTTTGAGGTTGAGCAATCAGCTAGCATATATTAAGTGAAACTACTAATAATATGAAAGGCATTTCTTTTTCATAAGGACATTTACATGGTGTGAACTTACTCCAGAGCCCGAGCTGTCTCTAGAGCAATCCTGACTCGAGTATCCCATGTCAACGGCCTGCTATAATCATCTGATAAATGTAGGAATTCATGAAGAGATCCATTCCTTTGGAATTCATAAACTAAAAGTTGATAACCAGACTCCGAGCAGAAACCAATTAATTCGGAAATGTTTGGATGATGCATCCGAGAAATTGCAGCAATTATGTCCATAAAAGCTGAAGAGCTGTCTCCGGGAAGCTTTGAGTCTATTTTCTTCACAGTCAAAACCTGTGAGCCGTGAAGAGTGCATATTATAACCAACGACTAACGGGTAGTTAAAGGAATATATCTTTGTCACTAAAAAGTTTGGTTACATAGAAATAGTCTATAGTAGATCATTGCCGACTACCTACTATATTTTTAACAGAAACTTTGTAGAACGCTGTAGATTTTAGGAAATAAAAATAGACAAGAGTAGAATCAGCAAAGTTCAAAGAAAAAAGTGGTCATGGTAGCCTGACAAGGATGGCATAATGGACCTTGTATTAAAATCATTTTCCTATGGTCAGTTTGAAAAATATATGTGCTGACTTAGAAATTCTTTTCTAGAATATTCCAAATGAAACAAAAAATATTGTTGTACACAGGTTTTAAAGTGACCAAATGATAGAATATTTGGATTTTAAATTTAAGCATACAACCGCCAAAATAAACAACTAGTCACTTTCTACAACATTTTCTTCCTAGTTGATGCATGTCCGTGAAATCTCAAAACCTTGATTTTTGGTTTTCAGTCACTTAAAATAACATAGATTAACTTTGACAGATTAGATCTTCCATTTGTTTATTGTAATATTGAAATCCAATGGTCCATAAACAGGTATACTAACACTAAAAATATTGGTCGACAACTGTGTGCATTTTGAGGTTCCTCACGTGTAATGTTTCAGCGGTCTGATTCCAAATAAAAAAGGAAAGTGATGGTGCACCGCATAAACTGTGGCATTTTGAGGTTTATGTGTCCCCTATAGAAATATAAATTAGGTCCAAGTCATCAAGTTCCTAGAGCTAAAAGTTCTGTAAAAAAAATTTATAGCCAACACTTAAAGTCCGTTCTACCAATGTAATGGGAGATGGTAATGATGATACTACTATAATTTGGTGATGGAAATGATGATACTCTACCTTGGTGATTAACAATTAGTAAGTTCAATTACAATCTTTGCCATGTCTTCATTAGTTAATGATTATCTTCGGAAAGAGAGTACAAAAGAAAAATGGAACATAAACTTTATGCTAAAGCAATGAAGCAAAAACAAAAGAAGAATACACAAGCAAAACAGCACAAAGGCTTCATCCACAATTGTTAAATACGCAAATAATAGAGAAAAATAAAACAAGAACAATTTGAACAGTCAAACAAAGAAGGTAGGAACTGGTTGTTGTTACAAATTAGACAGGACTAGAAAAGCCTTACCTTTCCATCTGCATATTTTGCCTTATAAACACTTCCAATGGATCCCTCTCCAAGAAGTCGACTTGAACTAAAGCTCCCAGTAGCTGCTCGCAGATCTATCAATGAATATGTTATGGCATGAGCATGACCTATGCTATGTTTGTTGAGTTTAACAGAAAATTCGTTCTCATTTAAGGATTCATGAGGACCAGGAGGTGGGGGTTTAAGGTCCAAAGGAGGAGACGTCTGTAACCCCTTCAAGTTAAGGGAAGAAGACACCACTGCTTGCTCTGTCAATACCTCATTTAGTCAGTAAACATGACGTAAAGTTATGCAAAGGTTAAAGCATCAAAAACGTACAATTCAAGTGAGAGATTCTTTAACACAGGTATCCAACAAAATGAAGCCAGAATCCAGGACAAAGCAGTTTACAACAATGATGTTGAGGAATACGAATTAGATAAACCAAAACAATTTTGATGGTCCTTCTCATATTTTCTTGATTCCATGTCAACATGCTTAAAATTATTTTAAGGGACTCTCTCTGTCTGTCTATTTTTCCCAGAAAAAAATGCATTCCAGTGAATGAACTGCCATGCAGTTCACTGCACTTACTGACCTGCACTGCAATGAACTGCACACAGTCCAGTTCACTGCAGTGAATCAGTTTTGGAGAGAAC
>BQKN01000804.1:11016-21462 GCA_022839385.1 Asparagus kiusianus
ACAATTTGACGGGTAAACTATTTGGGGCTAATTTCAAAAATACTAGAGAGGACAATCATTAAAAAGTAATTTATTAATAACATATCGAACACTTACAGCTGATAATTGATGAAAGATTTTGGGCCCTGACCTTCCACTCTGATTTTCAGCTGGGCCCGGCTTGGGTTAAACCAGATAGATCAAAAGCCTGGACCTAAACAGACTAGTTTTAGTTGGGCTAGGGCAAACCAGTCCATTTGGCACCTCTAATTGTAATAAGGGACAAAATGTAAAAGTCTCAAATATAGAACATCCCTAGAATTATTCTCCATAGTTAACAGATGAGAGCTTGAGATAAATAATTTAAAACGATACATGCATGGGCTAAAAGAAATTCTGGTGGAAATACCCTATAAACTCACACGCACGCTCCCGCGCATACACACACAGAATGGCGGATGTAGGAAAACTTTCTTGGGGGGTGGATGACAAGTATGGGGGTGGATGACAAGTATCCATTTACATAAAATTAAAATGTAATATTATAAAACAATATTCTTGACAAATAGGCTAAATTTCCAACCTAAACGTTGTGCAAATATTTTTTTTTTTAAATTTGGGAACAAATTGCAAGTTCACAATACTTTAGATTGTAATTTTGTATATCTTCCCTCCTAATATTGTACATGAATCTGCCCATGCACACAGACACAGAACATGGACCATGTACATTAAAAAAACACACACACTCGCATGTTTTTTGTTGATAATAATATGTGCATTCTATTATTACCAACATTTCACTCAATATGTACAGTTTCCAATTAAATATCACCAACTACAACTATGAAATTATAATATGAAGATTAGAAATGAGATGATGTATGTTCTTCTATTGGTTTTTTATGTATGATCATTCATCAAATATTTTCATATAATTCAGTAGTGATTACGCATCACAGGAGGGTGATTCGGAAAGCGGCATGAGGACCAGAATGCACTACAGAGGTCAGGACAAAAGAACAGGCAGGTACTTACTGCTACAAGTACTTGCTCATTATCTAGATGAACAGCCTTTCAAGGCAAAGCCAGAGGTTCACCCACTCAAAGGCAAGATGCCTAAAACTTTTATTCCATCAAAATTAGGAATCACATTGCTGCCACTACTGAAAATAGCTGAATTTAAACCCACTTTATATTTGCTATCCATGGGAGCTTATGTTAGGATATTTGAGAAAATTGAAACCTCCACTCACAGTATCAGCAGGAAGTATGCCTAAATATAACATCATTGTCAAAGAAAATTAACAAATTATACTATATAAAAAATATATAACAAGTAAGGGAAGCGTATCAGCACAGAGTCCAGGATTTCATATAAAAATTATATTTTCAAGGTAATAATATGATTAAACAAATAAATTAATTAAAAAAAGCAATTCATTTGAACGGGAAAAAAACTACATTAAAGAAGGAAATACCTATTAACTCATTATCAGCTAAAGGTGTAAATGATCTGTTCTGGTAAGAGTGTTCATCAATATAAGGAGATGAAGCTGAAGATGATTTTGCTTTTCTCAGCACGGCCAGTAGCAACACAATGACAAGCAACACAGCTATAACTACCCCAGCAATGATTGCTATATTCATGCCCTTAGCTTTTCCTCCTTTTTTACTACTCGATGAACCAGATAAAGAAGTTCCATCAATTCTTAAAAAGAAAAGAAAATAGTTGTCAGCCAACAGTTTAACCACTTATGGCTCCATCTATGACCAATGTGTACTTTTTCATAATAGTTAACTTACTGTAGATTGTCAATATCTTTCAATTTGGGTGGAACCTGGCCAGTAAAGTGGTTGTTCTGAACATTCCTGGAAAAAAAACAGCACACAACCATCCTTGTTAATTGACAGCTTCAATGAAGTAATCACTTGAGAATTTTAAAGCAGGAAATGATAAATTTTCCGGTGCATAAGAATCTAGAAACAAAGGAAAAGGGACTGAAGTTAACGGAATACTGAGTTCCACGACTAATGGGGTGGATGATAGTCCAGTTTTCACCACAGGATCGCTATGAGTAGATAATGACATCAAAAACGTACATAGATATGCATAACCAGAAGATTCTCTAATATTAAACAAGGGACAGTTTCCAGAAAACATAAGCATAAAAGTATTAGGCATATATTAGTAAATAACCAATCTGATCGGGTAAATTCGAACTCCATGATTCCCTTTCTTGCTCCAAATAGTCTTCCAGCAGGGTATGTAAACGGTTAACAAAATCTATTTCTGGATTTAATTTGGCATTTGTACTTTTTACAAATAAGGACACTTTCATAACCATATGTTTATGGATGTCATTTTTTATAATGCTAACTACAGAAAGCATCTGAGTGGATATCTAAATAACATAAAACATGCAGATATACATGAAAGGGTCTTAATGTTTTTAGAGTTAAGCCTTAGTAATATTACAATTTACAATGTATAGCATCATGAAATATAACAAAATATGATTTCCTATGTTTTGTTTAGATGGCTATTTTAATATAAGAAGGGGCCACAAGGGACCACAGTTGAAGGCTGAGCTTGTTTCTAGCTCTAATGATCAGTCAGATTCAATAACTTGTTATTAATATCCACATTGAATCCTGCTAAGGAATATATAGGAATATGTTGATGGTGTGCAGGACAATATACTCAGGACATGGCAAATTTCAAGATTGTTGACGTAAAATTTGTTTTTACTGATTTTGTTTCTATGGAGATCACAAATAAAAAAAACTTGAAGGCAACAATTATCTACAACAAAAGCAAGTGATTCAGATCTACATGTAAGGATGAGGGAACGAAGTACATTTGACTTGAGAACTTCCCAGCCCCATAAATACAGAAAGACAGTTTAATGATGCATTACTTTTTGGTAACATCCTGAACATCATAGAGCCATAAGCCTCACCCATTATGTGTCAATAATAAGAGCGAGCACCCTTTTTATTAACCCATTAAAATATCTAGGGTCCACAACTTGCGCTTTAGATATTTTGTTATATTTCAAGATCATTTTTCTCAAGAGACATGACTTTATTTGATGAAAAAAAATAATTTTAAAATATTTTCTATATTTCAAATTTTAATGCAAAAGTGAAAATTCAATTCAATTCTTCTGCTCAAGTTCTACATACTGATAATGCCAAACAATATGTCAGCTCTTGTTTTATATCTTTTTGTCTCAAAATGATATGATTCCATCAATCTTCATGTTCTAACATGCCTCAGGAAAATGGTGTTGCAGAGCGTAATTTAGAAATACAAACTTTATTCTACATACGAAAGTTCCTATAGAATTTTGGAGATCCAGTATTAATTGCTGGTCATCCTACAAACTATATACCTTCTTCTACATTTATTGTTCAGGTATTTTATTATGTTTTTACATCCTAATATATTGTTATTTCCTTTACCTTCTAGGATCTTTGGGTGTTCATGTTTTCTATACATCATACTCCAGATAGGTCAAAAGTTGACCCTAGAATTCTGAAGAGTAATTCTTAGGGTATTCTTACACAAAAAAGGAAATCGATGTTACTGTCTGAGCATGAAGAAATTTATCATTTTTATACTTTGATTCTCATTCCTTTATAATAATGCATCACTTCCATCAAAAACAGATCAGAACTATTTTTAGTTTTTGATTCGTCAGACTTCTACTTAGACACTTGATTTGAAACATGAATAGCCCACAAAGGTGTATTCTAGACGAATTCAACATATGTCAGAGCCTTCCAGTATTTCCAATACTTCTTCTAATACTCCTTTTGTTTCATAATCTACATACATTTGAATTTCGCCATCTCATGTTCAGTCTGTCAAATCTGGCTTGGATATTTATACTGCTGTATGAAAGGGCAAACGAACTGCTCTACGAAAGAGTAAACATCATTGTGCAGTTTATTCCTTGTCCAATTTTGTATCTTATCCTCTGTTCCCAAGGTTTTGTCAAGAGCTCCATCTTTTCCGGATTGGAGAGAAACTACATAGGCAGAGCTTATGGATCTTAAGCAGAATGAAACATGGGATATAGTCAACCGGGGAAGAAGGCAATAGGTTATCAATGTGTTTATGCCGTTAGATTAAAGCCAGATAGTATGCTACCTAAGCTGAAGGCTTGCCTGCTGCCAAAAGGATATTCATAGACATATTGTGTCAATTATCTATGCTACTATAAAAAGAGGATTAGGGTGTTAATACTTTTAATTACCCTTTTTGCCCTCTCAAATTTTGATAAATTCTAACTATGTCATTATCTCTAATTATTCCTTTATTAAATATAACCTCTTATTAATTATGCATCTCCTCACCTTCCTAAATAATTATAATTATCAATAATATTATAACTATTAATTATTTAAAAATAATAAAATAAAATAATTTATAAAATAAGTATACAAAGTTATTAGTAGTAACCAATTAAATTAATATAATATTTAATTATGAATTATAATAAAATAATTAAAATAATAGATTAAATAGAATAATATATTACTAAATACTATTAAGAAATATACTATAATTCAATGAGCAATAAAATACATAGAATAAATTTTGAATCGCATAAATAGTATAACTATTTTAATAGTATCACATAAATTACGAATTACACTATTTATTTAGTATTATATTATTAAATAAATTAAATAAATTAATTTTAATATTATTTTTAGAGTATTTTCTCAAGGATTATTAGATGATACTGAATAATCTATACTTGGTAATGAGTGTAAACTAACTTTTTTACAAAAAATATTATTTAATATTAATAATAATACTATTAATTGTTAACGATAGTATAATAAAGATTTAAAAATATTTATAGTGCTAAATTATTTAAGAGCATAGTTAAAAAATTAAATTAGATAAAGACAATATAATTATTTTAATGGTATTACTTGAACTAGAAATTTTCATATTAAATAAGGTAAATTACAGTAAACCCCCATGAACTTTCACTATTTTATAGTAAATAAACCCTACAAACTTTTAAATTCCCTAAACCCGTAATAACTTTTGTAGAAAGCCCCAAATGTCTTTTAGATAAATTACACCAACTCCCAATAACTTTCAAAGTGTCTTTTATGCCATTTTCTGGTTATAATTTATAGGGGTTATTAGGAGTCTTCTTTGAAACAAAAAATCCATTAGGGGTTTTGTGTAATTTTAAAAGTTCATATGGGTTGAAAGTTCATAAATGTTTAGTGTAATTTACCATATTAAATAATTATAATGAGAAGTAACTATTGCAATATGTTGCAGGTATCAAGTATAACTATCTAGAGAACATCAGAAAAAAGCTAGCAAAATTAATGACAACTTAGTTAATCTAGAGTTAAGTTAAAAAAATTCAAGTAGGAGTGGCATATTTAAGAGAACTTATAGAATTAACAGTTTTATTAAAAAACAATTTTAGATTTGGGGACTTATTTGAAAAAATGTTAACACTATGCGTCATTAGAAGAAAAACATTCAATTACAATAACTATACAATAATAATTAATTCATATATTTCTTTTTAAGCAATCTTATTATACAATTTTATTTATTAACACATAGTTTTACTATTCAATAAAATAATTAAAACTTAAAAACATGTACATTTACGTGCAAAGCACGTGCGTTATACTAGTCAAACAAAATGAGGAATCCACACATAGAGAGACCTGAGCATTCTCCTACTCTACGGAGCCCTCTGGAGCTGATATTCTCCCTGTTGCTAAGATGACTTCAATAAGACCGCTTGTGTCTCTTGCTGAAATCTACCATTGATCACTCTATCAGCATGACATCAAGAACTCCTTCCTAAATGGTTTTCTTGATTGAGAGATCTATGCAGAGCAATCGCCAGGCATGCCAGTAGGATAGGGAAAGTTTGTAAAAGAAGAAGTCCTTATATGGTATAAGGCAATCTCTCAGAGCTTCGTTTGGGAGATTGCTACAACAGTTCAAGAGCTTGGATTTGCGGCGCACACAAAAAATAATTCAGTTTAATTAGTCGGCATGCTAGAAAGATTGTTCTTGTAGTATACGTGGATGATATGGTGATCAAAAGAAATAATGCGCAAGGAATTAATGATTTAAAATCATATTTGCAGCAACATTAATAGACCAAAATCTAGGCTACTTTTGGTATTTCTTGGATATCAGGCTGGCCGTGTGAAAGGCAGAAATCTTCCACTCTCAACAGGGGAGAATGTTCTAGATCTACTCCCAAGACAGAGATGTTAGGATGCAACAGAACATAGCTATAGAGTCTAATAGCAAACTGCTACTAGACCAGAGGAAACCTCTTAATAATGCAGGAAGGTATAGAAGAGTGATAGATAAGCTAAATTATCAAGCTATGACATGATCAGGTATTCCTTATGCAGTAAGTATTGTGAGCTAGCATTTACCTGCTCCTCAGTTAAGTCATTAGGATGCAGCAGTACATATATTACAAATACTTAGCGCTTCAGGAAAAGGATAATGGTCGCATTGCAGCTTTCTCTGATGCAAATTGGACAGCTTTGCCAGTCAACAAAAGATCTACTACAGGATACTATGTTTCTTGAAGGCAATTGTTTCTCTTAGAAGAGTAAGAAAGAGTGTAATATGTGTAGACTCGGAGTACATAGCAATGACCAGTGCGACACATGCATTAGTATCCATACAAGAACTTCATGAATTGGGTTTTGCTTTCTGAGTCTAATGTGGTTACATTGTGACAGCCAAGCAGCAATTTATACTATAGAAAATCCATTTTTATCATGACAGTATCAAGTAGATTGAAGTTAATTGTCATCTTCTAAAGATTTGGAGGACCAAATCATTCAAACCAAGGATGTATCTTCTAACCATCAATCGACAGACATGTTAAGTAGGACTCTTGAAAGTTCAAACGTGGGTGTGCACTTTATTTTTAACCAGAAGGGCGTGTATAAGGTATATGTTGTAGCTCGAGGGAAAGTGTTAAAGAATATGATAGGAATATGCTGATGGAGTACAGAGGAATATCTGAATATGTTGAAAATATTCTCGAGAATTGATATCACATGCTTTGATTATTGTACTATAAATAAAAGATCACTGGGGCTCTTATTAAGTCTCTTTGTCAAATTCATAAAGCCCAGACCAACATTCCTTTTTTCCAGATATTTATAGTGAGTTCAATATCTGAATAAATATTCATATTTGTACATCTGGTAAAAGGAAACAAGTATGAAGTAGCTAGACCTATATTAGCTGGTGCCTACTATGCTTACCCCCACCCCCAAAAACAAAAGGCTTCCATTGCAATTGCATTGCTGCTCATATTTTATGCAAAGCATCTTTACATTATTAAGAATTAGGCAGAGATTATTTTATATAATGCAACATAACTAGGTAAGTTTCAAGTTGAAGTACTAAAATATTGATGTAATGGTAAGAAGAAACAGAAGTTTCATGAGCACCTAATAGCATACTTACAAATCATCAAGTGGGAGATCAGCAAGAACATTTATCGAACCACTAAACTGGTTGTTCTGCAGATGCCTGCGCAAGAAAAATACCACCACTATTAAGGCCAAAGAAACTTGAAACAATTTGTTGATATATCGAACAAAGATTGTTACTTACAAAGTTTTAAGGTTTCTGAGAGATCCAAAACTTTCAGGCAGGTCACCAGAGAAGTGGTTGAATGACAGATCCCTGATGTCATGACTTGAGAACATCAATAAATGGACAAGCACATGCACCACAGACTTTAGTTTCGCAATGAAAATGCAAAAAAAGAGTATGAGCGATAGCATTGACATCAAAGCCAAAAAACATGATTGATTATAGCTGAAATATTTAGGGGCAATAGACACATAATGGTGTCAAAATCATGTGAACATGTAATCCGTGGAGAAATCAGATGATAGAAGCGAAATGAGGATTTGATTAATTAAAGATTATTCTAATTGGAAAGTAAATTCTTAAACACCATCACTACATAACAATCTACTCTCACGAATGTTTCATAGAACCACACTAAACAATTGACAGTAGAGAACTCATCTTATTGATGCACTATCTTCAACCCACTTAGGCAACCTGCACCTATCAGGGACAGCCCTACCAAGGCACATAACTCCATGTACGTGGGGGAAAATGATAAGGAACACATTAAGTGAATGCGTACAAGATACTCTGAAATGTACTAGCAAGGTTCTTTTATCTGTTTTTGCTTAACTTTGGTCGCTCTATGATGACAATAGATAAACATGCAACTCTGGGAAACCTATGGCTCACCTGAATAGAAACAATGTGTCCTTATGAATTTATAGATATCAGAAAACTTCTGAAATTTTCTGAAAAGGTTTCACAAGATTCCAGGTAAGTTGTCAAGCACATTATAACGGCTAGAATTACATCGACATCTGAAAAATGAAACTTTTGGAAAGGAGACGAATGATGTAAAGGTGAAAATTCATAATGCTATATGAGCATGAAAGGAAGTAGTATAAGTTAACTCACAGCTCGGACATCTTCTGTAGTTTCCCAAACATGTCAGACATTTGGCCATTAAGCTGATTACCGGCAAGGTTTCTGCAATCCATCACAAACTTCCCTTGGTTAAAGGACAGTAGGAATGATTAAATCAGGAGTGGACGGCAGTGAAGCGTTCTTACAGATATTCAAGGTCAGTCATTTGTGAGATCGAATAAGGTATCCCACCAGTTAATGTATTCCCAGCAAGATCTCTGCACATTGAAGATTAAGGCATAAGCATAGGGAGGCAGGCAAATAATAATTCTTAGGATGCTTAAGGTTGGTCATCTACAGATATGATAAAAATCAACAAGGAAATGAATTCTCAGAAAGCTAATCTACAGGAATTCATGGCTTTAAGATGAACATATAGACATCTAGATCTGACAACGACCAAGAGCACGTAAAACTAGCAATTCTAGTTGTGTTTGTAAATCTATCACACATTGACAAATTTAACAATTTATTCCACAAGTTGCGTGTGAGGAGAACCCTTTAGCCTAACAACTCCTCATTTAGAAATATTTGCGAACATGAAAGAGTGTCTTACATGTGAAGTGCATTCGGCGGGAGCTGGTATGGAATATCACCATGAAGATTATTCTTGCTGAAATCACTGCACTATGACAGAGAAAGCAGTTGCACTTGGGTGAAATATCAAAAACTAAAAGAAAATGAAAAAATTACAAGAGTGTCTTACAAGTAGGTTACAGATGTCAAACTGGAGAGCTGATAGCCCAAGGAACCAGACAAGCCAAGACCTGGCAATTTTCTGAGCAAAATAAAACAGGAAAAGCATATTATGGCTCGGTGATTTCCGCCTATCTCCAGAGATGCGCCGTAAGAAGAAGATGTGATACATACATTTCAGTGACAGAAGAGCCGGAGCAGGTGATTCCTTGCCAGGGTTCGTCGCAAGGGTCTCCTCCATTGGACTTCCAGCCAGAGAGCTGAGAAGGGCTATTTAAGCTTTGGAAGATGACATTAAGGGCAGAAACTGCAGCCAAGAAAGAAGAGCAAGAAAATTACATATCAGTTAGTTAGCGTGTGTGAGCGCGCGCGTGCGAGAGTGTTAAGGAGCACACCAACAAGAGAAAAGGAAGGAAGGGAGGGAGTAGGTACCATCGGCTGACTTGGTGTCTGAAGCGGCGGGATTGAGGAGAAGGGATGAGACTGCAAAGAAGAAGAAGGAGGAGGAGAAAGTACTGAAGGCAAAGGCGGTCGACGACAGCGGAGGAGCCGCCATCATCATCAACCAACCAAATGCTGAATGGCTTATATATCAATTAGCTTCTTTTTCTTCTCTGCAGGGCGGGCTTGCCTTCATAAGTTGTATCGGAATATGTGCCCTCACTCTCTCTCTCTCTCTCTCTATCTCTCTCTCCCGTTGCCCTGGGGTATTAGGGTTTGTGGCTTGTTATCGTGAGTATCAATTCCAAACGAAAATCAAATCAAATCAAAACGAAAAATAAAAAAGGAAAGTAGATTAAAGGAAGAGGCTTACGTACGAGGGGAGAGGGTTAGGGAGGGAGGGAGAGGAGGGATCTGCTGCTGCCGCGAGAAGATGGTGGCGGTGGTGAAGATCAAAGGGAGGGGGCGTAGTAGATGATGATGTTGGCGCATGATCATCGTTCCACCACCAACACAACAACTTCAACATCTGCTGCTGCTGCTGCTGCAATCTCACGCCGGGAGAGGCGGATGAGTAGACGGACATCGATGCGCTATCCGACCGACTCCCTCGGACAGCCTCTCCTTTTTCCTTTATTTTCCGCCCCTCTTTCGCAATGAATATAGGAAGGATTAGTTTACGTGTTTTTTCATACGTTCCCCTCGAATTCTACGTATTTCTAAATTAGCTCCTGGATCCTTACAATTGATATATCATATCATATCATATATATATATATATA
>BQKN01000804.1:27404-48988 GCA_022839385.1 Asparagus kiusianus
GGGGGGGGATTTGGGAACATGCCAGTGGCGGCTGGGGGATTAGGTTTAGGGGTTTTCGTATTTTGTTTTTTGTTTTTTAGGGATTGTTTGGTTCGTTTTTTAACTCAGTGGAAAAGTTTTACACCGCCTCCACATCAAATTTTTCGTGGCCACGTAGGATATAAGCTTTCCGTCGGTTTTTTTCCCATCTTTGGTTCGCTAGAGTTGAAGAAGGGAAACTCGGTGAGCCACATCAGATTTTTTTCTCTTCCCCAATTCCTTCCTCAACCTCGTGAAATCGACGAAAACTGCAGCCACGTTAGCTTTTTGCCATATAAACAAAAGTTTTCCCTTTTTTCCATGCGAACCAAACATAAGAAAAATAAATACATTGGTTTCCCACCATTTTTTTGTGCGAACCAAAGCGAAACAATCTATTTCTTGAAAAAGTTTGGAAAACTCAAAACTTGTGTTTTTGCACATGGAAATGCATTTCCCTATATCTAGGAAACGAACCAAACAGCCCCTTAAGATCAACCTAGAAGGAATTATTCCGTCTAGGTTGAGTTTTTTAATTTAAAAAAATTATTCCGTCTAGGTTGGCATTCTAGACGAAATTTTTTATCTAGAATGCCTCAAACTAGACGGAACAATCCAGACGGAAAATTTCCGTCTAGTTTTCCTCAACCTAGACGGAAACTTTTTTCGTCTAGTTTGGTCATTTTCTACTAGTGACAAGTGAGTTATAATATCATTTTTTATTCACATCGTTTGTGGTAAGATTTGATAGTGACCTTACATCAAAGAATTTTTTTTATATTTAGAGCACATGGCGAAATATATCATAATCCCTCTGCTCTAATTTTACAAAAAAAATAATTCTTCATACTTTCAGTTTTACTTCTGTGATACAGAGAATGAGCTATAAAATTGATTGAGAATATTAGATAATATAAATATGAGTAAAATTACAACTAAAAATTAACGTGAATATGAGTCAAACCACAACTAAAAATTTAATGGGCATATTGCAAATAAATTCATATGCAAAATCCTTTGTGAATTGAATGATCACCCATCTTTGAAGACTTCAAGATACTAATAAATAGAGATGTTGTACTAGATTAATGTGTTTATAACTCACAAATAGTAGATCACTTGGCCACAATCTGGGTTGAAGAAAACAATGATAATATTTTATTTGAGAGAGATTATTGAGTTGATGATCAATTTTATGAAAAACTTTATTTTCTTTTTTTTATTTTTATTCTATTTTTATCAACATAAATAATTATGATATTCAACCACGTGTGCATTACATGTGCATTGAACATGCAAATCAACTAGTATATTTAAAAGAATGTATAATTTTGTATTAGTCAAATCCTTCATATTTTGAGCTAGACTCTTATATTATGGAAATGTATTATTGGGCCCCTAATTCATAAGCTATTTTGAAAACACCCATTCAAATTATTGAAGTTGCTATTTAGTCTCCCAACTTTAAAGTTATTATGAAGTAAGTCACTCTCATCAAGAGTAATTGGTCCGTCAAAATTTCTACAAGGTCTCCTAATTATCATAAATTGTTTCAAATTAATCCCTTTAATTTCTAATTCTACTGGAGGGACTAAATTGAAAAAAATCCTTAAGAATTGGAGTCCCAAATAGCAATTTCAACGATTTGAGGGACTAGTCCAGAGTGGCTTAAAAATTGGGGGACCTAGTGATAAATTTAATTTTGCGAGGGACTATTTTAAAAATATGAAAGATTTAAGGGTTCAAGGGATGAGGTCTATATTGATCTTACCCATTGAATCCAGTCCGTTGGATTATCGAGAATAAGATCCCCAATTCAAGACCGACCTTTGTTAGGATTTGCTTTGCTTTCGGGAGCTGGGATTTAGGGATTAGGCGGCAGGAGGATTGTGCGGTAGAGGAAGCGAGCAAGGAAGGAAAGGAAGGTAAAAGGAGAATAATCAATCGATCGATTCACCAATCGAGACCTGTTTCCATCTTCTCTTTATTTTCTTAGGGTTAGGGTTTCCAACTCAAATCTGGAATTAGTTCGCACGCATCTCGATCGTTTTATTTCCTTTTCTTTGATTAGGTTTTTGTCTTCTTCTTATTCAAGCTATATTGTTTGGTTTGCCGATTAATTGCTTTGATAGTTAATTAGTTATACAAATCAATCAAAGATTTTATCTTTTTCGTTTGCTATACCTCATCAGCAGCTAAGGTTGTGTGTTTTTTTTTTTTTTTTGCTTAAAAGGGTTTGTATTTTGGATTTTATAAGGGCTTGAAGAAGAAGAAGAAGAAGAAGAATGTATAACGGGATCGGGCTGCAGACCCCAAGAGGGTCAGGTACCAACGGATACATCCAGAGCAATAAGTTCTTTGTGAAGCCCCGCAGTGGAAAGGTCGATACCAGTTACAGCGCCGGAGGAGGGATTGGGGGAGATGGAGCTGCGGCAGGTGGTCTTTCTATCAAGAAAGCTAACAAGGACATCCTGGAGCACGATCGTAAGCGCCAGGTCGAGCTCAAGCTTCTCGTCCTCCAGGAAACCCTGGCTGACCAAGGCTACACCGACTCTGAAATCTCTCAAAAGCTCGACCAAGCCCGTATCAACCTTCAGCAGGAGGAGGTGCAGCAGCAATCTGCCTCCTCCACCCGCCAGCTACCGAGGCCCACTGCCACCTCCAGGTATATTTTTTAGCTTCACGGTCGATTAAATATTCCTATATGTCAAAATAACAGACGCTCTTCTATGCTTGGTACTTGACATATGACATTGAATCCAGATAACCCAATTATGAAATAGTATAGGCTTGAATTTTGTCACCTCTGTTGGTTTGTGTTGGTCCCTGTTATTTCATGGTTTCCATCTTTCCTGTCCTCAACGTGCGTGAAGGGTTGGGGGCTTTAGGGATTTTTTTTCCAGTAGTTGCTAATCCGGAGCAGCTGACTAGAGCAGCATTGATTATCTTCACCCTTCATCTTCATCTTGTAGTGTAATGTCTCTCTCATACGCAAGTAGTATCATGAGGTTTTTCATATCTTCATGTATCTTGTAAGTTGTAACTTGTTCCAATTTCTTTTATCATCGGAATTATACTTCTTTAAGTGACAGAGGTGCTTTGAAATATAAAATCTAGAAAACTTTGAAGTGTCCTACAGCGCCTGTTGAGCATGGATTTTTGAGGCTGTATACTTCAGCTTAACTATAGGCTCTATATTATCTACTGGTCTTTATTTTAGGAGAGTTGAGTGGTCTTCTTTCCTTTTTTTTTGGGATGGCTGGTCATTTGTGGTTATTTTGAACTTTTCAGGTTCTCAGATACACAGACACATCAAGTTGCTGCACGCAAAGAGAAACAGCTAGAGACATTGAGGGCCGCACTTCGAATCAAGCGATCAGATGAACCTTCTAAGAATGAAGTCCAGGAACAAAAACAGGAGACTGAAGCATCTAGCTTTCACATTGAAGAAATTGATAGGCAGAAGGATCAACATCAGAAAAAGGATTCAAAATATCATGGTACCATGAATGATGAAGATGAAGAGAGCTTGAAGAAGGGAAATCATATAGGGGAAGATCTCAAAGCTGGGAAGAATTCTAAAAAGGAGATGAAAGAATGGGATGGAAAGAAAGATGATGGCAGAGGAATTAAAACTGTTAATGATAGAAAGGGGAAGCACATCTATGGTTCTGATAACTATGATAGTGATAATAGTGGAAGGCATGAAAGGAGGGGAAAAAGTCATGGGGGTGTTCCTACTCGACATGATTTCCAGGGTGGTTTTGATACCAGCGGCAAACAGATCACGAGGAAAACTTCAAACAAGCAGGTGAGAGGCCATAGGTGCCAGGGAACCGGGAGTTCGGATTCTGATAGTTATTCTAGAAAACGAGATGCTAGAAAAAATGCTCAAAGTTATATTAAGAAACGTAGTAGATACGACACAGATTCGGATTCAGACTTGGACAGGAAACGATTCGGGAAGCAACGGACTAATACTAAAAAATCTGATTCTGATGATTCTGAATCTGATGGTAATTATCGGAAAAGAAACAGAAAAGAAAAGGTGATTGAACACAAGAAGCATGGCAGAATGCACAAAGCCTTCACTTCAGACAGTGACAGTGACAGTGACAGTGATTATGCCATGCATAACAAAGGGCAGGAAAGAAATAGTAGAGGGCATGGTTCAGATGGTAAGCAGGCTGAAGGTGATGATACAAAGGGAAACGTAACAAAGGGAATGGGGAAGATTAGCAAGCCCGGGATTATGAGGCATGATACTGGTGGAAGATGGGAGATGAATGAGAACGAGAAGAAGAATATAAAGAAGGATGTTGCTTATGTGAAGGCAAAAGAAGAAGTCATTGAGAAAAAAAGGAATCAACATGATACTGATGACGAGAGCAGTGATAGTGAGGGCGCAAGGGAAAGGACTCTGAAAGCAAAAAAGTTAGATGGAAAGAAACTGCAAGGTACTAAAAGGAAACGCCATGCTGTTACTGATGATAGTGACAGCTCGGAGTCTGATTATGGAAGCGACTCTGATTCTGATGATAGCAGAAACTATAAGCAGACACGGCATGGAAGTGGAAAGGCATGTGTTGGTTTAGATGACAGAGAGAATGAGAAACTTACCAAGAAACACAGGTCTACTCAAGACAACGGTTCAAGTTATTGGACTGGTGGAAGGTATGGTCGTGGAAACGATAGAATGTCCAATCAGAATATTGATGATGGTGTTAGTAAGAGCATCAGAAAGAGAGAAGTCGATAGAATGTCCAATCAGAATATTGATGATGGTGTTAGTAAGAGCATCAGAAAGAGAGAAGTCGAGGAAAAGTTCCCTGACATGCTGGATTCAAAATCTGGAAGTGCTGGTATAAAAGAGGAGAGAAAGAAAGAGGGGGATAGCAAAGGTCATGCAAAGTATAATCGCAGCTCGGAAGACCGAAGAATGGAAGATCGCTTATATTCGAATAATCGAGAGCGCCAGACTCTGAAGGAACACTCAACTGATAGTAAGCATGACAGCAAAAGCCGCCGTGAATATGAACAGGGCCATGATGACGCCAAGAGGAAAAGGCATAAGACTTCTGGGCAGCATCATGAGCGAGGCAGTTACGAGCATAAATACAGTGAAGATTTAGTTCCTCACAGGCGTTGGGATTGAGTATGATGGTGATTCCTAATCATCTTTCGTGATGGTGATTACTAATCATCTTTCATGGTGGTGGTTAGGGATCATCTTTCATGTATTCTATGCCTCTCTGAAGGTGAGTCGATGGTTTATTTTGAGCTTTCTCAAGTATTAAGTGTGAACCTTTATTCATATATCAAGTCACTGTTTAGCGATATTTGGACTGACCATGCACAGATTGCAAGGTCGCACTCCGTATCTGAATCTATTTTTTGAGGCTCGGTTGCTTGCTTTCAGTTGTACTAGTACTACGCTTCTGCATGCTATAACAGTCCAAGAATACTTGTTATAACTTTAGTGGCTGTTTGGTTCAATTTCTATAAAAAGAGGAAAAAGAAAAGTACGCGAAATTTGATTTCCTTGTATTTCTAGAAAATTTGTAGGAAAAATTTATAGAACTCAAAAGAGTACCATATTTCTTATTTTTTGCTATTTCTTTGTTTGGTTCAAAATATGGAAAAAGTTTCTGACTTTATAGAAAATATGTTGTTTTCTTTTTCTTTTGTTTGGTTGGATGTCACTTTATAGAAAATAGCTTACTAACAATGCTCATGAGAAATCACATGGGAAGAGTACTGATGTAATTAATTAATTTTTTAATATATGCGTCAGATTTCTGGGTGATTTTCGCCCATTTTGAGCGGAAATTGATTTCTATAAAATGTGGTACTTTTCTGTACTTTATATAAAACTTTTCTGTAAATTATTTTTTGAACCAAACGCAATTATAGAAATCTCCACCAGAAAAATTTTATTTACAAAACTATCACTATCCAGCCATTTTCTATATAATGTTCTCTATAAAACCACTCAACCAAACAGCCCCTTGTTGGAAGAAAGCTTTGGTAGAATGGTAGTCGTACATTGTTTACTTATTATGCTTTTTTCTGTTCAAGTGTTAGAGTTTACTTTTTATGTTAACGCAAGATGCCAGATGACGCTTAATTTCTCCTTCTCTTGCAGGAATGTTAGTAGCTTGAAGAACCTTTTGCAGCTTGCTTGCTTTGGATTTACTGATGGTCTTGAGGTTTATGAATTATAAGCGTGCAGGAACTCCTTTGGTTGGTGCGAGAGCTGAAGGCTGGATTAAGACGTGCTTTGGATTTACTGATGCTTATCTTTTCTTAAGGTGATATATTATTTTTAATGCCGTTGTACTTGAAGGTCCTCTAACGGAACTCCAGCTTTTGTTTATTATATATGCTTGTTTGGAAAATTTGCTATGTGAAAACGTCTTCGTATTCTGTGGGTCCGATGATCATGTCAGCTGCCTGCGTCAGAATATGATTGTAAATGGGGAAAATTTGCAAAATAGACCGTTTTTATAAAGTAAAAGTAATTAGCGAAATAGACCGTTTTTTACAGTAATTAGCAAAATAGACTGTTTTTTGGCAAAAGATGTCGATTTTGAAAAAGGGTTCAGAAAACATACGGGACTACTAGTCCCGTATGTTTAAAAGAAAATCAGGAAGAAAATGTCAGGAGGCGTGGGCCCCATAGCGACGGACATCTCCTTGCCGGAGGACGACGCGCGAACAGCCGCCTCCGCCCTCCCCTCCCACACCCCCGTCGCCGCTTCCTCTCCTTCCGCCAGCTCAACGCCCTCGCCGTCGTCGTCATCCTCTCCTTCACCGGCCTCGTCGCCCTCGAGGACGCTGCCTTCGCCCTCTTCTCCCTCCTCTACCTCTACTTCCTCTCCTCCGTCGCCTTCCCCTCCCCTCCCTCCCCCTCCCCCGAGCCCCCGTCTTCTCCGGCCCTCGCGACTCCCTCCTCTCCGCCTACGTCTCCGTTGGCGCCCTCGTCGGCCTCTTCCTCCCCTTCGCCTACATCCTCCACAGCGTCCTCGACGGCGATAAGGAGGGGATCAAGGCGGCCGCTCATCACGTGTTCTTGCTCGCCTGGCAGGTCTTCATGGAGGGGGTCACGTTCAGCCGGCGGTTCTCGTTGCCGATGAGGACCTTCGTGCCGGTGTTTTACAACGGGAGGAGGATGTTCACGATCGCGGAGTGGCTGAGGATGGAGATTGAGAAGGAGGAGAGGGAGGAGCACGGGTCGGCGATCAGGGTCCACGTGGGGAGAGCGCTGGCGGTGGCCAACTAGATGTCCGTAAGTTCTGTTAAGGAACAGTAAATATACGGGACTAGTAGTCCCGTATATTTTCTGAGTGGACTAATCATGAGATTAATTAACTTTAAACATACGGGACTAGTAGTCCCGTATGTTTTCTGAACCCTTTTTCAAAATCGACCTCTTTTGCCAAAAAACAGTCTATTTTGTTAATTACTTTAAAAAACGGTCTATTTCGCTAATTACTTTATAAAAATGGTCTATTTTGCAAATTTTCCCTTGTAAATGTGGAAGTTATTTTTTTTTTTTACAAAATAATTTTTATATCCATAGCATTCAAATGAAATATAATGTATTTGTAAAGTTAAATTATTGTTGAAAGAACAATAGAAGATAATGTAGCAAAATATGATTGATAAATACAATAAATTAATTTTTTTACTAAAATGGTCAAGTTTTCTAACTTCATGCGACTTCTTTATTTTCTAGGAGAAGTTCGAATTGCATTAATTCTATGCGACAATTCTCTTATATTTTCACTTTTAAGAGTTGAACCAAACAAAAGAAAAGAGCATATTATAGAAAATAGGTTTCCCATAATAGAATTTTTTTTAAACCAACCAAACAGCTCCCAAGGAGAATAACTATTTCTTCCGGTTGATTTCACTCGACTCCAGTTGAACTCTGGGCATTTGCATATAGCCCCAATGAGCTTTGTTTTTTCTACTTGGCAAAATTAGGGGAAACTTTGTTGGTCGAACTGGAGTCACGAAATGAGAGCGAACTATCAATGTAACTTTTTGATAGCATGGGATAATAATGTATATTTGGAAGTTTATTATATATTCATACAAGTATTAAGCCCATACTCGTACAGATTGTTTTGACTTTTTTGATTTGTTTATATTGGTTTATATGCTTTTTGAATACATTAAAGCTATCTTTGTGTATTAAGAGAGATGATTGATCATATTTATTTATAGACTATAACTTACAGATCATATATTAACTAATACATTAAATTCATATGAAGAAAGAGACAATGAGTACGTCTGTTTTCAAATTTCTAATTTTTACGAACTTTTGGAATTTGAGATTTATCAGGAGATTGTTTATAATTTTTTGGATCTAAGAGATAGTTTGTAATTTTTAGATTTTTAGGGATTGGTTTTAATTTTTTGATCTTGAAGAGGCAATTCATGATTCTCTATAAAGGAGAGATTTGATTAGTAGAATTTTCAAATTATGGATAATCCTAATTTAATAAGGATTCTTAGGTAAAGAAGATTAGAAATGAGGATTTTGATTATTAGAATTTTTTAATTATAGAATATTTTAATTAGATTAGAATTCTTAATTGAAAATAGGATTAAGCATCAACATGTCAATTTCTGATTGATGCATTGCAATTTTTTGACACATGACATGTTTTTCGAGCTTTTAAGAGTAGTTCACAAATATATATATATAAATTAAGGAGAGAGATGATTTTGTGACTTTTTAATTATAAATAGTTAAAATTTTATTATAATTATCAAATATCTGATTATTAGAATTTTTTTAATTATGGATAATGTCGTTACAGTAGTATTAGGAAAAAGTTTAGGCTAAATTCATGAAATGCATCCCAGCACACAAGAGTAAGGGGAACACGCAGGCGTGCACTTACCAGGCAGGTAGGCACATTTCCCCCGAGATGAATATATGATTAGTAACAAATATGTCAATTTTGTATTAATTTGATGTAACGGAGAAGATGAATCTCGACCTTTAGCTGTCTATATGTAAAAGGGAAGGGCAGGCAAAAGAAAATCTATGGGGGCATGCACATGCAGTTTGAAAAATTAGATTCCATTACTTACTAGCTAGTTGTTGGCCTGCCTTATTTCTCTCCCTCCGAGTCCGAGGGAAACAGCCAGATGAAGAATTTTAATTTGTTGTCCCACAAACTTAATTAACTCCCTCTTAAGTTCCCAATCCCATTCCTACTATTTATATTCTAAATTGCTGTGGCTGCCTATTTTTAGACATGTACTCCAATTCTCCCTCCCTCATCCATCCATCCTTTTTTTCCCCTTCCCCCGGAACTCGTCATATATACAGTATTTTTCGTTTTGTGTCATTGTTTTTTTTTTCCGTTTTTCCGCGCGCTTTCATGCATTTTTCAGTACCACGAAACAAAGAAAAAGAAAGTAAGAAATTAAGAAGGGATCGAAGGAAGTAGGTCGTTGCCACCCATCGATTATAACTAACGTCCCTAACCAAGCCAAAGCCTGAGCCTGTATTCCTCCCTCCCTCCCTCCCTCCCTCCCCCCACGTTGCCCTGATCAGACCATCTCGATCATCCTCGCAATTGCAAGCACCATTTTCCATCCCATATCCCCCTCCTGACAACGTCGACCATGGCCGGAAAGGGCTTTGTCGGCCCTCTACGGCTTCCCACCTACCTCCTCGTCTTTGCTGTAGATTTCTTGTCGTTCCTCCTCCTCCTCTCCAGCACCGAGACGGCAGCCGATGCCTCCCTGTCAGAGGAGGCCGATATCCTCCTCGGGTTCAAATCCGCATTAATGAACGGAGGAGGAGGAGGAGGAGAAGCGGAAGAAGCCCTACACAGCTGGGCAGCCGGCTCTAATCCATGCAGTAGCGACGACGGCCACTCAACGTGGGCAGGCGTGTACTGCACGAGGGGCAAGGTGTGGGCCCTCCAGCTGGAACGAATGCGCCTGTCGGGCCAGCTCAACGTCACAGCCCTCGGCGGCCTCCCTGGCCTCCGTGCCGTAAGCTTCATGGACAATGAGTTCGTGGGTCCCATGCCCGACATCGCGAAGCTTGGGGCTCTTAAAGCCCTCTACCTCTCCAACAACCGTTTCTCCGGGGACATCCCTGACGCCGCCTTCTCAGGGACCAGGTCGTTGAAGAAGGTGTACCTGTCCAACAACGGCTTCACCGGCAAGATCCCTTCGTCGCTCACAAAGCTGTCCAAGCTCATGTTCCTTAGGCTGGATGATAATCAGTTCGAAGGACAGATACCAGACCTCGCTCAGCCCGGCCTCAAGCTCCTCAACGTCTCCTTCAACAAGCTGGAGGGGAGCATTCCCCTGACGCTTAACAGCATGATGGACCAGAGCTTGTTTGCAGGTTCTACTACGTACTCCCATCGCTGCCCTCTTTAATTACTTATAATCTGATCTGTAATTACATATGCGTACGTAGAGAGGGAAAAAAAAATTAATGGGGGGCAATCTCATATATATCCCTCCGTACGTTCTTGTATGTATGTATGTAATTCGCACGCATGTGTATACACACGCACAAATTTATATTTCATGATATATATATACGCGCGTGCAGGCAACGACAAGCTCTGCGGACCTCCTCTTGAAGTTTCGTGCCCATCACCATCACCTGCAGGAAATAAAAACGAGTCCCGAGGTCTGTTGATCGGCATCATAGCGGGATGTATCGCGGCCGTCTTAATCCTGGCCTTGCTCATCATTAACGTCGCTGATCTCTTCAAAAGCTCAAGCAAAGACGACACCTTAGCCCATCCCGCCACAGGCACACGGGGCCAGAACGCAGAAATCTTGGATGCCGACAAGCTAGAGCAAGGATCCGCTGCTGGCGGCGGCGGCGTGGGCGGTGGGAAGAAGGGGGCTCCCAAGGAGGCAGACGGCCACGGGAGGCTGTGTTTCATAAAGGAGGATAGAAAGAGGTTCGAGTTGCAGGATCTATTGAAGGCATCTGCTGAAGTTCTGGGCAGCGGGAACCTTGGGTCATCGTACAAAGCGGTGCTGATGGAAGGGCCGTCGGTGGTGGTGAAGAGATTCAAGGAGATGAACGGGGTGGGGAGGGAGGACTTCCAGGAGCACATGAGAAGGCTCGGGAGCTTGTCTCATCCAAACGTGTTGCCCCTTGTGGCCTATTACTACAGGAAGGAGGAGAAGCTCATCATCACAGACTACGTCCTCAACGGAAGCTTAGCTCACATGCTCCACGGCGGCCGGGGGTCCGGCATCCCCCCCCTCGAATGGCCGACCCGTTTGAAGATAGTAAAAGGAGTAGCTAGGGGACTGGCCTACCTGTACGAAGCGTTGCCTATGCTGACCCTGCCTCACGGCCACCTCAAGTCCTCCAACGTCCTCATCGACGACAACTACGAGCCCTCCCTAATGGACTACGCCCTCGTTCCCTTGGTCAACCAAGCCCACGCTTCGCAAATCCTGGTGGCCTACAAGTCCCCGGAGGTGACTGAAACGGGCAAACCGTCGAGGAAGAGCGACGTGTGGAGCCTTGGGATTTTGATACTAGAGGTGTTGACGGGTCAGTTTCCGGCTACCTACCTGCAGAAGGGCAAGGGGGGCACCGATTTGGCTGGGTGGGTGGATTCAGTCGTCAAAGAAGAGGCGTTTGATGGCGAGATGAAAAGGGGCAAGAACGGAGAGGAGGGGCAGATGTCTAAGTTGTTGCAGATAGGACTAGGTTGCTGTGAGCCCAACCTCGACAAGAGGTGGGACATCAAGGATGCACTGGACAAGATTGAGGAATTAAAGGGGATTGAGGAGGATGGTGCTTCTTCTGTTATGAGCGAGGTGCAATTAAACTCCACCTCAAGTTGAGATTTAGACGAGCTATATAGGGAGAACAATTAATGACTACTGTCTATATATAACCCCCCAAAAAAAAAAGAAAAAAAAGGGATCGAATTGTTACGAATTGTTTTAGATCGTCGATCTGGGTTTCTGTGTTGATGAGTTTAGAAACAAAACAACACCTCAAAGCAGCAGCAAATTAAGATGAGCGTGTGTATGTATATATGTACAAGCTAGCTCCTTTGATCTTGTCAGAATGAATTGAAGACGGGGGATTTTAGGTTTTCTCCCCCTAGCTTCCTATTATTGTAACTACCGTACTGTAGGATCGGTAAAGAAGTAGAATTTGTAAAGAATTTCATCCAAAGTATATATGTCAGTCTTTTGCAGTACTGCTTCCGAACCCTTTTGTTTACTTACTTACGTCATGTCACAGGATCAGGAACTACGTAATATGCGCACTGTAGTTCTCATTTCACTTAAGTTAAGCAAGCAGTACGTTTATGTCCAGCTATGTCGCCCTTGGAGATGCTGCTGAAACGGGAGACATGGTGACGGTGAAGGAAGACGCCGCAGAGGAGAAGAGGCAGGAGGAAGCAGATTATGTTTTTTCGGCCAAGAGTCAGAAGGAAGCGGAAGGGGAGGATGGATAAATTTGGTTTAATTTGGAGGAGAGGATGATGAACATTTAATTTGCATACGATAGGCTAAAGATAGCAAATATATATTGCCTTATATTTCACGATAGGATTTAACAAACAGCGCTGATACTCCAAAGCTGCTATATATATATATATGCATGAATCAGCGTCTAAGAAAGAATTAATATTGTTAAGAGAAACTAGATAGGATGAGATACATTAATTATAATTATAAGATAGACCACGTATATGAATACAATAACGGAAGAAGACTTCACAAGCCTAGTAAAGGAACACACCATCCCCCAACTCTCATTTATGCAAATTCAATGTTGTCACCTAAAGTACCGTAGGGTTCATGGTCAATCACGTATAAGCTAGGGAAATGCAGAAACGAGAGAAAGAGAACTAACTTGGCGATTGAAACAATATTGATTTAGGTTGCCTAATCACAATGGCGTACTGCCTCAATCACGTCTGGAGAAGGAGCTTGCTAGCCTAGGTGAAGGATCTATTTCTTCAATTATACATAAGATCGATGGTTTATATTTAAATTTGTTCTAAATGAAAATAGCATTTGAACCCGTAGAAACGGGAACGACGACAACGAAGTTCAGGCAAATTGACGAAGGGGACATTTTGGAGACCGTGCGATCGATCGTGATGATTTCGGCGGTCGATCGGAAACGTGCACGAGTACAATGTGTGTTTCTACACTTTGGCCGGTCGATCGCCGCGGCCGACCGCCAAACCCTGTAATCGATTATTGGTTTCTATCGTTTGCCACGGTCGACCACGACTTTGTCGGCGGTCGACTGGGAGTTGGGTTTGGGCCTGAACTTTGGTTTCCTGTTCTGTTTGGGCTCTGTTTTGATATATATTGAAACACGATTTTAGGGCTTTGTATTGATTAGAATTTGTTCTGAATTGAGAGGGATAAGGGGTGATTTTGAGCTTTCTTGTGAGAGCAAATTAGTGAGAGTTGAGAGCTTTGTTTGAGATATTAATTAATTTGAGGGTTTGTGAGTGATTTGTAATCTCTATTTTGTGTTCTCTCTATATAATAGTGACCCCCCCCACTTGCCCCGTGGACGTAGGCAACTTACCGAACCACATAAATCTTCTGTTTTGAGTTTGTGTTGTTATTTTTAATTTGATTCTGTGTGTGCCTTCTCTCTCTCGACAACTTTGTGGATTCCGCTGCGCTGCCACACTACAAGTGATATCAGAGCTTCAGGCTACACTTGGAGTTTGGTGGAGGAGTAGATCTCTTTGGAAGCTCTTCTAGGTTTTAATTGGAAATAAAGATGGGATCTTTTTGGTAAAAATCTACCTTTTATCAGTTTGGGTTTATTCTTCAGTTTGTTCCGTATTAGTTTGGTGGTGCTTTAAGGAAGATGGCTGGGAAAAAAGATGCATCGGGTGTTGAGAGTGGTACTTATGGCGTGAAGACCATTCAAAGTTTGAAAATCCACTCTACAAAGATAGATGTGAAGAAGTTTAATGGCACAAACAACTTTGGTTTATGCAGATGTGAGGTTTTGGATGCGCTGAACGCCCAAAATTTGGAGGATAATTTGGAATTGGATGGCAAGCCGGATGATATTGAAAAAAAATATTTGGAAAAAGATGAATCGGACGGCGTGTGACGTCATTAGGTCTTGTTTAACACATGATCTAAAATATGATGTGATCAATGAGACTTCTGCAAAGAATATTTGGGAGATTCTTGAAAGCAAATATTTGACAAAGAGTGTTAAAAATCGCTTGCATTTGAAGAGGAGACTTTACCGTTTCCAGTTGAAGAAGGGAATTTCAATTGGTGATCACATGAACAACTACACGAAGCTTCTTACGAATTTGACGAACATGAATGTTATGATCAAGGATGAGGACAATGCATTATTGTTGTTGAGTTCCTTACCAGATGAGGAATATGAGACCTTCATTCCTACCCTAATCAATGGGAAGACGTCCCTTTTGTATAGTAAGGTTACAACTACTCTTATGAATTATCAGCTAAGGAAGAAAGACAAGGAGTCTTCAAACGACACAATAGCAGATGCATTGACTGCAAAATGGAAAAGTCCAAACAGGAAGAATTAGAAGTCGCAGTCTAGAGTGTGACATCCTACAGTTGGCAAAGATCAGTGTGCTTGGTATAAGGAGACTGGTCATTAGAAGAAAGATTGTCTAAAGCTCAGCGAATGTATGAAGAACAAGCAGAAGGGAAAGGAAAAATAACCATCATCAGAAGCAAACATCGTCAAATCGGATGATAATATTTTTGACCCATCTGTTTTTTCACTCTCTATCAGTCCTACAGGTTGATATTCGGAGGAATCCGAGTGGATGTTGGATAGTGGTAAAACCTATCATGTGTGCCCAAAAAGGAAATGATTCTCTAGTTTTGAGAAGCTGGATAGTGGTGTTGTGTAAATGGATGATAACTGTACATGCCAGATCATTAGGATAGGTAAAATTTGCATCAAGATGTATGATGAGATAGTTAGAGAGTTACATAGCGTGAGATATGTTCCTTCCTTGAGGAAAAACCTAATCTCGATTGGAGCTTTAGTTGGAGAGGGTCTGAAAGTTCGTATTAAGGATGTGGTTCTCGAGATTGTAAGAGACTCTTGTATTGTGATGAAGGGCGTCAGGAGGAGTAACTTGTACTACTTGATTGGAAGTACGTTGACATGTGAAAAGCTGACGACTTCTATTAATTTGACTAGACTGGGGCATTTAAGGCCGGGCCATTCCAGTATTGATTTGGAAAAAGGTGCATTGACCTGCAGTTTGAAGTCAAATGAACATTTTGATGTGAGCAAGAAGACCAAGGTGAAGTTTGACACCTCTATTCACCGAGCTAAGGGACTTCTAGATGGAGTTCACGTAGGCGTTTTGGGGCTTTCTAAAGAGGTATCATTAGGAGGTAATAGATATTTGGTTTCCTTTGTTGATTACTGTTCTAGGCATGTTTGGGTTGCAACCAAGTCTCATTTGAGTAAAGTCCTAGTAGTCTTTAACTGGCGGAAGAAGTGTATAGAGACTAAGACAGACAGAAAAGGTAAAGTAATCCGTTCTGATTTTGGTAGGAAGTAAAAAAGGAACCGTTTCTGTATTTGTGCTGTGCTCAGAGATTTTGAGACACTTCGATTGAAAGGAAATCTTAAGGCAACTAGATGGGGTGGCAAATTTAAAGAACCGTGCCTTGCTAGAGAAGGAACGGTGTTTGTTGTCAAGTAGAAGTTTGCAGAAGAGGTTCTGGGCTGAGGCTTTGACATATTCGAGCCATCTTATTTACAAGTTGCCATCTGTTGTAATTAGAGGTAAAACTCTATTAGATAGTTGGTCTGATAGTGTCACTTTTGATGAGGCTTCAATGATGGAGCCTATTGATTCCCAGCAGGTGGAGAGTTTTGGACAAATCATAGATGCATGTTGGTGAGTAAAAATTGACTTCCCATTTGAGGGGTCGTTTGTATTTGTAAGAGTGGCTTATTACAAACTAATGATTAATATTTACAACAGAGGAGAAGGGAATGACCCTCCTTGTTTAACGCGGGTTCGTTGGCAGGGGTAGGATGCCTCCCTCGGTTCTCGTGCCGAGTTTGCTTCTCTTGGATGATCCAATCGAAGTTGTGGTTGCAGCTTCAGTGTGCAGCAGAGGTTCAGGAGTGATTGACTTTGACTATACCCGAGCTTGAAAAGACCAAAGTCACGAGCTTGGAGAGATCTATGATGCAAAAGCTTGCAAAGAGCTGACGAGCCTCAAATCTGAGAGTTCAGATTGAGTCTGCTTCAACAATCCAAGCAAGGTACTAGGAATGTTCTACCAAGCAAGTGAGCCAAAACAAGTCTCTGATTGAAGAGCCTTGCCAATCAATCACCAACCTCCTCTCAGCTTCCAAGCAGCCCCCTTCTTTCACGTTGGTGAAGGTGGCTTTAAATAGGCATGGGATAACATGAGCCATCCCTTGATTTATGGGATTTAACCACTATTAGGTGATAGACACCATGCCCTCCCATACCTGTGGGATGTGACCACTATATGGGTGATGAGAGCCATGCCTTATCATCGCCCAGGATGTAGGAAGTGGGTAGACCCACTCCCACAAGCAAGCAGCCGGCTTGCATTGCTTAGGCGAGATGGGCAAAGCTACAGGTAAGCTTGAGAGCTGGCTGAATGCTCAGGCGAGCTTGCAGATGACCTAGGAGAATATGCGGGGTCGGTTGGCGGGCCCCTCCAACGTGTGAGCTGGTGTTCGCTAGCAAGCGGAGTTCGTGCGGGTGAATTCCCTGTAGGTGTGCTTGGCCCGTGCGGGCGAGCGAAGCATTCAGGCGAGGTTGAACTCGTGCTGGCGAGGTTAACGATTTGACGAACTTGATTCATGTGGGCGTGTCAAGCTAACAGGCGATGCTTGAGCTCTGCGGGCAAGATCAATAAACAGGCGAGATCGAGCTCTGTGGGCGAGCTCAATAGTACAAGGAGAGGTTGAGTTTTGCAGGCGAACTTAATAAACATGAGAGATTGAACTCTGCATGCGAGCTCGATGAAAAGGCAATGTTGAGCTCTACGGGCGAGCTTAACAAAGAGGGGAGATTGAGCTCTACGGGCGAGCTTAATAAGGAAAGGCGACCGAGCTCTACGGGCAAGCTCCATAGACAGGTGAGGTTGAGCTCTGCGGGCAAGTTCAACGAACAAGTAAGGTTGAGCCCTACGAGCGAGCTCAACAAATCAGGCGAGGTTGAGCTCTATGGGCGAGCTCAACAAATAGGAGAAGTTGAGCACGAGCGAGCTCATCAGGGAGGCGAGGTTGAGCTCTACGGGCGAGCTCAACAAATAGGAGAAGTTGGACTCTGCGGGCGAGCTCAATAAACAGGAGTGGTTGAGCTCTACGGGCGAGCTCAATAAACAGGAGAGGTTGAGCTCTGCGGGCGAGCTCAATAATTAAGGTGACATCTGGCTCGTACTGGCGAGCATAGCATGTTGGCGAGCTCGCTCTTGCTTGCAGGCAAGCTTTATTGGGTTCACTGAATGCAGGCAAACCCAAGCTATTGGCAGGCAGGGCCAGTCAGATGAGCTTTGATACTTAGGTAATTTTTACTGCCTATAAGACCCCCTTCAAAGTTTTCAGACCTAAATTAGGTTGAATGTGATCTGAAATACTTTGAATGAAGAGGATCACCATTCATTGGCTTGGGCCAATTTGAGCCCTTAGGTTGAGTTGAGCCCTCAGGCGAGCTCGATGCAGTGTAGGCGGACCTAAGCCTCTAAGTGAGCTCAAGCCATTGTCAGGCGAGCTCCAAATGTGCAGGTGAGCTCCAAATATGCAGGCGGGCTTTTGCTGGCGAGCCACGTGTTTGCTGGCGGTCTCTAACGTTGCCAGCAAAGGCGACACCTCGTCTTCACGCACTCGATCCCAACCATCGATTCGACGAGAGATCGTGGCCCAAACCGCAAAATCTGGCTCGTTCGTTTTGGAATTCCAAATGTCCCGCCAAGTTCGCGATCGTTCGATTCGGACTGCCGAATCGAACCGTTGCAGGCCATCTGAGCCGCTCGTTTCGTGGAGCTGGTGAATCTTGACCGTTGAGACTTCACCTATATAGAGCGCTCGTTTCCCTCATTAGACGATCGTTGTGTTATCGTCCTCTCTGCTCAAGTTTTCGAAGAAACTCAAAGCTCTCATCCCCATTTCTCTTCGAACTCATCATGGCCCCAAGAGTGAAGGTGTCTGCTTTGAAGGGGAAGAAGGATGTTTCTTCCTCCTCCGCCGTCGCCAATGTTGCCGCTGTCGCCCCTGACGTGGCTCAAACTCACCACGGTAAGTCCAAGGAACTGATCATGAAGAAGTCGAGCAGACTCCTGTTCATCTTCTAGTGAGTTCGTCTATTCAGGCGAGGCCTGCTATTCTGGCGAGATTGCTTGTTAGGTGCCTTCATCAAGCGAGCTCTGCTTGATCGACAAGCTTCTGCTTCATCCTTGTTAGGCGAGCTCTACTTGATCAGCGAGCTGATGCCTTGTCAGACGAGCTCTGTTGTCAAGCGAGCTTCTGTCTTTGTCAGGTGAGCTTTGTTCGCTCGCTTGCATGGCGGAGCTCGCCTGCGCTTCGCATGCCGCCTGTCTTAAGGACTTAGAAACTTTCTGACCTTTTGAGCCAAAATTTCTAACTTCTTTCTATTTTATTTTGCAGCTCGAGAAGGGATTTTGGTTGTAGGATCTGAGCCTGTTCAACCCGAACCCGTCATCCTCTCTGATGACGAGGAGGAAGAATCTACCCCCGCCTCTGCCCCGCAGTCCTCTTCGCAGTCTCCTCTTGGTGACGAAGGGGCTATCCCCCTAATCCAGCCTATCGCCATGATTCCTGCTAGCGAGGAATCTGCCTCCCCGTGCTCTATATATGCGCAGGACCTCCTCAGGTAAGTGGAGAACGCTACGAAACAAGCGATCTCCAGTGTTAGCCTTGGTCGGGGAACTTATGCAGATTTTAAGCCTTTCCTCATGAATTGCGTAGCCGATATCAGGCATTTGGGCGAGGTCCGACAAGCTTCACGCTGCCTGGTAAGCCTTCTTGGTTTTGACCTATGTTTAACACGCTTGGAAGGTCTGTTGCGCGCTGACTCGGAACCCGAAGTGGAGCGGCTCATAGTCCAGACTCGGATTAGAGGGGCGTGGGAGCAGGAGATTCGAGAGAGGGACCTATCAGACAAAGAGGCTCTCATCGCGCATCTGCTTGACCGACAACGCCTATTGTAGGCTGAGATTGACGCTTCAGCCTTCACCATTGCTCGAATGAAGGCCCAACTCATCGAGGAAGAGTCGACCCTGAGATGATTCTAAGTATTAAAGTTATTATGAATTGTTAGTATTTATAAAATATCTAAATAATTAATAAACAGTATAACCTACGTTATGCGTTACGTTTTCTTGCTTTTTTTTGCTTAACCCTTAATAGGAGGCCAAGCTTTGCATAACTCATTTTCGTTATTTTCAACATTGTTTAATCTCACATAAAAAGTGGAAGTGGCTTCACTTGGATCTGAATTGAGTTTCTTTTCGGACAAACTTGATCCACTTACAATGAACTAGGCCACAGACAGCCGCAACATTTAATCTAACAGCTGGCGGCCAACCACATCATGAACGGGTGCAGCAGCAACATTAATTTCTCTCCTCTTACCAAAAACAATCACCTTTTTGAAGCTCATTTTATCATACACAGGTTTTGCAATCGTTGGAAAGGATCTAACTAGCCAATGCAAGCTAAGCCTGCAGGTTGTAAAAACGACTAGTCTGATCTAAGCTAACATGGGTATCGATCGGTAGAACTGAACTAAGCTCTTTTACCTACGAAAACAATCAACGCTTAGAGGATGCATATGACGAAAATGACCCGATCGACTCTCTCATGAACTATTTCATAGGCAAATCTTCATGGAACTCCGGGTATAGCTTTTAGTGTAGTACCAAATAAACAAAGGGACGACATAGTCATAACCTAGGGAATTAAGGAGAGAATTATTATTATTATTATTCCATCGATCTTCTTGTAAAAAGGATATCCTACTTGCACTACTGACATAACCCCAAACTAGTTTATGGTCTAAAATTATATCTTTTTTCTTTCACGGAGCGTCATGACTCTATGATTCATGCCTGCTCGTCACCGCTAGCCCCACTACTCCCACGGAGACTATGAAATTTTAATTTTAATTTTTTCTAGTTGAAGGGCTAAAATAAGTACCTTTTAAGAAGACGAGACACTTGTTCACATTGTTAAACACATTTATTGTGGAGATGCATGGTTAATTCAAATTGCAATTAGGAACCGAATCGGGTATTACACAGTACATGGAATTGAATTGAATAAATAAGTAAATAAATAAAAAGTAAAAGTAAAAGTAAAAGTAAAGTAAACAGAGGAAAGCAAAGCAAAGCAAAGTGAGAAAGAAGAAGAGACAAGGAAGATCGAAGAAGGCGACAAGTAGGGGGGGTGGAGGAGGAGAGCAGGCGAGCACCTGATTCCGACGTGGAAAATGCCGAGTCAGGGACCTTTCCATGCCCATTCATCGATCAGCTACTGCTGCTCCTCCCTTGCTAGCTATATCCCATCTTTTCTTCTCCTTTATATATTTTTTCTTTAATAATTAATAATGAATAGTAATAATATATAATAAAAAAATATTACAGAAAAAGAGAGGAGGCCGGTGCTATATGCGAATCCGAATCATCTTCCATTTCCTGGGACGCTCCTTTCCGAAACTGCCCCCACTTCCATCGCCATCGGATCCCCCCTTCATCCCCTCCTCCTCTGGGGATTTTCTCGAAATTAGAGCGCAACACTGAGGGCACTTGTGCGAGAGCCATCGCTAGCTGTCCCTCTTCACTATACCTGACTCCCTTTTGGCCGTGTATCTTTCTTTCTTTTTCTTTCTTTTTCTTTCTTTCTTTGAAGTTGATTTAATAATAAGTGGATGGAGGAGGTGGAGGACAACAACAACAACGACGAAGAGAGATGAGATCGGACTGGGATCTTGACGACTTCTGGAGGCCCGTCGTCGACTCCGACGAGGGGAGTCCCTCGCCAGCCGAGCTCGAGGATCTTCTCCTCGCTTCCCCGCTCAAAGCTAGGGTTTGTGTCGACTCCGATGACGGAGCAGCAGGAGGAGGAGGATTCGCCGATGTTTACGCCTTGGGATTCATCGCCAGCCATGATCGGGTAAATAAATAAATAAATAAATAGAAAGCCCTCTTTCCTTATCTTCGTTTGTCTTTTAGTCCACTGTAGCATGATCAATTGACATAACTACCCCTAGACGGAATCCGTCCGTCTTTCGCGGGCTCAGCAGCTCAGGTCATGAAACAACTTAAGACGTATATTAATCTTCTGCTGGTCATTACCGGTGTGTTGGAACTTTTACATCCCCTTTATCTGGGCTTTGAGGCCCAAATCATCTGCTACTTTCAAGTTTGGACATGTATTTATATAAATTTTCCAAATTCAAGGAAGTTGAAATTGTTTCTTTTATATTGTGTAACTTAACCGCTGCAATTTCAATATATATATATATATATATATA
>BQKN01000804.1:53988-68743 GCA_022839385.1 Asparagus kiusianus
GATAGCAATGACATCAATGAAGAAAGACTCGATTTTTCCCGCGAACACACATGACTTACAAGTTAAATTTTTTTTTTCTCCTCCTGAAAAATGGATTTCAGTTGCACCAATACTATTTGTTTTAGTGTTAGTAGCGCACAGTTCTTGCAGTAAGTGTTCACATTATTTTTCTGTAGAAGGGAGTCGGGGAAAGGCAAAGAAAAGGGAATATATGCAGGGTGAGTTGAATTAGGGCCAGTTTGGTATTGCTTTCTTTAGCGTGCTTCTATTTTTTTTTTATTTAGAAGCAGACTATATTGATGTTTGCTGAAATTTTTTTGACATGCTTATCAAAATTGTTTATGCTTTTAAAGGGGTGGTTCTAGAGGTTCTTTTTAGTTTATATGCCAAATATGATATATATCTTTTGATAATAATCTTTAAGCTAAGTTTTACCAAACAACTTAGCTGTTTTTCAAAGCAGCTTTTAATATACGATCGCCAAACAACCATTTTTAACAGCTTATCTAAGTTGCTTTTATAATCTACTTATATAAGCAACTTATTATAAGCTCTAGCAATACCACACTGGCCCTTAATACTATACACACACATAATAGGTATGAAGAAGAGGAATTGTGATAAAAAAAGGTTACGGGTTTATGGAATCTCTCTCCAATAAATGAATACTAATTTCCTCGTGTGATGCTGCGCATTTTATATGAACTTAACATGTTTCTCTTTCTTCCCCCCTTTTGTATGAAATATCATAGGAGGATGATATGCTGGGCAGCCATGAAAGTGGTGGTCAAACGACAGGAACAACCCAGATATGGTCTCAGAATCACACTACAACAACTCCCCGCAAGCATTCTAGCATCTCAGCAAACCTCGAATCTCAGTCTTCCTTGTGTAGTATGCCCTCAATTCCTCCACTCTTTATGTAGTTTGTTTCTTTACACCATCATTCAAAGCTAATAAAACCTCAGTCACAGATAGGCACCTCCTAGTTTTGATTTCTTTCTTTAGAACTCTGCTAATTAATTACTTGACATGGTAGCTAGTAAGGCATCAGATATGTAATTAATTTCCAGTACTAATCTGACATTGTGGCAGCTGGGAGCCCAACTTCATCTCTAAAGCCTAAAGGTCATGTAGAAATCCAGACACCTGCAGCAGGAGGAGGAGGAGGAGGAGGAGGAGGAGGAGGAGGAGGCACCAGTGGTTCGGAACAATCAGATGACGAGTATTCCTTGGAGATAGATGCTGGCTCATGTGACAACCCTAATGTTACTGATTTGAAACGCATGAGAAGGTGCTCCAGAAGATCTTATATTATATTTCCCATTGTAGTGTGCATAAATTTTAATTTTGTTTTCCCTTCTTCATTTACTTCTCAAGGATGGTGTCTAATCGTGAATCTGCAAGAAGGTCGAGAAAGAGAAAGCAGGCACATCTAGCTGATCTTGAGCTGCAGGTATATATCCTAGCTGTTTAATAGCGCTGTTACATGATCTGAGATATCATGTTTAAGAGCATGACAGCAATAAGGGTTTGTGTGAGTGAACAGGTTGATCAGCTAAGGGGAGAAAATGCTTCGTTATATAAACAGCTGACAGATGCGAATCATGAATTTGGTGATGCAGTCACTGACAACAGGGTGCTCAAATCGGACGTGGAAGCTCTGAGGGTAAAGGTACATACTCCTGAAAGATATTTGAAGGTGTCGGATCACAAATGCCAGTAATTTACTTGTTTTAGAAATTTACTTCTCTTAGTTTGTGGGAATTTGTGGTTATTTCAGGTGAAGATGGCAGAGGACCTGGTAACGAGAGGGTCACTAACATGTAGCCTAGACCATCTCCTCCAAACCCAAATAGCAGTGCCTCCAAACCCACCTGCTCCCACAAATCTGCACTCGTCACCAGTAACCGGGCAGGTTCAAGCTATGGGACTGAACCAGAGCTCCCCACTGCAGAGCATTACAACAAGCTTGGACAACATAGAGAGTAGACTTTCAACCGAGATCACCAGTTGCGCTTGGTCCTGGGACTCCCATACAACACCTAATGTTAATATGTCCAAGCAATTCTAGTACACAACATGTCCAATAAGATGATATTTTTGGTGACTTGGTATTTATTGCTAGTGTGCTAAAGATTGTCTGTATGAAGAATCGTATCTGGGGCTCTAGCTCCTTAATTAGAAGTGATAATTACAAAAAGGCCGGAACAGTTGGGGTTGTAAGGCAGCTTATTATTACTACTGCATCTGGAAGATACTAGTCTAATTATGAAATGATGATATTGCTGATTAGAGATTTCATCAATATATATATATATATATATATATATATATATATATATATATATATATATGAGATTAATGGGTATCCTTGTCATAGGAGGGGATTTTCTCCTTGACATCTCTAAAATCACATGATTGAGCGACATTATGGATATCCATTAATCTCATATTATATAGTTATTTATTTATTTGAGAGAGAGAGAGAGAGAGAAATAGAAAAAGAAAATTCTTCTTCTTTTTCTTTTCTTCTCTTGTCTTAGATAAAAAAAAAGAGTTTAAAAAAACATAGGAATGCCTTCTTTATGACATACTTACGTTCCTTCCCGGCTTTGGGAAGCGGAGGATTAGTCCGTTTTGAACCTCTCAAACTTGTAATAACACAAAAGCTAATGCTATTTCTTCGATAGGCGACGGGGGAGCTGAGATGTTGTACTATCTGAATGGCCTTCTCTGAAGCCAATGGGAGGTTATTTGATTCAACATGGGAATGTAAAATTAGTGATTTTTAACATCATAAATGAATGAGAAGATTTGAGTGAATGGTTTCACATATCAAAGTTCAACCATTATAAAGGCAAATTTAGAGCCTCCTGTAATGTCCTGTTGCAGCCCCTACTTTTCCGAGTGAAACTGTCCTTTCTATTCTTTTTACTAGGATTTGTTACGCGCCTATGCGGAAGCGTGCTCGCATACCAAAAGAATTTGTAAGCACGAGAGAAGAGAACCAATTCACACACGAGCACAATCCAAACCAAAATACGACAAATCAATCACAAATAAAGAGATATACGTGGTTCGACAATTTGCCTACGTCTACGGAGAGAGGATGGGAAGATTCCACTAAATCAATGAGAGTACAAAAGGGTTACAACTCACAAAACTCACAAATAAACCCTAAACCAAAGCTCTCTCATTGCTCACAATATCTCCCTCTCACAATGTTCGGTACAATCTCAAATCTCTGTTAAAACTCTCCTCTCTTAACCCTAGAAACGAGTGTTTCTAATATATATCAAAACCCAATCAGAAACGGGGCTGGAAACAAAACAACCCAATATCCGCTACGCGGACGACCGCCGAACCCCAAATCGCGGTCGACAGCCAAAAGTCCAGAGACTTTTGTGTCTCTTGTGTTTGGACGCGGTCGACCGCCAAACCCATTGCGGTCGACCGTCAAAAGTCCAAAGGTATACTCCTATTTCGTGCACGTTTGCGGTCGAATGTCATGCCATGCGCGGTCGACCGTGAAACCTGCAGATTGTTCTCCTGCAGTTTCTCCTGAACTTCGTCGTCGTTTTTACAGGATTATGGTACAATTGCCTCCATTGCTCATATATTTATCTATAAATCTTTAGATCATGTATATCCTAACCCTTAACTAATTAGCTAGAACCACACTTAACTGCCAACAAAAATAAATAAATTAAAAATAAATTAAAAAAAAGGAAAAAAGAGACCTTGCAGTTTTAATCTTTTTCTTCCTACCATAACTTTACATGTTACTGTTAGCCTCCTCTGGAAAGTACAACTGGAGACCGTGCATCGGTATCTTCTTCTTCACCTGAGTCACTATCCGACGATGAGCTCTCCGAGTTCGAACCTGCATCCACACATTATTATTCTTCTTAACTATGTCTAGATCCAAAGATGAAAGTGGCATTATCACTGCAGTTAGTACCGCGAGAAGATGAAGAATAGCTGCTGCTAGAGCTGTTAGCTTTGTACATCTCTACAGATCGATGGGTAACGTGTAGCCGGCATCCCATATCCAATGTCCACCTCCTTATCCACACCATTCCTACTCTTATTCAATGTCACTGCTTCCTGTTGGGCGAACTGAGCGTGTTATGAGGATTCACAAATATGCCGAGAGAGAAGGCACACAAATCAACTAATAATAGCACAAACTCAAACACAGAAATTTAACGTGGTTCGGCAAATTGCATACGTCCACGGGGCAAGAAGGGGGTGAGTTTTCACTATAAAGAAAGAGAGTACAAAATAGAGATTACAAGATCACTCAAAAGCTCACAAATAATCTCTCAAACTAAACTCTCAATTCTCACAAAACCCTCAAATGAATTGCTCAGAAAGAACTCTTTTTTCTGTGCTCAAAACTCTCCTTCAAGCTACCCCAAAACTCAATCAATCCGATTAGACTAACCCTAAACAAATCGTGTTTCTATTTATATTAAATAGAAATCCCAAACAGTATAAGAAACCGAAGTAGGCCTAGACCTAACTCGCGGTCGACCGCCGCAAACCTCACGGTCGACCGAAATCCACGACAAAAACCAAAAATCGATTACAGGGTTTGACGGTTGACTGCGACGATCGACCGTGACCTATGTCGAAATCTTCCCTGTGTTGTGAATGTTTGCGGTCGACCGCAACGAACTCAGCGGTCGACCAGACATCACTCAAAATGTTCCTAGCTTCAAATTTCCTAAACTTCATCAATGTGTTCTCCGTTTCTACAATTCTTCACCTCTGTGAAGTTTTTTCAAAACTGAGCCGACACCAATCAAACTAAATGTCTCACTTATTGCGTCCAGTATGAAGTGAAATAATTCATGGCAACGGACTCAATCCACAACAAGTCAGGACCCCAAATAAGAGTGCGAACAAACTCTAAAATGTCGGTATCAACCCATCAAATCGGCTGCATCAAAACTGACTGCCTATGTATCATTTCGTCCAAGGAATCAAGCTTCACGTAGTTTATCCAAACGGTCACAAACGACCTCAATCAACTAGAAGAATTTTCAATCCTTCACCAACATCTCGATCATCAACACTGACAAATCTGCAGCTGATAACACCTGCTGTATTCGAACCATGATCCTGAACCTCAAGTCCCTGATCCTCAAACTCATCATCTGTATTACCATCAACAATATCTTCAATATGTGTCATCCCAGCTGGAATCCCAAACAATACAGACTGATTTGGACTATATGGAATAACCTCCACCTAGTGTGAAGTAGCATCACTCTCCACCCACTGCGATATATCTAACGTCTGTCCAAAACTCTTCACCTGCTGAGAGTCAATAGGCTCTCTCATCGAAGCCTCATCAAAAGTGACATTACCAGATCAAACTTTCAATTGAGTTTTATCTCCTATCATAGCAGTTGACAACCCTTTAATAAGGTGACTCGAATATGTCGAAGCCCTAGTCCGGAAACTCTTCTGCAAACCATTGCTTGACCACAAACACCGATCATCCTCTAGCAAGGTATGGGTTTACAACTTTGCCACCTCATCTAGTTGCCCCAAGATTTTCTTTCCAATGAAATGTCTCCAATTGCCTTGAGCTCGGCACGAATACAGAAACAGATCCCTCTTGTACTTCCCACCAAAATCAGAACGAAGTACCTTCATCCTTCTGTCTTTCTTACACTTCTTTGGCTCTGTGGTACGCAAATGAGTTCACTAAGCTTCTTGCATTTCTCTCAGTCATTTTCTTTCTTTGTTTGTTTTTTCTCCATCTCTCCCAAACTTGTATCAGTTTAGAAACAACAACTAGTAACTGTCAAGCGCCTAATGCAGCCACAACACCGAAAGTGACCACAGCCACAAATGTTGAAAAGAGGAAGAAAGGGGCGTGTGGGCAGCAACAAAGTTTGAAGATGAAAAGAAAACAAAAAATGACGGGCTCCACAACATAGTAAAATATTAATATTTTATTATGTATAGTGTTTTTTCAGACCCTATAAATAGGCTCCAAATCCTTAAGGAAAAACTCATCCCAGAAAACAACTTCTCTTATAGAAGAGTGAGAGAGAAAAAAAATAGAGAGAGTATCTCCTTGTAAAGAGAGATTGTAACTCCAGAGTTTTCTCCTCATAGTGAATTCTTTTATTCTTGTCCATGGATATAGGCAATCAAGTACCGAACCATGTAAATCTGTGTGTCTAACTTTTTATCTCTATTTTTGCTCTACTATTCCTAGATCCTGCTTTATTACGCCCCGGGTTTGTCCTAACAAGTGGTATCAGAGCCAGCGTAGCGTGCTTGTATATATCTACTTATCGTATGCTCTGTGGCTATCACTAAAGGTGGATCCTCCACATCAGAAAATAAGTTAGGTTATCATTTACCCTTTGAAGGTGACGATACTATGCACGAGTACGATACTGTTCATAAATACGGCATTATTCACTAGTATAGAACTATTGATGGATACAGTTACTGTTCATAAATACAGTTACTATTTACGTGAGATAGTAAGAAGTTACTGTTCATGGTAGAAGCAATGACAACAAAGTTTAAAATCGAAAAATTTGACGGGAGTAATTTCTCTCTGTAGAAGTTAAAGATAAAGGCTATCTTAAGAAAAGATAATTGCCTGACGGCCATCAGTACAAGGTCGAACGACATCACAGATGATAAAAAATAGAACGAGATGGACGAAAATGCTATTGTAAATTTTTATCTGGCATTAGCAGACGGAGTGCTGTCAAGCATAGAGGAGAAGAAGAAAGCAAATGAGATCTGGGATACTCTAACAAATTAAGCTATATGAGGCGAAATCCATGCACAATAAAATCTTTTTAAAAAGGAGACTTTAATTACACTCTTAGGATGGCGGAATCTACATCGATGACAGACCACATTAACACCCTAAACACATTGTTCTCCCAACTCACAACGTTAGGGTATACAGTTAGTTCGAATGAACGTGCAGAACTTCTATTTCAGAGTCTACCTGACTCTTATAATTAACTCATCACCAACCTGACAAACAACTTCCTCACGAACAATCTAGTCTTCGACGACGTTGCAGCCGCTGTTCTGGAGGAAGAAAATTAGCGTAAGAACAAGGAAGACATGCAGACAAGTTCTCAATAAGTGGAGGCTTTAACGGTGACGAGAGGAAGATCAACGGAACGTGGTTCCAGTGAGAGTCATACCCATGATAGATCCAAATCAAAAAGTAAGAAGAATGTCAAATGCTATAACTATGGCAAAAGAGGGCACGTCAAATCGGAGTGTTGGCATAATAAGAAGAGTAGAGATAAAAAGTCTTCAGAGCCATCAACATCTTAAGGATGCTTTGTCAGCACATCAGACGATGGTGAAATTCTATTCAGTGGAGCAACCACTGTTGATGAAAGCAGAAAGAGGTTTGCTGATGTCTGGCTTCTGGATTCAGCAGCCTCCTGGCACATGACCTCCCGGATAGAATGGTTTAACAACTATGAACCTATCTCAGGAGGATCTGAATTCATAGGGAATGATCATGCTTTGGAGATTTATGGTATTGGTACTATCAAAATAAAAATGTTTGATGGTACAATACGCACTATTCAAGATGTGCGACATGTGAAGGACTTGAAGAAGAATCTATTATCTTTAGTACAATTAGATAAGCTCAGGTGTAAGACTCATATAGCAAATGGGATCATGAAGATTGTTAGAGGGACGCTTGTTGTTATAAAAGGAGAGAAGATAGCTGTAAATTGATATATGCTCACAGGAGAAACCCTACAGGAAGTTGATTCATGTGTGGCATCAACCAGCCATGGAGAAGAACAAACCATGATGTGGCATCGCAAACTACGCCACATGTCAGAACGAGGCTTGAAGATTCTCTCCGATCAGAAGTTGCTTTCTGGACTTAATTCGGTAGCTCTTCCATTCTGCGAGCATTGTGTTACAAGTAAGCAGCATCGACTAAAGTTCAACACATCGAGTTCTAAAAGCAAGACTATTCTGAAACTGGTTTATTCTGATGTATGGCAAGCACCGGTTACATCCTTGGGGGGAGCAAAGTAATTTGTGTCTTTTATTAATGATTACTCTAGGAGATGTTGGGTGTATCTTATCAAAAAGAAGGCGAATGTGTTCTCAGTCTTTAAAACCTACAAAGCGCGGGTCGAGCTTGAATCTGAGAAGAAGATCAAGTGCTTGAGATCAGATAATGGAGGAGAATACACAGATGGTGAATCCCTAGCATTCTGCAAGCAAGAATGCATCAAAAGATAATTCAGCACTTCTTATACTCTTCAACAAAATAGAGTTGCGGAGCGGCTGAACAAAACTCAGTTGGAAAGAACAAGAGCTATATTGACAACTGCAAATCTGGATAAAGTTTTAGGCGGAAGTAGTAAAAACCGACTATTATGTGATAAATCGATCTCCATTAACTGCAATACAATTAAAGACGCTGATGGAGATGTGGACTGGCAAGCCAACTGATTATTCCAACCTCTATATATTTGGAAGTCCAGTGTACGTAATATACAATGTCCAAGAAATTACAAAGCTAGATTCAAAATCTAGAAAATGCATATTCTTAGGGTATGCTGATAAAGTAAAGGGGTATCGCCTGTGGGATTCCACTGCCCATAAGGTTATCATCAGCAGAGATGTTATCTTTGTAGAGAACCAACTACAAAGTGAAGAGAAAGAAAACAGTTCGAAGAAGGACTCAGAGACTGTAGCTGTTCAGGTAGAAGATGATCCAAATTCTTCTGAAGGAATACCGGAGCATGGTGTACAAGAACCGGTCGAGTCTGAAGCTCCAGAAATTCGAAGGTCAACTCATGAGAGAAGACCACCGACTTGACACTCTGAGTATATTACAGAGAGTAATGTTGCATACTGTCTTCTAACAGAAGATGGAGAGCCATCAACTTTTTATGAAGCTATAAATAACACAGATGCATCTTTGTGGATGACAACATTGTAAGAAGAAATTAAAGCTCTCCATAAGAACAAGACTTGGGAATTTGTATCACTTCCACAAGGAAGAAAGACCATTGGAAACAAATGGATCTATAAGATCAAGTGAAATGGCGATGATCAGGTAGAGCGATAACGTGCTAGATTGGTGGTAAAATGATATGCTCAGGAAGGATAATAATATGAGCAAGCAACGCATGAAGTATTCTCATCATCAGGTAGGGTGGATTGTACCTCCAGGTGAATCTTGAGAAGATGTTTCAACATCTGCCCATTGAGGATCTTGAGCCTGCAAAGAGAGAAAATTATGTAAAAATTCATGATATTATATGTATTTTAACCAAAAAGGTAAAGGTAAAGGGAAAAAATATTTACGACCACACTAACTTGATTGAGAGGTTCAAAGAAGTCGTCGTCCGAATCAGAGTCCATTATAAAATCACGATCTTGCTGTTGATGTTGTTGCAGGTGGACGGTGGAAGATGGCAGCAGTGTGGGATGTTGTTGCGGGGTTGCACCACCAAAACCATCATTATTAGCGTAGCGTTGTTGTTGGTGCTGAAGTACTGGGACCTCTTCCGAGACGCCGTTGGTGGCTGTACCCTGAAAAAAAAAAAACAACTGGCGCAGCTGCTGCTTCTTGTAGTAGCTGCTGCTTCTTGAGGAGGGGCAGCTAGCGACACCGCCGGGGTTGAAAGAATCATCATGAGTGCGATCGGGGAGAAGCCCGTACAAGTACTCCCCGCAGGTCGGATCCCCCATTGAATGCCATAACCAAAGATTATAGAGAGAATACTCATCCATCCCTAATCAATCAAGGTATCTTTTTTTTTCCCCCGCTTCTCTTTTACTTACCAATCCAATATGAAATTTAAATTGACGCCGTGCCGCTTATATAGACTCAGGATTTGATCCCGACTAGGATCAGGGGAACGCAGGCTGCAGCTTTCCCGATTAGGTCTAGAGGACAGCAGAATCTGGTCAAATCTAAGATTTCGTTCATCTGGTCTCAGTTAACTATGTAACATGTTTCCAAATAAACCAATCAATCAATTATGTAATAAAAAAGAATTCCACTAAAAAAGATCAATCAACTTTGTAATCGAAAAAAACCTGCCATTAAAAGATGAGGATGACCAAGCAAGCGCTATTTCGGGGAGGGGGGCAAAAGAAAAAAAAAAAGGAAAAACCTGCCATTAAAAGCAGATGCACAAGGTTTTTACAATTATTTTAGCATCAGGCATCGATCAAATTTCAATCAGCTCCCATGCTCAGTTCCAAATATCTTTTACTGTACTGACTCGTAAAATGTATTATTTCATCTTCATGCTCGGTTTATTTCTCCACTCTCGTCAACCAACATATTTATTATTTTAAATGTTCTCTGCGTCCGCATTTATGTTTTCATCTGTACTATTATAATATAGTGATGTAGAATTTTTGGCGAAGAAGGCAGGGTACGCCGCTGGAGTCCACAGTGAGTTCATGTGGTGAGGTGGCATCCTCCGCGGCACGTATCTCCCGCGGTGAGCATACCCTGTCCCGGCAGCGAAGCATCAAATTAATGAGGGCGCTGTGTCGCCACGTACCGTGCGTCATCGCCACAGCTTCTCCCTGATTAAAAAAAAAAAAAAAAAAATCTCCGGAGATGCCTCCTCCTGTACTTGTTGTTAATCTCGCTCCTGTTGCTCCCCGCCTCTCCCCCCGGCGCCTCAGACCTGTCCCGCCGGCTATTCTCCGTCGCCGCGGCCGAGTAGCAGCCACGATCACCACCATGAGCTCCCAACAACAACACCGGAGGGGGGCCCCACCACCACAGCCGGTTGTCCCGGGCCTAAGCCCCGAGGAGATCGCCTCCGCTGCTGGCAGCGCCTTCCTCAGGCACTCCTCATCATCATCATCGCAGCCAATGCCGGCAAGAAGAGGCAGCGGCGGCGTGGCCATCGTGTGGTTCAGAAACGACCTCAGGATCCTCGACAACGAGGCTCTGATGACAGCCTGGTCTTGCTCCTCCGCACTGCTCCCGGTCTACTGCGTCGATCCCCGCTGCTTCTTCGGCACCACTCACTACTTCGGCTTCCCCAAGACCGGAGGTGCGCTAACTATCACTTTGAGAGCTCTCTGCTTTTTTTTCCCCTCTTTTTTTTCTTTTTCTTTCTTGTTTTTGCAGAAAACACCCTCCCTCAAATAATAATAATAATAATAATAATAATAATAAAAACATGCGAGCCTTTCCTTTTTCTCGACAGCTTTAAGAGCCAAGTTTCTGATGGAGTGCCTGAGCGACTTGAAGAAGAGTCTTATCAAGAGAGGGCTGAATCTGTTGATACAAAATGGAAAGCCTGAGGACGTTCTCCCTTCCCTGGCCAAACAATTTGGAGCTCACACCGTACTTTTCAATCCCCTACCTACTACATCATGTCAATCCTGGCTTCTGTGTTACCACTAAAAATTGCAATATGATTAATACCGGGCTGCTATTTTAATTAATTAATTGCAACAGTACACCTCCAGGTATTTGCTCATAAAGAGACTTGCAGCGAGGAGCTACTCGTGGAGAAATTGGTTATTAAGGGATTGCAGCAAGTGGTGATGAATAATTCCTCCCCAAAATTGCAACTTGTATGGGGAGGAGCTACAATGTACCATGTCGATGACCTCCCATTTACTCCACAGAGCATTCCAGATGTATACACCCAGTTCCGAAAGGTACTTGGTCTTTGCCTTGGGTGTTATCGTTGTTATTATTGTAATAATATGAGAGGAAGCTTTTGGGAATTTGAATGATGCGGGTAACCCATTTTACAGTCTGTGGAATCTAAGTGCTCAGTGAGGAGCTGCTGCAAGTTGCCAGTGGCTCTGGGGCCGCTCCCCCGCAGAGAAATGGAAGAATTTGGTGGGTGGGTTACGGTCCCTTCACTTGAGGATCTAGGACTGCATGACAGCAAGGCAGGTCATTAGTTTCACCTTGTCGATGTATAATATGCATATGCTTGATTAATGTAAATTGACGAGGTAAGCTTGTTATCTTCTTTGTGGTGCAGTGTGATCGAGGAATGCTCTTTGTTGGAGGTGAGAGTGCAGCCTTGGGCAGGGTATATGAATACTTCTGGAAAAAGGCAAGTACGACCCTTGAATATAACCCTTATGATCTTTATTATGTTTATGGCTGCCTCTTCCCTATGGACGTCAAGTATTTAGGTACCTAAACGAAAGTTTCATTTTTGGGCAAGGCTTTATATCGCGTGTCTTCGCAGGATCTATTAAGAGTCTACAAAGAAACAAGGAATGGTATGTTAGGGAAAGACTATTCCACAAAATTTTCTCCTTGGCTCGCTTCTGGATGTCTTTCTCCAAGATATGTCTATGAAGAGGTTAGATTTCATCAACTGCCTCCACTGTTTTTCTGATAAATTATGAGCCACATAGCATCTTTCTTGATTTATTAGGTAAAGAGGTACGAGAAAGAAAGGCTTGCAAATGATTCAACATACTGGTAATCTTTTGTACATGTAATAACAGTATAACTTCCTCTAGGTGTGTTATTACAGCCTGCTCATTACATACATACATATCTCTCCCTTGCTGCTACATTACAGGGTGTTGTTCGAGCTAATATGGAGGGACTATTTCAGGTTTATTTCGATGAAGTATGGAAATTCCATTTTTCACTTAGGTATGTACCATAACTTTTTATAGTATTTTTAGATGATTCTCATTTGATTTGTAAATTAGATATTTCCATATATTGTCTTTGGAAGGAGCACTTGTACATGTTTCTTTTACAAAACACATCCAAACAACTTGAGACTCGAAACAATCATCAAAGATGTAGCATCAAATCAATGAACCTGTACCTTTATACAGCTGAGGAAAAAGGTGACCTGCAGACTAGCAATGTATTTCATTATAATCAACTTGGACATTTTTCAATAACATTTTGGCTTCATCGTGTTTACTTTTCGCAGCATGGCGGATATATAGTATGTTTCGTGTTATGTATTTAAAGTATGAATTAATCTTGTTGGTATGACTCTCACATGAGCAAGACACAGATCAAAATTTTCTGTTATCTTTGAATTTGTTGGATTGTTGTTCATATCAGTTTTGGATATAATTGGCCTTTTAATTTTTTTGATAGGAGGTCCAAGGAAAGTGGTATCTAATTGGAGCCAGGACCAGTCATTATTTGATTGCTGGAGAGAAGGTCAAACTGGGTATACTCAACCTCTCCCCGTTCATTGTCTATTATGCTTATTGTGACAGTGATCATCAGTCATTGCCGACTGAACTACTTTTTTAATGTTTTGAACTGTTGAATAATAGATATCCTCTGATTGATGCCAACATGAAAGAACTGTCTACCACAGGCTTCATGTCAAACCGAGGTCGCCAGGTAATTTCAACAGCAATGGAATTTCAGAATGTAACCTATTCTCCTACGTGTTTATGCAACTACATTGCTAATTATTAGTGATGTAAGGATTGCTAGATATTAGTCCTGATAATTGGTCCTTTTCTTTGCCTTCTGAGATTTTTACTCGACTGGGGTTTCCTATTCAGATGTGAGGTTAATACCATGTTTTTAGTGTGTGTTATCTGAACATTTACGATAAGTGACCAACCCATTGGAGGCTGTTGCAGATAGTTTGCTCATTTCTAGTTCGAGATATGGGAGTTGATTGGCGAATGGGAGCTGAATGGTTTGAGACATGTCTCCTAGATTATGATCCATGCTCTAACTATGGAAATTGGACCTACGGGGCTGGTTAGCTTTTAACACTTCTCTTTCCTAAAACATATGTTGGTTCTGGAGTTTAACATATAAATTAATTATACAATCTGATTTTAACCCTTTTCTTAAGCTCATTAATAGTTTGAATTGCATAATTGTGAAGGTGTAGGCAATGATCCGAGAGAAGATCGCTATTTCAGTATACCAAAGCAGGTAAGTGCACCTGAGCTTGAAGTATAAATCTTTGCTTCCTAGTTTCCTTCTGAAATTTTAAAATAACCAAAATTGAAGGTCCCTTTTATGCATAACCCATCAAGAACATGTCTTTGAAACATCGTGTGTGGAGTCAAATTAAAAATAAAATTAAGAGATATGTTAGAGTAGAATGGAGTTAAAACTATATGTTCATCTCTACATCGGCTCTTGGGCTTGGTGCAAGCATTATCTTTGGATGCGATTTGTACAATAGCAATAACTGGTCCTGAACTTGAGAAGTCAGAAGGCCCAACCATCCATTTTACCATTGAGCCAGATCTTAGTGGTTGCATATTACCTCTTAGGTCAGATTCTTAAATGTAGCTACTGTTCAATCGTATTTTGAGCTGTAATTATGTGCATCCCTTATTCATTAATGTCTTTGTCGGGATTTGGCACCAAATTGGTGTTAGCTTGCAAAGGAGTTCTAAAACATTGATCACTTTTTCTATAGTCTCTCTTTCAATCTACACCCCATTTTTGTTGGGAAACATCTGGAGGATGTGGTGGTTTTCCTATTTCTTCTCATTATTCTTCCTCTCTTTTTTTTCCTTATTATTTTTAAATGGGTTGATGGTGGGGTGGGGGTTGGGGAGGGTGTTGGGAATTTAACGCTGAAACCCCTAATGCAACGGAAACGCAGTATAAAGAAAAGTACACCAAGATTTAACGAGGTTCGGCAACTGCCTACGTCCTCGGGAGCCACACAGATAATTTCCTTATTAATCAAATAAGAAATTACAAATCAAGAGCAAATCCCTAAACTGGGATTTCTCAAATAAAACACTG
>BQKN01000804.1:78743-108022 GCA_022839385.1 Asparagus kiusianus
CAACTGCAATCACAAAAGGACACTTGTTTGCATTAGACTTGGGTGTAAATCTCACTCACATCCCTTTGGAGTGCCAAACGGGGTCTAAATTATAACTATAACACTACAAAGTAGAGCTAAACTAAAACATTGTGAGATTAGCAACTACTACTGCATGTGATAGTAACTGCTACAATTGCAGATGCATGCTACAATCATTTGCATTACGATCATAGTTGTGACGAACCAAACAATCCCATATTGCTCAAATTACATGAGTTAGGGGTGCAATCTAGTGTTCGGATAGCATTCTCATGATTGATTATTAAAAATTATTTAATCCATAATATCAATTTTTTAATCTTGAACAATAATAAAACTGGTCAAACTATGATCAATATGACACAATTGCTTATGTGGATGCTACTAGAAACACAATTTAGTAAGTAGTTTGTAGTTTGACTCATTGGAAAAGTAGTATTGATTCTTTTAATAGGGGTGACGATATTGGTTGCTTCAATTATGACTATGTAACCAGTATTGAAAAGGAAGCATCTCATACTGCGGAGAGGGTTGTGCAAATGGAATGTTAGTATTTCATAAATTTAATCTTTTTCATTTTATACAGTATCATATATCTAACTAGCTTGCTACTTTATATCATGCAGTTTTGATTGTGGAATTTTTGTTCCCTTATATATGAATACTATAATCTATGGGGTTGATACGAATCAAGTAACTACTCCCGATGTTGACAGAAGAATGACTAAACTTTTAATAGAAGGATGTCCACAAAAGAATCAAGCAGAGACATTTGATAAGGATGTGAGAAAGTTGTTCTAAAAATTATTTGGTTGAACCAAAACTTGTGTGCATGTCTGTATTGTGTATATTAGTTTAGTTGTGTAAACAGTTGATGTGAATGACAAACAATGCATCAAGCTTGACCTTTATTGTTCTTATTGTATTTTCTGGTATTTTTGCTACCATATGTTTACGTTTTGTTTTGATACAACATATATTTAACAAGTTCAAATGAAAATCTACATGTTTACTTGAATGTCAACAGGAAAAGTCAATACTTAACATGTACATTTGACAAGTTAACATATTCAGTTGTGTGTTATCATGTTATAAAGAAGGCTAACATGTAATAGTGAAAGTTAACATATTATGCTGAAAGTTAACATGTTCATAAGAAAGTTAATATGTACAGATGAAAGTTAACATGTATAGCTGATAGTTAACATGTTCACGTGAACGTTAGCATATAAGCCTAAACGTTAACATATTCACCTGAAAGTTAACGTAGTCAATTGAAAGTTAACATGTTTAGCTGAAAGTTATCCAGCTAAAAGTAGTTGTAACACCAAGACATTTTATAGGAAATACAAACAATATACCCTAGCTAAACAAGTACTTTACACAAAACTTCTTACATTCTTACAGCTGATATTGCTTGAGTACACAATAGCATTTTTGTAGTAGCATATTATCATTTTCGTAGCAGCATATTATCACCTTTTTACATTTGAAAGTTAACATGTTCAGCTGAGAGTTATCGTCTTAACATATGCATGTTAAAGTCAACATGTTAGAATGAAAGTTAACATATATAAAAAAAAGTTAACTTTTTCAGCTGAGAGTTAACATGTTCAAGTGAAAGTTAATATGTTCACGTTGACGTTAACATGTTCGGCTAAAAATTAACATATACAGCAAAAGGTTAACATGTTCAGTTGAGAGTTAACGTTTTCAAGTGAAAGTTAACATGTTCAGTTGAGAATTACTTGCACTTATAAATGTGGGGTAAAACATCCTTTTAAGTGTTTTTCAATATCTCCATAGGTTAAAAAATGAGAGTAGTTGTATTAAACTTTCTTCATAAATTATGTTAACTTTCATCATTATATGTTAACTCTCCTCATAACATGTTAACTTTCAGCTAAACATGTTAATTTTCATCATAATATGTTAACTTTCACTGTTACATGTTAACTTTCTTCATAATAATTTTTTTGAAGTAAAATTCGATGTGTTTGAAAGACTAAAAGTCCCTCAAGATGATCTATCATTGATATATAAATCTAAGAGGCACCCGAAATAGTGGTTGTATGGAGATTCATATGCAAACTGTTGTTAATATATAGAGTTCAATTTTTTTTAAAAATCAGAAAGTTCTAACTGAAATGTTAACATGTAAAAAAATCAAAAAGTTCTAAGATTGTAAGTCTAATCATATTGTGTATTCAAGCAATATCAGTTGTAAGAATGTAAGAATTTTATTATGGTGAACGTTAACATAGTATGATGAACGTTAATACGTTCAGTTAAAAGTTAACATGTTACGAAGAAAGTTAACATATTATAGTGAAAGTTAACATGTAATAGTAAAGGTTAACATATTATGATGAAAGTTAACATGTTCAGCTGAAAGTTAACATGTTACAAAGAAAGTTAACATATTATGGTGAAAGTTAACATGTAATAGTGAATGTTAACATATTATGATGAAAGTTAACATGTTCACCTGAAAGTTAACATGTTACGAAGAAAGTTAACATATTATGGTGAAATTTAACATGTAAATACCTCCAATCCATACATGATAAAGCACCAAAAATTCATACATGATATCCACATTAAACATCTCCAATCCATTTTCGCCATTCACAAGTCCAAAATATAACAAGTATATAAAAATACATCCCCTTTGAAGCTAGCACATACACAAAGTGCTTAAGCTATATGGTCGAACAACACTCACTACACACTCACTTGCCCCTTGGTGATGAGGGCCTTGTGGGCTAGCTCGGCGCTGGTGATGACGATGAGAATGCAGGAGCTCATGCGGAGGGTGAATATTGAGTCGTAGAGGGTGCGGAGGTCCACGACTCATAGAAGCTGGTGGTCCACGACTCGATCATCTCGGGGATGTCGTGATTGTCCATCCAGTGCCAGAGGCCAATCCTCTTCGAGTACTTGTTAACCTCCGTGTGGGTTTTCAATCTAATGATCGCGTCCTTCCCTTCAATCCCAATCTTGTAGGAGACGAAGGAGACAAGGACGGATGCATATACCATGCTTCCCTCAAAACAAGGATATATATACCATGCTTCCCTCAAAAGATGCACAAATTGTAACGGGCAAAGAAAAAACCTTTTACAAGGATATATATACCATGCTTCCCTCAAAACAAGGAGATATAAATGCATATGCATTTAATCAAACTTACAAACCATTAAGTCTATTAACCCAAACAATTTGTGCGATAAAACACAGATTTCATTCTAATGTGTGAATTCTACTCAAATGAGCATATTGCATAAAAAATGTGTCATCGCCAAATAAAGAGAGAAAAAATAATTAAAATGCCAGGATAAAACAGAGACAAACCTAATTTGGCCAAGTTGAATCTCTCTCCATGTTATGAACCTTGACAAAACCACAAAAAGCTACAAAGTATCAATAAGATCCCAAATTCCACATAAAATTCATTCAAGTATCCAAAATGCACAACTAAAAAAAATAAGAACAAAGAACAAAGAACAAAGAACAAATTGAATTGTGCATATGAGTCTTCATTCTCTCTGTGTCAAACTTCAAGTCTTCATTCAAAACTATCATCTTATCACAGAAACCATGCCTTTATGCAACAAAAAGCCCTAAAACCCCCCATATTTTACCTCGTTGATAACTACCTACCTGCGGCTGAGATCCAGAGGCGTAGGAGACGAAGTCGAAGAGGAGGAAGACAGGCAGGGAGAGCAGGTTGATCCGCTCGTGGAGGAGGACGAACGCGTCGAGGTAGACGAGCCACTGCATCAGCTTAGAGAAGCGGATCCTTAACCTCTTGACGGAGGGGCGGCGCCGCGACGGAGGAGGGTGGCGTGGGAGTCGAGGAGGGAGGCGGCGGCAGAGTGGAGGAGGGCAAAGGGGATGACGAGGAGGGTGGGGAGGAGGCCGAGGCGGAGGGGGCAGCCCCAGAAGGAGACGAGGGCGGTGTGGAGCTCATGGTAAGGGGCACAGAGCAGAGGAGGACCCACTGGATGTCAGATAATTGTGATGGCAGATCACCAGCTCCATGGGTTAAGAGGAAGATTTCTTGGGTGAGAGACGTGGGCATTTTTGACATATTACGGAAAATACATGGAGTGCATGTATAAACGTGAGCTTTTGAGGCTGGGGCACACTTTATGATTTCTTTTGGGGCTAAAGAGTAAGGAAAAAACATTAGAGGGCTGGGCCACATCCACTTTATTTTTGGGGGGTCTTGACACGTTTTTTCATATATATATATATAAACATAGAAATATAGGTATGCTTAGTACCAAACACAAATTTTGTGCTTGGTAGTGAGGTGACACAATCCCCTTCACTCATTCAAATGGGAGACCACATTCATATAGGTTAAGGAGTACATGAGGATATGCAACCATTTGAATGAATGAAAGGGATTATGTCACCTCACTGGCAAACACAACTTTTTATGCTTGGTACCGATCACATCATTGAAATTGCTATCAGCTCCCCCAGATTTTATAATTTGTTTCATATTGATCCGTCCAATTAAGAGCAGCAGCAGGAGTAAGTTATGAAATATAAACATCACAATTAAGAGCAACAATATAAGTTGTTTCATATTAATCTTGCTATCAATCAAACTTACTTTCTGCAAAATCGTGCAAGTTTAAATCAAAGAAACTGCAGCATCTCAAGATTCATTTATTTGTTTCCAAATGAAAATTATATGCACATCTTAACATATACTGCTAAAGACATGCAAATTTCAAATCCAATGCATAACGCCAACAGTTGTTTTTCTTTATTGCTAAATAAAAAGAATTTCCTTCAAAAGACCCACCGCTGGGTGATCCGGACGGTTAGGAGGTTCAATATGGCTCCCACGGTCTTCGGTTCGATTACGGGCTGAGTTATCCCACACACACAAAAAAAAAAGAGCCCCTTTAAAAGAAAATTTTCTATAAAATCAATCTTTGTTCTGTGAGATCATGATCCAAGGCCTTTACTAATAATCTTCTGCAGTGCTTTCTTGGCTTCCTCTAGAGTCTCAACCTTATGATCTACTTCAAAGGATAACCTCTGGATATTAAACTGCACAGAAGGAGAAAAAAAAGCAAATAATTTATAACCCATATATAAAATTGTTTATTAAAAATATAAAGAAACAAATAAAATGCTTCTAGTGATCCACCAAAAGCAATGAACAAGCAACAAAATTTCCTCTTCGCATATAAATAAATTTTATGAGGAAAAACATTACACATACATGTGAGAATTCTGAGAAATACGTCTTATTTGACTTATATGGCTATCTTGTGCATTGGAGATAACACAATTCCTTCTAGTAATAGTAAAGTAATCGTCTTCTTTCATTCTGTTGCCCTTTTCCTTGAGCTAATTTTGAGGATTACTCCTTGGTTAAATGAGATTGAACATTATAAAGGTAGGTGTTGCTATCTATGAACTGCTTAGGGGTTTATGACCTTTTATCAATATTTCATTGGAGTACCGCAACCATTTGGAAGGTTGATAACTGATCACATAATTTGGCCAACCATTAATGGAGTATCCCCATAGTTGACCCCATCTTGACAAAAGGCTTGCATGCACGCACGCGAGCATGCACACGGATCCTTTATCCTAAATTTCTGGTGTCAGCTACATTAATCCTATCAGTCTACTCAGTTCTTTGATAAAGGGATATCCTCTCCATTAAGCTAACCACTATCATTATTGTTTCTAATTGCTTCCAACTAAGTTCCCTTAGCCTGGCTCTAGTCTTTCTCGTACTAATAACTATAATCTTATCACTTCCTCTAACTGATGAATTTTTAGTAGTCCCCATTGCATCTGCCAAAAATGTCATGAATTCCTGATGCCAATAATTTCTTGAAAACCACCACTTAACCAACCCCCTTATTGCTGCCATAACATACATTAATTCTTTGCTTGCAGGTCGCCCATTAAGAAGTATATGAGATGTCATACTTCTGTCCTTTATTTCTTGATCTTTCCAAATTTCTTGTGTACATGCATCACATTTTAGAACATTGTGTGGGTTATCAGTGGACAGTGGTTAATTTGGATTACAAGCTTTTGACAGTTAGATTTTCCAGGCTGGATCACACCATTCACCTCAATGAAGTATGCCAATCATATTTTAACCTTTTGGACTTTGTTAAGAACAATAACAAAATCTCTAGATCTATAAGCTGATAACCACGCCCTCAGCATGACCACTAGAACAAGGTGAAAAGGCAACAGCAATTGCCACCAAGTGTTTATGAACAGAAAGGTACCTGTGCACCTTGTCGAACTCGGATGTCAGTGCCTTTGCTGTCTATTGAAATGAAAGCTGCATCATCTACCTCCTCTTCAGTTGAGAGGATTTCTTTGAGTGACTTTGAAAACAATGCATTGAGGTCCTGTATACAAATCATGCATCGTATTATAGCCTGTACAAGACAATGGACATATTTAAATTAGATTCCTTGATTCCCTAGTTTGAAGTTTACCTTCAAAATTTTCTCTCCGCCATCAACAGCAATCTTATCAGGTTGAAGATTCTCATATTCCTTGACATCAATCCATGCAACAGTGCCAAAACCACCGATGAAATAAATGTCACTGAAATTTATCAAACAGGTATCGCTAAGTCCATGTCATATGCCTAATAATACATGTCAGTCAAATGAAGTGATAACTAAGGTAAAAGTTATAATTTATAAATAAGAAATGATCTCTCACTGGAAACCTCAACTACATAACTTAAACATTCACATGATAGATTTTTTTAATGGAATAACACAGGATACTTAGCCATATAATATGAATAACAGGATGACAAAAGAACATAGAAGAACCTAAATGAACATTTCTGGTTGCTAAAGCTTATATATCAGGTGCTTATACCTCTAGGCAACCGTTTTATATCATATATACGGTTAAACCACTTCTCCCCTATATGCTACTAGATTTTCTAGCCCAAAGTTCAACTACATCAAGTCCGCAAGAAAGAAAAGATACACGAAATACCTTATACTCTGCATCCTGTAATAGTAAAAGTTTCCCCATTGTTGAGATGCCCACTGTTGGTGTTTAGCTAGATATTGCATACGAGCCCATTCCTGAAGAAGACATATGCTATCATTTGAGTAGTTGACCATGAATCAGATGTTAAGAGAATGGTATTAGGACAAACCTGTCCTTTCATGCATGTAAAATTAGGCAAGTATTTTTTAAGAACACACAGGTATACAATCTATAGATGTTGAAAGTTACACAGTAACAAAAGTTAAGAAGAATTCATAATGACAGGAACCTGTTGTTCAGCTGGCAATGGGAAGATATCACCAAATATAGTCACACGGGCATTTGATAGTGCACTCCATCCAGGAATCTATCATTGGAAGAAACTTTCAGCATAGTGGAGAAAAGATTACCAATCTAGTGGTCCTTTTATGACAATATAAAGTAATATGAACAAGACCTGTACGACAAGTGTACATTTTGGGTTTGCCAGTAGATTTCGTGTATGAATGGCCAATGGAGAGAGTGAAAATATTGGATCTGCACAATAAAAGTAGAATAAACATCGTAATATTATTATTGACCATAAATACCACCTCAAATTGGAAAGAAATGAACTATAATACTTACGGCCTACTGGATCAGGTGCAAAATCAACTAATGAACCAAATGGATACCCCAGGCGGTGATGGTGCATTCGGGACATCAAAGTGCAGAGATGAGCAAATCTAGCCTTAAAACGATGAACAAAAAATAACAGTGGCATACGATAAATATATGCAATAAAAAATTTAAAGCAAGAGGATTAGAAAGAGAGGTTAAAGCACATATGATTTGACTCATGGCGTCTTATCAGTAGAAGCTCACCTGCTCCATTAGATTGCGAACAGCCAATGCAGGTTGAGGCAAATCATGAACAGATGTCGCACTTTGCACGCCACCAGACATGGGCGTCCTGAGCAGGCCAGGTCTAGATCCTTGTGTTACCATCCCTGACGTTCCAGCGATATCACTTTTGCGTGCATCATGAGCCTTGCCCTCCTAAAAGACAAGAGACACCATTAAAACTATTCCCTTGTTTCTTTTTGTAACTTTTTAGTCTTACCAACTGTCTCAAGTGGAGAGCAAAAATGAGCTCCTAGCTTATGCAGCTTTAGCGACAAAAGATATGGGAAAATGCAATGGGTCTTATTTGGTTGCAACAGAGCTGGAGTTCTCAAGATGAAAGACAAGAATTCTAAAGACAGAACTTGGTACAAACCTTTGATATCTGGTTGCGTGCACAGAGGCGATGTAGCGATGTGTGGAATTGGAAATCATCAATATTATTATATTACGAAGCGTTGAACGAGTTTCATTCCAAATATGGGTAAATTACATTCTTGCAATTGAAAATGGGTGATAATTTCAGTTTGGGCATGGGAGATTGATCACGGGAATGTTTATGAATAATAAAGGAAATACGAAGGAACTCCAAACACACTGAAAAGAACAGCAAGCAAATGGATTCAACATCTCATATACAAGAAGCCGAAGAATGATTCTTACACTTGTGATTTGCGACATGGTATTCGAATTCTATGCAAACCAAAGACCCTAATTCTAGATCAATAACCAAGCTAAAGTGGGCCGAGGACACGCAGTGGAAAGACTTGAATATTTTTAAAGATGTTTCTCCTGGGGAAGGAGGGTAATCGTTATAACCCAAAAAATGCAGCAGAAATGACCAACAGTTTTTTTTTTTTTAAAGAATAACGGCATCCTTTTGTCAGATTTATCAGTTGCATATCATAAAACAATTCGAACTGCACATCCAAATCATACGATTTGAGGAAATAAATAAATAAATAGTCTGAAAGCAAAACCAAACACTTGAGGTTCAACAACGCTTTCAGTAATTACGTCACTAATTAATACAAACAATACCCGAGCAAAGATCAAAGGCTGATGAAAATAGATCACCTCAAACTGAGACAAGCCCGCCTCGTCTGAAAGCAAACCAAAGCTGCTGTTGGCAAACGCGGGGTTATCTTCTCCGTTGGAAACGCCACCGGCAACGATTTGAATCCTCAGAGGCCTAGACTTGCAAGTACGGAGCCTCGCGATTCCGAAAATTCCATGGGTCTGATCAAAACCGCGTCGCAAAGGTGAGGGTTTCGTCGGAGAAAAATAGGCCGGGGAGGAGGTGGAGAGAGTCTCCATCTTTTATTATTAGAAACCAACCCTACCTAGGATGGCAAACGGCTTTTGGAGAGAGGAGGAGGAAAAATAAAATAAACCAAAAAAAAAAAAAAAAAAAAATCAATCAGTGAGTCTTTTATTTTTAGTTTAAGAGCGGTTTTGCCTGTTTTATGGGCTCAAGTCAAAGCGATTTGGGGGACGCATGAGAAAGATGAGAGGGGCTGATATGGCAATACTGAAGTTTTCGAGGGACCGGAAAGGAAAATGAACTCCGGATGCGACTAGTAGTCCGTCAATTCATTTATTAAGAAGGGACGAAATCCAAATCTGCAGTAGCACGGCCCGAGACCGAACCGGAGCAGTTGGTCTTCTGCAGCAGGCAAGGAAGGAAAACCCGTCGTAGGCGCCGCGCTGCGGTTCATCCTGTACAACAACTCTTCTTCCCCTCGGAACGCGAGCGAGCGAAGCCCCAGGAAACGAACAAAAATAATAATAACAATTGCGTCGGTGGTGGTGACTGGTGGGGTTAGGGTTAGTATGTCGGAGTCCACGGTCCGGTTCGGATTGCTGGTGAGCATGTTCCAGGCGATGCTGAGGGACCGCTCCGCCGCCAGGAAGCGCAAGCGCTTCAGGACTCTCCTGGACCGGGTCTACACCGGCCGCGACTACTTCAGCGCCGTCCGCCTCATCCTACCCTCCCTCGACCGGGAGCGCGGGACCTACGGCCTCAAGGAGTCCGCCCTCGCCAACTGCCTCGTCGACGCCCTCGGCATCTCCAAGGACTCCGACGACGCCCTCCGCCTCGTCAACTGGCGCAAGGGCGGGGCCCGCACCGGTGCCAACGCCGGCAATTTCGCCCTTGTTGCTGCCGACGTCCGTACCACCACTCAAGCCTCGAAAGCATTTATATATATATATATATATATATATAAGCTTTTAGATGGATTTTAAACCATCCTTTTCTATATATATATATATATTTTTAATGATGATCCAGGTGCTGCAACGGAGGCAAGGGCTAGCTTCTGGTGGATTGACGATCAAGGACGTCAACGATGCCCTCGATCAACTGGCTTCCCGAGAAAATAGGTGCTGTTCTCTTTTATGCCGTCTTATTATATTATTGGCTCAATATTTCTTTTTATATACATACGTATTTTTTAACATTTTGATAGGGGAGAGAAAACTGCTGTCCTGTCTGACCTTATTAAGAAGACCAATGCTGTAGAAATGAAGTGGATACTGATGATCATTCTTAAAGGTTTGGGAAATTTTTTTTTTGAGATATCTATCTCTTTATATATATATATTTTTTTTTTCAAATTAAAAAACTTTTTTGCGGGATAGAGGCGATCATTTATTGTTTTGCAATTTGGTAGATTTAAAGCTAGGCATTAGCGAGAAAAGCATTTTTCATGAATTCCATCCTGATGCTGAAGACCTGTTCAATGTCACTTGTGACCTGAAATTAGTCTGCGAGAAGCTGAAAGATCGCAGTCAGCGACATAAGCGGCAGGTATCTTTTCAGGGTATAGGTTTATACATGTGACTATCAGACCCCTATTGGTTCGTGAACTTTTATTATTTGTCTTCTGCAACCTTTTCAATAATCTATTGCTTCTTCTTTCAGATGAGTCTATAGGGTATAGTTTTCTTGTCTATCTCGATGATGAGTTAAAGAACAGACCTTTCTGTTAGATCATGAAAGTAGTACAAACCTATGTAATCACAAGTTTGAAGCATATTCAACTGCTTGCTTCACAACCAGGACCCTGTCATTCCCATGCACTTTACCAGTTCATTTACATATATGCATGCTTAGGACCTTTACATTGTTTGCAAGATTGAAGTTCGTTTCACGAGTTGGAATATTTCTGTTGAAATTTAGATTGTGGAAACATCTATAAGTGATCAACTGACTTTTCAAAGTAATTGTGAGGACATCTGTGTTTATCATTTTCTTTAGTGTATTACGATTTCAATTTAACAATTCCTAACGTGTCGTTGTAAATGATACTATTGTAGAATGTTTTAAAAAGTGAAAGCCATCGGCCCTTAAGCATGAGCATCAAGAATGTTTATTTTTACATTCAAGGTACAAAGTTTAAAATTTCAGTAGTATGATTCATTATACATACCCGGTTTATATGAAATATATGAATAAGGGTGGGATTGGCAGCTATAAGCAATATGAATTGATATGGAAAATACAAATGCTGTGACGCTCTTGGTTTCACACAAGGCTGCAGTCCAAGGTGAACCCAAGAATGTCAAACCTATCATGCACCCAACACTGTGCAACAACATCTCCATCTGCCCCCAGGAGAAGGGCTACTACATATGACTGAGGCTCTACCTAAAATATGCATAGTCTACCTAATTCATTTACATTGTACTAAATAGAGTTAATATTTAGAAATCCACAACACGAGACTGATACATCGAGCGAAATAATTCAAACAAGAAAACCCTCATATATATATATATATGATGTGTCTCAAATTGTGAATCGCTAAATATCAACTCCAGACTGAGAATAAATAATAAAGAAATACTTTACAAAAATACCATCTCAAACAGTGTCATAAATGTCAAACCAAATACCTCGCACTACCATTGGGTAGATGATACAAATATGAGTACATAATCCGGTATAACCCACAATACAATATACTTCGTCGCCATATAACTCAACGGTGAACCATGTCCATAACTAACTCCCACCTAAGCCTCAAACTGTCAAAAGTTTCACAGTACTATCTCTTGCAAAGTTCTATAGGCTATAGCTCATCCTATTATTTTGTGAAACGGACTACCTGTTCAGGCATCCTAAAAAAATACAGCTCACTAGCCTCATCGCATCACCATGCGGAACGGACTACCTCCTCAGGCATCCTACAAGTACGACTCATTAGTCTCATCGCATCACCATGCGGAACGGATTACCTATTCAGGTATCCTACAAATATGGTTCACTAGCCTCATCGCATTATCATACAGAACAGACTACCTATTCAGGTATCCTGCAAATACGGCTCACTAGCCTCCTTCAACGGTATACCAACGCACTACCCTAAGCAGTACTGAGCTGTGCTCATCAACGGTATCCATACATACATATATACTATTCTAACTAATCGTCTCCCAGGCGTGGTCAAAACAATACATGAAATTATTTTCTCCCAGAGATCTGTGTGTGCTAAAACTCCATACGTGTACATCCATGGTCGAACGTGTGTACGTACGGCTTGAACCTCATGTTCACAACCAGACAAGCGTGGAAAAGAAAAACCTTCATCAGCAATTTAACATGTCAGTCGACTGCCCTTGAGCATTAGTCGACCAACGACGAACGTGCATAATGTGTACAACACTACAATCCATTATCAGTCGACCGACGATAGGAGTCGATCGACCGAACAGAAAGAAAGATTTAAACCTGACAGTCTATCGGTCGACTGGTCTTTCTGATCAATCGATCGACCAGGGATATGTCGAAGACCTGTAAATCACTATCGGTTGACTGATCAACATAATCGGTCGACCGATGTGCACTGATACGGGGTATTTACAGGTTTTTGTGTTTTGCAACTTTTCTCAAAATCGAATTTTGTAAGCATGTAAAGCAAAACATGGTTAAACTTTTGTAATTACTTAACAATGGATTAGCCTAAACAGGATCAGATCGCTTAGGTTCATAATTCTAGGTTTAAACATCCTAATCATCAATATTTTCAATTAATTTGATAAATTAGGGTTTTAATTATTTAAATTCGTAAATTAACAATTAATCTGAAAACTAATGATCATGATCATGTATTCTTATTGATTTGTGATTAATTCTATAGATCTTTTCATTAGGTTAAGTTCTAATCATCAAATTTAAGATTTACTCATCAAAAGATTAAGATCTAAGCATCGGATTTAAATATTGCACATCATATTTAAATTTTACTTATTAAAGATCAGAAATTTTACAGGGATGGGTTTGGTGGAAGGTGTTCTTACCTTTGATTTCGTTTTGATCTCTCTCTGTGTGGAAGAAACGTGGTCCTCCTTTACCAAACGTCGTAGATCTCACCATCTTCTCGGTATTTGCTTCACAAAGCTCTCCCAAACTCGCAATCTAGGATTAGGGTTTAGAGAGAGGATGGCTGCTGCTAGGGTTCAGAGATTATGATGAAAAAAAATCGTGAAAACATGTATATATATACTTATATGCAATTGGGTCAAAAACTGACCCAAAACTAAAGCCCAAAATTCGTGTTCATCGGTCGACTGGTTGTGAAAATCGGTCGACCGATAAATACACATCAGTTGACCAGTCTTTCCCATCGGTCGACCGACCCGAATAAAAATCCAACTTACAGATTTTGATATATTTTGTGCATGATACTCACATATATATACGTATTCGATCTTAAATCGATTTCAAACATGTTAATTCATCCCAAAATAGTTTCAAACATGATAAAACTCATATTTTATCATTTTAAAATAATATTTTAAAATTTTACGGGGTTTTACAGTACAATAGGCAATGAAAGTGAAAGCCAAAATTAAATGCTAGGAATGATGTGGCTCTTATCGGTGGCCAAAGTAGTGATTATTAATGACTTGATCAAAGAGATGGAGCAAAAAACATGAGGCATGTGCCAAAGGAATCTGTGTGTCGAATCTTACACTTCAAACTCCTTCATTTGTTTGTTCATTTGCTATAAGATTGAGGCAAACCTTACTAATACATCATAAAGCACACGTGGGCAGGTTCTGTTATCTGAGTTTTTTATACTGAAGTTCTTCATAGCTGATTGATGTCATTTTTGTTTGTGATGTATTCTTCATTGTGCATTGCTGTAAATAATGAAGGACCTTCTATTGTTTTGCTAGGATATAGAAGTTGGGAAAGCTGTTAGGCCTCAGCTAGCTATGCGTGTTGCTGATGCTGCTAGCGCATGGAAGAAGGTAAGCTCATATCCTAGTCCCTCTGGACCACGATTATATCTCTATATGGTTCTTTGGATTGTTGGAGATTGACATATTCCATATTGGTTAGTTTGGAGCATGAAGCATGGATGTTTCACAAGAAAGTGCTTGTTGTCATAGTTGTGGAAGTGTAGAAACTGCACCGGTTAAAGACAAAGTGATGAGCTGACTGACATAAAATATATGAGGAGGCCGTGGATGTGTGAGTAAAATTTTGATTGTGTTAGGATTAAAAACATGAGAAGGGATATCAGATAGCGTACTTGATGGAACTTAAAGAAACTTGCAGCAGTACTAGGTTTATGCAGCTTTCAAATATTCCACCATGAGTACTTGGGACAAGGACTACCGTTTGTTGCAATTTAACTTAATTTGTAATGGCAAGCAATTCATTAATATGCAATAATTAGTGTATTTAATTTGTTTCTCTACATGTTACATACCATCCTTGTAGATGGTACATTGTTACTCACTGGAGCAGATACCCCAATCAGCCGCTCTACAAAAAACCAGCATAACATACAAAAAAAAACCCCCCCCCCCCCCCCCCCAACTAAAAAAAATCAAAGAAATAAAACAAAAAACACAAGAAAAAAACATCAAAAAGCACCACCACTACCGCCATCCACCAAAACACCACCACCACCAACAACAAAACAACCTCTCTGTTGTAGTGGTAGACTGGCAGTGCACAATTTGTACTTTAGCAAGATAAATGCATAACATGAAGTGTAATGCAACTTTGCATATAACATGGGAAGAAATAATATAATATGTTAATTTATGATAATATAAAATGATACATGCTGTTTGAAGCAGGGTGGGAGTTTAAATTTATTTCCAAAGATGATAACTACCAGTTAATCTTTTGAATGATGTAGCAGAAAGTTATGCATCCTCTGGTCATCACTCTTGTAACTGGAGCAATTTAGATGGTTGGCTAATTTTCTTCTCTTATTTGTAATTTACATTTTCCCTTCATTTTCCTGTTTAGCTTCATGGAAAGAATGTCGTTGTCGAGTGCAAATTTGATGGTGACCGCATTCAAATCCATAAGAATGGATCAGAGATACACTACTTCTCACGGTAGGTAGATAGGCATATAATGAAGCATTTGGCTTTCTCTTTCCTATCTTTTCGTTTGGCTTTCTTTAGATTTTTGTCATCTTTTCTTCTCTTGCTGCATTACCTTCTAAAGCCATCGTTTACTTTACCTGAGGATATTTTATCCAGTAGATTTGGCTTTTTGGGGTGTTCATCAACCACTAATCCTTGGATGAAAGAAGTTAAAACACTATCATTGACTTCCAACCTTTGTGTTTTTCTTGTTAAAAATGTAGTTTCTGGTCCAACGTCAGTAAGATGTTTTGAGTACTAGTGAAGTTTAATTTCTTTTGCTGTCCATACAGGAATTTTCTTGACCATTTGGAATATGCACCTGGCATGTCCAGCATCATTTTGCAAAATATCCAGGTTGATAGGTAATCATCCTTTTGAGGACTTGCTGCTTTTATTTCGGTAATTGCTCTGTCCAGCATTATTGCGCATTATCATCCAGGTCAATAGGTCAGCTTTTTCATGCAAATATTCCCTTCTGTTTGATTCTTTTATTGTTATTTATTCAGTCGAGTATAATTGTGTAAACTATAATATGAAGAGATCTGCATTCTGGATACTTATTTCATATCTAATTTCTCAGCAAATTTTCTTAAAAACTATTCATTTCAAATTGGAGCCCCTTTAAGAATGTGCTCTGTTTCTTTTTTTTTTCTTTGCAATATCCACGGGAAAATGTCTGCAGTATTTGTTTCTTAAATATAATAATTTTATACATGGTTACTTAACAAATCTATCAGCAGATCTGGAAGTGACCACACCTGCTTGACTGTCACGAATTACCTATGCTTATTCGATTCAATTCAAGGGCATCGACAGAAACCCAAAATCTGGTCTGATAGTGTACGCAACAAGTCATATAAAGCAAGGTTTTAAATGTCGGCCGACATGTTCGACATGTCGGGCGACATGTCGGTTTGAGGGCTTGAACGACACGACATGGGCATTTTCAATTTGTATATCGCTTTTCAGGGCCAAATCGGAAATATCGGGGCCATATCGGGCATATCGGTCGATTTTCCAGCTTTGAAAAATCGACCAATAGGACCCTTTTTTAGATCTGTTTTTTGTTATCAGGTTTGGGTTTAGTGATAAAAACCCAAACCTCTTTGACCTGTTCTCATGTTTAAGGGTTTCTTATGAACCCGATAGAAAGAAAAGACAAAAATTAGAGCTACAACGGACTTGGAAATCGATCACTCTTTTCGTGAACGATGACGCCCTTCACCCACCTCCATCTCGGCCCCCTGTCGTCCATCTCCCATTGTGTTCCGAAATCAGAACCCCAACCGAACCCGAGGGCGGCAGGGTATCCCATCATCGGGATAAAGGGAAGAGGGTGGTCGGTGACTCATCCGAAGGACCCCGAGCAGACGAAGAAGAAGAAAAGCCTCGGCACTGCCTCACTGCGACGTCGGAATCCACCCATCACCGGCGTCGCATCAAAAATTTATAAAGTATGCTTATATTGAATTTAGGAATGCTTAGATTACATTTAAAACATGATATTATACATATGCGCACCACCCGATATGGCAATCCGATATTTAGTCCATGTCCCCCGATATATCCCCGATTTTCGCTATCCGACATGAATTTCAGCCGTCCGACATGAACCCGACATCCGACATTTAAAATCTTGATGTAAAGTCACGCCAACATACTTGACTTATGCAACATATGAAGGGGGGGGGGGGAATCTGACGTGTAAATAGTTAAAGAAAACAAGACCATGGTCCATAAGATGCAACAGAATACTCAAATCAGAAGCATCAACCTTCAACTCATATTCATTGTTGTTTGCTTATGTTGTATTCCCCTGTCATCTTACATTACTCCAATTTCTTAAGTTATGCCGATATATTTGAGTTATGCAACATATTAAAATCTGACACGTAAATAGTTGAAGAAAACAAGACCACAATCAATAATATGAAACAGAATACTCAAATCAGAAGGATCAACCTTTAACCCAGAGTTATGTTTGCTTCATGTCATATTCCTGGTCATCTTAGATTAGTTCCAATTTCCTTCAAATTTCCATTGTATAATATTGTGGTTTTATCTAAAATTAGCAGACTAAAACCTCTTGAAATTCATTATAGACAAACTAACTTCTTATGTCCTTTCATTTTTTATTCTACATCCACATTGCTTGAAGTCACTGAGATGCCCAGTTCGTACTATCACCTGAATTCAATCACTTGCAGTGATATCAAGTTCGAATTCTAGTTGCCTACTATTCGCTCATCATCTTATTGGTTTGATCAACTGAAAAAGGAACTTCATTGCCTCTTTTCCTGTGGTTTCCCTTGGTTTCATGTTTAAATTTAATTACACCCACACCGATGTAACCTGAGAGGCACTAATAGGTGTACACCATTAGGGATGTAGGGACTTCTTTCCGGAATTCTTGAATTGTGATGTTATTGGAATTGCTTGTCTTTTAGCATCTAATCTAGCAGTTTATATCATAAGACAATTGTTGTCCAGGTGTATATTGGATGGTGAAATGCTGGTCTGGGACACCGCAACTAATCGTTTTGCAGAGTTCGGCTCCAACCAAGAAATAGGTTTAAATAGCTTGATACTTATTGTTTATCATATTTAAATTTTATATGTTAGCTTTGAATATAGGTGGAACTGTTTTGCAGCAAAAGTGGCTAGGGAAGGATTGGAGAGTGATCGTCAGGTTCATAAATACACACCGCGTTTATTTTGTTATTTTCTGATGTTATGATAATAATTACAGTAGATTAATTTCATGCCCATATCTTACATGCAGTTATGCTGTATCCTTCACACGAGATCCAACTTTGTGGTCTGTATTTGTTTGGTAATATTTGAAAGTTCCTGTAGAAAGTATCTAAACAGTATACTCCTGTATATTGTTAGCATGTGGACTCCACAATAACTTGGGAGGATAATTTCTTAAATATAGGTATGGTGACTTCTCCCAGTTTCTTGAAAAGGTTCACGTGGCAACACGGATAATATGTCATTTGTGGTTGGAAATTTTGTTTCTATTAAATAAATTTGAAGTTATGAACTGAAGGAAATCATAGATAAAGATTGTGAGTATAAAAACTAAGGAGGCAACAACTATTAAAACTATGGTTTTTCTTATATTAGACCCTAAATTAGTATATCTGTCCCCCAAATCCTTTAAGTTGCTCTAATTACACCCCTAACAGGCTCCCTGCATGCAGCAGTTTACTTGCATGACTATATTTGTGCATGTTCATCTTGCTAAGTCTGGCAATTGGCATTCGAAGGATCCAAAACATAGGTTAGTTGATACATGAAATTCAAGCAAATTAGTTCGCTTTCACAGTGACAATATATGCATGTGTTCATGTCAACTGTAAATAAGCTATTGGGTGCACTATATATCTACATCATAATTTTTTATTTTCTAGAAAGATTTGGAAAGAAATCTGAAAAAAAATGAAAAAGCATTCATTTGCAGATTTTTGTGCACTTTTTCACTGCTTGTCACATGAATGACTGTGTTCTATTAAAACCCAAATCTTATATATACTGGATTCACATTTCTGTGTAGAGAGATCGTGCAGTGTATTTGTACATGAGCATGTGTCCTACAAAACAACAACTGATTCCTTTGTGATGATTCCATCCAAAAGTTCTAGTCTCAGTATTCATTCTTGCTTCTGATTATGCATAGCACCACTAATCTTATGTTTATTATGTGATAAAGTTCAGTCCGGACCATTTCTTTGGTTGTTCTGTTCTTGACATCAGATATGATTAGATGTTGCTTTCGATATTCTTTATGTTGGAGACACTAGCGTTATTCATCAGAGCTTGACAGAACGGCATGACCTTCTACGGAAATTTGTAAAACCTGTGAAGGGTCAGCTAGAAATTTTGATTCCTGATGGCGGTCTTAACGACCTTCGTTCACCAGGTAAGCAATTATAAGAAACATTTGTCTTTTCATTTCTGTCACCTCTAGTTATTGGCAATACTTTCGTGTTGTACTACAAATTTTTCTTATTGTACCATCTCTCTTCGTTGAAATGAAATGCAAGACTCATTTGATTAGAGTGTTTAATCTCCATTTTGTTTGCATCTATGCTAGTGACAGATGAATTGTTTTCTATATCTTTGTTATGATGTAAGTCTTTATTCTGTTTCAAGCTTGCTTGCTTGCTTGTTATGAATGTAAGTTATATTCTATTTCTTGTTTCCTAACTTATATTTGAAACTTCTTAGATGGATGTCTCTTTGACTTTTCAGGTGAACCTTGCTGGTCTATTGTTGCTTACAGTGTTGAAGATGTTGAGAGGTTTTTCAGGGAAACCATTGAGAATAGGTTACGATTTTTACTCACTAGTATATCCCTATAATGTGTGTAATGTTGCTTGAGGTCAAGTATTTAGTTAAAGGCTCCATTTGTAGTTGCTCTTCGAAGCATAATCTTTCTTCCTTGTTGACAAACATACACAAGGAAACATACATGTTTTATCTTTAGTTAACTAATTGGCATTATAATTCTTACACAAATACCAATTTCTTGTGAATATGGTTTTCACTCATTTGGGAAGTGTTTGTCATCTAAAATGAGCTTTCTCCTATCTTGGAAGCTAAGTGTTTCTCCTCTTTTATCTTATGATGATGTAGTGTGGATTGTGTTCAATCAACTCGGCCATTCCTTGTCAAGGTTTAAAGTTTACTTCGAACCATGACTCCTGCAATACACTGTTTTTTTTAATTAAAAAAGGGAAAAACGTGATACAGAGATTTACAATTAGCTATGATCTTTATCAAGAATAAGTACCAGTCAGCATTTATGATGATACATAATTACATATACTCTTGTGTACACTGTTGTATAGAAGTTAACTGTCCTCGTTGATATATGTTTCAGAGATGAGGGGATTATATTAAAAGATCTTGGTTCCAAATGGGAGCCTGGTGATCGGAGTGTAAAATGGATGAAATTGAAGCCTGATTACATACATGCTGGTGCAGATCTGGATGTCCTTATTATAGGTTTTGTATCTTCCTTTTATTTTAATATATATTCTTCTCATGTAATCCATCAACTGGAATAAGTAAATTTTAATATATCATTTGTTTCAGGAGGATATTTTGGCTCTGGTCGACATGGAGGGGAGGTGGGCTCAGCTTTATCTATCATTTTAGCTTATATCGTATATTTTCAAACAGTTATGATGAATTTACCTAGCTCTCCGCTTGGTCATCTGTGAGTTATCTTACACTGCAAGAGCGCAGTAAAGATGTCTCGAGATGGCTTATGAGAGCTCAGTGGTTTGTTAACTGGAAGGCGAGTGGATGTCCATTCTTCCACTCGTCTTGATATTTTCATGCCATTAGCTCAACTTAATCTCCATTTTCTTTTGCCTGAATAATTGCAGGTAGCTCAGTTTTTAGTTGGTCTCGCGGAGCATTCAGGCTCTAGCGGTCACCCAAAACGGTGATCTACTCTTGCATCTTTCCCTAATATACTAGTACTTTTTTTTTATTCTGTAAGAATTTCTGATTGCGTTTTAGGCAATAGTTTTTAGTAGCTTTTCCTGTTCAAAGCCACCTGTGGTGTTCATGCAAACTTTTGCATTCTTGCAACAATTTAGTCATTTCTTGATGATAGTAACTCAAGTGTCATTTTGTTCATAAATAGTGCTCAAGAGAAAATTATGCTCATATGCTGTTTAAACATAGTAAGACATTGTAGCTTAGAGTTCTAGGTTGTCATGATCTTGCTAAGTAGGTAATATGACGAGGATAGAATTGAAATTTTCTTGCATTGCTCATTATTGCAAGCATCAAGACTTACTGCTGCCTAAATATTATGCTAGAACATGTAGAAGTTAAGTTGCCTTTGCCTCTGGTTTAGAATATCACAAGTTGATACAGAGGCCTCATGATGGCCCAATAATCATTGTGACCCAAATGCTAAAACTGTTTGATCAACGATATCCAATTTTTACACAATTACAATATTGTATTCCTCCCTTGCGATATGTAGTTGTCTCTGGCTAGAATCATCAAAAATTGATGCAGAGGCCTTACATCTGTCAGACAATCAATTTAACACATCCTTAAGTTGTTTGGTTAACAATTAGCAGCAAACAAACTTAGCACTTCTCACTTGCGGCACAATCACATGTGGGTAGGCAGGATAATGCAATTAAATTTTTTTAATAATGGAACTTTCAACTCAGGAACCCAAAAATCTTGATGCTTGGTTACAGTATGGGGTATGGGAATGTATATCACGAATATTCAGATACATGTCTCCCATGTAGGTTTAATGTGCTGTTTTGAGTAAGTTACACATCATACATGGCATATTTGTTCATATTTCCAATTATTCCCTTTTTTTAGGTCGTCTTGCTTGTTCAGTTTAAAAAAAATGTAGCAGATTATTACATAGTGATTTATGCTTGACGTTTTTGGATATATCCTCATTCAGTATTATAAGTGAATATTTGATAAGTGAATATTTAATATCACAAGTAATGGTATTATTTATATTATTCATGTAGATTTATTTCATTCTGTCGTGTCGGTACGGGTCTCTCTGATGAGGAGCTTGATGCTCTCACCAACAAATTGAAGCCTTACTTCAGGTATTCTTTGCTTTGACTCATCAAGTGTTATCTTCCATTTATTATTTTCCTATCATATAACTTTTGATTGATAGCCTAGAAAGTAACTCCAGCATGCTTCACTTAATGTCTAGTTATTTCACTCTCTAGCCCAAGCCAGAGCCAGGATAAAGGAGGAAGATCATATTAGTGTATTAGGTTGTTGATATCTACTGTAGAGATTATACTTAGATCTCATGAAATAAATCCTAAAGGCATTTCTAATGGTTTTCTCGTCAAAGTTTACCTTCTAACCTTACGCCAACATCAGCTTAACCTCAACCTGACCAAGCCAATCACAGGCTGACTGTATTACCTTGAGAATGCTCATGCCTGATTTCATTTCCTAGTGCCAACTCAGTCTTAATGCAAAGTTTGAGGCAAGGCCGAGACTCTCCTGCATCACTAACAGTTTAAACCTGAGCTTTTTGTTGCAAGTCTAATTCTACTTTCTTATGATAACCTTTTTTTTTCCAACCATCTTCAGGAAGAATGAATACCCAAAGAGACCCCCTCGATTTTATGAAGTAACAAATCATTCGAAGGAGAGGCCGGATGTTTGGATTGACAGTCCTGATAAGTTAAAAGTTCTTATTTTATTTTATGCTTCCCATCTTCTGAAATTACGCTGGTACTTATTTAATCTAATATTGCAGGTCGATTATACTTTCTATAACGAGTGATATCAGAACGATTAAGTCTGGGGTACTCTGCATATAATTTGGGTGTTTTGAGTTGCATGTTTTTTGCAGTCTTTCAAATGCCTTCAATGCTTGATATTCATACTGTTTTCTTACATGTACTGATGTTCATAAATTTATTTGCATCTTAGGTATTTGCTGCGCCATATAGTTTGAGATTCCCACGTATTCAACGTGTGAGATATGACAAACCATGGCATGAGTGCCTTGATCTGCAATGTGGGTATTTATGTCCATAATTATCTTTGTTGTCCTATGATTCTTTTTTGCACTGAATCTGGCTTTGAACTTTGAAGTTTTTCCTAGTGTGTCCTTAAGCTAGCTTTCCTAAACAACAAAAAATGTAATTTCTTTTGTTATGTAAACTCTAAAGCAGTGTCCCAAAAGAAAGAAAAAAATCAATGTTGTCAAACAGAAATCCATTATGCCTGTGCTTGGGCAACACATAATGCATGATCAAATATTGCAGAAATGTATGTATGTTTGTGTGCGTACACACACCCACGCGCACACAAGCTCACATGCATAGACATGGTGCTGAAATTGTTCCAAGAGTTCAACCCATTGGCTTCACTTCTCTCCAAGTCCTCTATGTTTCTGGCAGTCACTTGGCAGTTATGAACATGATGTCTCCACTTTACATCTCTTCTACCACTCTCATAATGCCAGTATGCCACAACTTATTAATTTGCAATAGTCATGCGTAGTAGTTGGGACTTCTTTTTCCCCTTTCTAATCTTATCCTTAACGACTTCACATTAAAGGTTCTTGTGTTTTTTCAAATTAGATTTTTTGTAAACTTCGTGATGGATGTAAATAATGCTTTGTGGTGATTCAGATGTGGGTTACCAAGCGATGTCGTGGGGAGTTCAATTGTTCAACTAAAGATAGGATTTTGTTGATCACCCTAGTAATTTCATGTGTCACAAATTCTGAGGTAGATGTCTAGATGAGTAACATGAATTATACACCATTGTAGCATTAAGTAATTCCAGGAGGAAAGGATGAAGAAAGGCTTTTGTAATAAGGATCTTTTTTCTAGTAATATGAATGGATTAGGTTCTTGATATTGATTTTGTATTGTTGTTAAATTGGAGAGTTTCCTTGATGTACATTCAGTTTGCAGAATTGTTCACAAGGCCAATTTGATTTCTAAAACTTCAATTGCTCTGTTCTTTCCCTCATTCATCATTTACAAGATGCTTATAGATGCCAGTCGTTTTACACTTTCACTGGGTGCTTTCTCCTCTCTGCAGCATTTATGGACTTGGTACATTCAAGTAATGGAAACACACAGAGACCTGACCATGGAGCTCCGCAGAACCAAATCTCTAAACATCTCAAAGCCACCAAACCAGTGAAAGGAGAGAAGAAAAATATTTCTGCCATTCCTTCTCATTTCAAGCAGACTGATGTCTCGGCTATAAAGGGGGAGACCTTTATATTTGCAAACATGATGTTCTGTATCCTGTTGTTTGTTTCACCCTTTCAATATCCATTCCCCTTTAACTTCATTTTGCACTTTTTGTGTGTTCTGATGTCTCTGCATTACCTTAGAAGATGTCACTAAACTGCTTCCTTGACTTTGTTAGATTTTATTAATGTCCCTCCATCTTATACTATTGACCATTTTCACAAAATGGTTGCTGAGAATGGGGGAAATTTCTCAATGAATCTCAATGATTCAGTTACACACTGTATTGCCGCTGAGAAAAAAGGTAATGAGTTTTCTTTGGTGTTAAATAAATGATCTTTGTACTTAGGTAATGAGTTTGGCAGGGATTAAATATCAGGCAGCCATGCGTCAAGGGGATATTATTCATGTTTCTTGGGTCTTGGATTGCTGTGCACAAAAGCAGCTCATACACCTGCAACCCAAGTTAGTTTTGAAACAGAAGATATGTAATTCATCTTAATGCTATCAATCGTTCAGCAATGAATTATTATATTCACTTTATGTTGAAGGTATTTCCTATTCCTTGCTGACTCTTCAAAGAGCAAGTTCCAGGGGGAGATCGATGCATTTCTTGATTATTATTACTGGGATCTAGATATCACGGACATGAAACAGGTATTGTCTTAGTTCTGAAGTATGTTTATTCTTCATGAACAATCTGTTGATAGTTCATCTAAAAGTGGAACAGTATAGTATTCTCTATGAAGTTTATGCTGGCGAAATTCCTACAGCATCTTAACGGATAATCACTCCCAATTAATGATTTGCTTGAAAATTTTGATAAATCATACAGCACCCTGAATGGGCTTCTACCTGATTAAGTATTTGCTTGAAGAACTGATATTATCTTGCTTTGAGGTGTGGATTTGGAAGATATTTGTAGCTCTTCAGGTTTTTTTGCATTAATTCCACCAAATGGAATGTGACTGAAGTATAGATAAAAGAAATAGCTATTGACAAAGTGAGGGCCCCCCCCCCCCCGGGATGTATTCCGTCATCGTTTATTCGCTTTGATTCTTTAAATTGGGTGCCCTTCATGCTTTTTAAAGCATTCACATGCGTTGCTTAAGCCAGTGTTACTCAGAATTGTGGTAGCTTTGGTTCATAGTATGTTAAATGTATCGGATGTCAAGCATTAATCGGATCGGTATGTGGGCTCATACTTTCTCAAAGAATGAAAATCATACTAATTAAATTTAAGAACACAATCTAATTTCGGATGCATTAAACAACTGAAGTTAAAATTCCAAACGTAAAAGCTAAAATGTAAGTCTCAAAAACTACAGAGTAACTTTATAAAGAAAAGGCGAACTATGCTGAATATAGGTAAGGAATCACTGAATCAGATAGTTATTAGTTCTCTTCTTTTATTTTTTCCGTCACCAGTTTTAACATTCAGTCAGAAGTACACCACAAATCCGTATGCATGAACTGGGCTACTGTTTGTGATGGAGAAATTTAGGTAACGGTGGTTTAAACAGATTTCCCTTTAATTTGCTGGCTTAGAAGTTACAAATTTAAGTTCAGAACTACATAGACAGACTACTTAGTTAGCTGCCAATGTAATATCGTCGTCAACCCATATGTGGAGATGTATATGTCTGGTAACAGATGCTAGCTAACCTTATGATGGATGGAAGCTACAAGTTAACAAGCTGGCCATTGACTCAGTGCAAATGGAAGCTTGCCTAGCCTTGTAGTTTCTGGGCTTTAATCAAGTGTTAAAGTTCTCTTAACCTGAATTATATCTTTCAAATTAATCCTATTTATGTAGTTTTATATGAGCCGGTCTTTCGCATGCCAGAGGATCGATTCCTGGACGTGTTTATTTGTTGTATTTGGTCTTTCTGTACCTGTAAACTAGATACTCCATTGCTTCTGATGCATGCTTTCAGTAGGTTAGCTCATGCACATTGACTCTGGCCCTTTGATTCTTCAGTTTATTATTATGTTTGTGATCTTCTTTCATGTTGATCAAACCATCCAAGGCGACCTATCGCCTCTGCTTCCAAGTTTCTGATGCCTTTGATATGTTTCTTCAGATTTTCAGCAATATGAGTGGGTTAGAAAACCTCAAATCCATCAGCTATTACAAAAAGAAATATTTTCCAATGGAATCAATGTGCGTGTTTCAAGATTGTCACATTTTCTTCTATGAAATGCCTATTGTGTAAGTTTTGTTGTTTAATTGAAAAATTATATCGGTTGAACAGAATTTTATTTCAAGCACCTCATCTTCCATTGCCTCAAAAAAGAACTTATTTAATGACAATTATGTTCCTGAAGGAACAAGGACTTGAGAATGGTATCAGAGCTTGCTCTCAGGAGGATGAGACTTGACATTACTATGCGTGGAGGTGAAGACTGTGACAACCTTGCACATGCTACACACTTAGTGGCTTGTTCAACCCTGGGATCCCACAACTTTGATGAATTATATAAAAGGTTTGCTCTGGTATTTTTGGGGACTTGTAATAGTGATTGAGCTTGCAGCATGCACCCTCTTTTATTACACTGGCCAAAATTGCAACCTTTCTGTGATTAGCATTTCTTTAATTATCATTGCTCGTGCAGTTTCCCAACTGCTGAGAGGCGGAGGTTGCATAACAAAAGGTTACATGTTGTGATGCATCAGTGGTTGGATGATTCCTTAGCAAAAGGCAAGAAGTTGCCGGAAGATGCTTATAATTTAAAGCCAGATACCTTACAGGATCTTGAATTTGAAGAAAGGTAACTTGTGAAAATCTTAATTGCTGAACTGTTATGATAACTACTCTTGTGTTAAAGCACTTGATACCGGACGCATGACTAGTTAACAATTAAGGGTCCCGGATAATTACCATGCCAGTCACCTTGTTACCACCTGTAGTATCCAGCGTGGACCTCTGTGGGGAAAAAAGAGGAGGGAACAAGACCCTGCCCTATTTGGTTTTTAATAATATACCATCTCGTACCGAATTCTTAGGTGTCATCTTTCATCTTTATGCAGCAAAGAGGATATCCAGGTTCCTTCCACCACAAGTGAAATAGAAAGGCGGAAAGTTTCGGAGCCAGTTGACACAGGTGAGAAACGGAAAAGAGGGAGACCGAGAGGGGCAAACACAAAAAGAGGAACAGCAGCTCCAAAGCCCCATCGGAGGACCCGGTCAAGGATAGGAAACCGTGCTGCCAAATTAAACTCGGACGAAGCAGACAACATCAATCCTGTTGATGAATCTGATGGTGGAGAAGCTGATGAATCGATGGAGGAAATTCAGAGTGATTTAGAGGAAAATGATCGGAGTGAGGAAAATAAAGAAAAAGAAGGGAAGAGAGTCGAAGAATTTGAGGACAAGGAAAGAAAAGCAGAGCATGCAGAAGAAAGGCGCAAAGGTTCTGAAGTTGTAGCTGTTTCAGAAATCGGGAAGAAGGGAGCAGGTGAGCAACCGGAGCAAATGGTAGATCCACTGCAAGCAATGTTATTGGATATGATACCGACACTTAGTCAGAAAAGAGAAGGGACAGCCAGCTCTGTTGCCTCAGTCGTGGAAGGAGAGAAGAAAACAGAGACAGGAGATCCTGATGCTAGCGGTAGTAGCCCAGCGAAGAAAAAGAAGAGAGTTAGCTATAAGGACGTTGCAGATCAATTGCTGAAGGATTGGTGATTGTGTGCGACTCTCAACATCTGTACGTTTTACGATATTTCCTTCCCCTTCTCCGGTGATTGTGTGCGACTCTCAACATCTGTACGTTTTACCATATTTCCTTCCCCTTCTCCTCATGACCCCTGTGAATATTAGCTCTTGGTGTAGCATCTGTCTCCTTGAGTGTTGTACATTAAGAGGAGGTAGACGGTGTGCTTTTAGTATGGTTTTTGTCACAGCCAGAAGAGCCAGTGTGCTTCAGCATGATGGTTTAATCACTAATTAAGGTTTTGCTAACTTTGCAAACGGGTTGGCATTTTTTTGAAGGAGCTTTAGCTGCTTCATCGTCTGTATGAAGCCAAAGTGTCACAGCAGTCGCTGCTTCATGCAAGTTGTCACTTTGGTTGGTTCTTCTTGGTCATCTACGTTACATATAGTTGGATATACGGAAGTATACAGGTGTTACTTGCCCTGCTTGTATTATATATATATATATATATATATATATATATATATATATATAGAGAGAGAGAGAGAGATGAGTATGCTTGGTACCAAACACAAGTTTTTTTGTTTGGTAGTGAGGTAACATATTCCCCTTCACTAATTAAAATCAGGTTCACATTCACATGGGTTAGGGAGTGGTTGTGAATTGAAATGAGTGGATGAGAATAGACCACCTCACTATAAAGCACAAATTTTGTGCTTGGTAGTGAGTTGTCACATCTCCCTTTAACTCATTCAAATAGGGGGATTACATTCACATAGGTTGAGAAGAGTGCATGAGGATATGCAACCATATGAATGAGTGGAAGGGATGTGATACCTCACTTGGTACCAAGCGAACAAACATTTCCTGAGGTCAAAACTCAAAAGAAAGAAAGCCACCACGTGCGGAAGCCGTCTCAGAGCGCACGGGGCATGAACCAATTAATCTCTCTCTATATACGAACAGCGCCCTCTCATCCTCCTCCTGCACAGGCACCGCACGGGGAATACCCGACCGTTCTTGTTTGCTGGCCGTAGGAAGCCTAGGCTGACCACAAATGCATGAAAACCTCGTTTCCCTCAAATTACACATTTCCCACGCTGCTCCTATTATTACTCCTCTTAATTTAAGCATTAGTCGATCGATTAACCTGTCAATTGTTTACTACTATTAATTACTAGAATCATATATATATATATATATATATAGACCTTATTTATTTATTTGTTTGGATCCGGTCCTGTCCGGTCCGGTCACCTCAGTGTGGCGGGTGTCAGCAGCGAGTTCCGTGGTTGAGGGGAGGCCCATGCCAGGGGGGAGGTGAGATAACGGCGGAGCCGGTGAGGCCGGGGAGCCTTTCGCTTCTTCAGAGTATATATCTTTTGTGAATATATGCCGGGGATCACCAAACAAAAACCAACAGAATGGGGATCGAGGGGCGTACGCCGTTTTTTTATGCATGAGAAGCCGACACGATGTGACCCATTTGAATTCTAGTAAACAATGGTTCTCTAGGGGGGTGTTTGTTTCAAATACCAAAATTTATGGATATGGATTTCA
>BQKN01000804.1:143022-167267 GCA_022839385.1 Asparagus kiusianus
TGAACAGTTAACTCATGACACGACATACATAAGTTGATGTACATCATAAAGTAAAGGGGGGGTAGTAGAAGTTCAGATGCCTAACATTTTCATGACACTTAACATGCGCATTGTAATTTTACAACTGTTAAAGTAAGAGAGAGTCTTGGGTAAATTTTCCTTTGAGTTAAATATTGAGTGTGCACATATATTTATACAAGTAGAGAAGGGTGGGGTGTGTTCTCACAACCAATGTGTGACTAAAAACCCACTACTAACACTATTATCAACAGCTCCCCTCAAACTCATTTTGGATCAAACAAAGTAAGTTTACGTACAAGAAACTGGAACCGATGAACAAGTAAGGCCTTTGTGAATAAATCTGCAAGCTCGTCGGCCGATGACACATGAGGAAGTAAAATTATATTATCATTGATAACTTGTTGACGGACAAAATGAGCGTCGATCTCAATTTGTTTGGTTCTCTTATGAAATACTGGATTATTAGCAATATGGATGACAGTCTTATTATCACAGTATAGAGAAGTAGGAGTTGAAACAAAAATACTGAAATCACTGAGAAGACGACGAAGATGAATAATCTCTTTAGCTATTGTGGACATTGCACGATACTCTACCTTGGTGCTGGAAAGAGCAATAACATCTTGTTTTTTACTCCGTCAGAAAATTAGGAAATCACCAAGAAATATACAATAACATGTGGTAGACTTCCTGATAGTGGAATCACCAGTCCAATCAGCAACAGAATATGCACAAAGTTCTAACTTGGATGTAGCAGGAAATAGAAGAGAGCGAATGCTAGTACTCCGGAGATACCAAAAAATCCGTAATAAGACATCATAGTGTACAGAACGTGGGACACTAACAAATTGACAGATAATACCAACAGCATGAGAGATATCTGGTCGAAAAATGCACAGATAGACCAACTGACCAACAAGATGTCGATATCGGGTAGGATCAGATAGAGGCTCACCATTAGTAGAGCGAAGTTTGACATTCTTTTGGAGTGGAGTATCGACAGTTACATCGTCAATTAGCTCAGCTCGATCTAAAATATCCGAGAGATACTTATATTGAGACAGAAGTACACCCCGGGGACCTTGAGAAATGTCTAGACCATGAAAATACCGAAGAGATCCAAGATCCTTCGTGTGAAACTATTGTTGCAACAGAGATTTTGCACTGTATACTAGCCACATAATCACATGTAATGATTATATCATCTACATAGATGAGTAATAAAACTCTGTCACGCGATGTAGTGCAAACAAACAGAGAAGCATCTTAATGACTTTCCATAAAGACCACCTTGAGCATGACATCGCGAAAACACTCAAACCAAGCACAAGATGGATCAGATAGAGGCAGCATAGTAATAAGGCAGTATAGTGTACAAAACGTGGGGCACTAACAAATTGACTGACAATACCAACAACATGAGAGATATCTGGTCGAGAGATGCACAGATAGACCAACTGACTAACAAGATGTCGATATCAGGTAGGATCAGATAGAGGTTCACCATTAGTAGAGCGAAATTTGATATTCTGTTGGAGTGGAGTATCAACAGTTACATCGTCAATTAGCTCAGCTCAATCTAAAATATCCGAGAGATACTTCTGTTGAGACAGTAGTACACCCCGCGGGCTTTGAGAAATGTCTAGACCATGAAAATACCAAAGAGATCCAAGATCCTTCATGTGGAACTGTTGTTGCAACTGAGATTTTACATACTGTATACCAACCACATAATTACCTGTAATGATCATATCATTTACATAGATGAGTAATAAAAGTCTGCCACGCGATGTAGTGCGAACAAACAGAGAAGCATCTTAATGACTTTTCATAAAGCTCACCTTGAGCACGACATCGCGAAAACACTCAAAAGAAGCACGGGTTGGCTGCTTGAGACCATAAACAGCACGGCGAATGAGACATATATGTCCCGGAGAAATATTAGACCCTGGAGGCGGTTGCATATATACTGTATCAAATAAAGAGTCATGAAGAAAAGCATTTTTGACATCCATCTGGTATAACAGCCAACGATGAGCAACACCGACCGTAAGAAAAGTACGGACGGTGGGCATCTGAGCAACAGGAGCAAATGTCTCCTCATAATCAATACCTTGTTGCTGAGTAAAACCTCGAGCCACTAAACGAGCTTCCGATATTCAATAATGTCATCAGGACGATACTTGACCTTATAAACTCATTTACTGCCAACTAAAGAGATGTTAAGGGGACATGGAACAACATCACAGGTATGTGTTTGCTGAAAGGTTTAAAATTTTTCAGCCATAGCCTGTCGTCACTCTGAAAATTGAACGACCTCTTGAAAGGACTTTGGCTCAACTGTAGCATGAATGACAGCAAGAAAATTATAAAAGATAGATGAATAGAAAGTAACCGAAGCATACCGTGCAGGCATGACATGTGGGCGTTTATCTCGACGAAGAGCAAGAGGAACCTCAGACGGGGGAGATGCTGATGCAGGTGCATGGAGGTCAACAATATTTTCTGGAGTGATGTCGTGTTTACGGGATAGGGATCAGATGGTAGAAGAGAAGGCTCGGGTGAGGGAGAGTCAACAGAAAGAGATGAAGAGATTTCAGGGAGATCTCGAAAGGAGAACTGAGGTAAGGAAGTGAGTGATGCAGCTGGCGGAGAAGCACGATCAGTACTGTGGAGGAAATTGAAATCATCGAAAACAAAATAAAATGGAGAATCCTCTTCGAACTGAACGTGTCGAGATAAATGAACTCGACGAGATGCAATTTATCCAGCAATCGTGTAGATAAGGGGAAGAGAAGAGGAAGTGAAGACAGAAGATAAGAGAGGGATTACGAGTCATATGAAAGGAACAGCCTGAGTCAAAAATCTAGAGATCGTTCATACCAGAGACCGAAGGGTTGGCTGAAGAACCAATAAGACGCATACCAGAGAGTTGTGCAGTAGATGTAGAGGCTCTATGCTCAAGAGCATCAATTTGATAGCGAATATCAGAGAGTTGTGCAGCAGATAGAGATGTGGTATGCTGAAGGACCGCAATTTGACGGCTAATATTTGTAATAGCTTGAAGATGCTCAATTTGATGACGAATATCAGAGAGTTTTGCAACAGATGGAGAGGTGGTATACTGAAGAGTCGCAATTTGACGGTTAATATGTGTAATAGCTTAAATGGTAGGGTCTGAAGTGGTAGATGGCATAACATTAACCGGTAATCCTGGTGCACTAGAGGATCGGGACTGAGGGGATCGCTGACTACGGCCAGTTCCTGAGGAACGTAACTCAGAATAAAACTGAAAACATGTCTTAAAACGATGTCCCTCCTTCTTACAATAGGTGCAGAAGAGCTTAGACCGAGCCCGAGAAGCAGGTGCCAATGAAGAGGCCATAATAGCAGCAATTTAAAGTTCAAAATAATAATTCTTGAACGAAATCCGAATGTTTAAAGGAGAACCCAAATTAATGTAGAAACCCGAAGGTTAAAATGTAAGAACCCGAAGGTTACATTTGAACCCGGATGTTATACATGACTGTCAAATCTGAGAAAAAAAGAAGCAACCGGCGATCAATGTGGCTCAAGATCGGTCGGATCTGATGCTCACGCCAGAGACTTACAACAGATTAATGTCGATATTGAGACGTTGAGACGTCGAGAAGGATTGAAACGGCGATACCGTTACTAACTGTGAAATGGCAATGTCGTTTGTTTGGCCGAGTGACGGCTTGCAAAGGCGATGCCGTTAATTTGAGATCGAGAGACGGTCTTGAAAAACCGCTATGCCGTAAATTTGAGACCAAGAGATGATCTTGAAACGGTAATACCGTTAAAATAGAACCCGAATGTTAAAAATATAACCCCGAATATTAAAATGGAACACGAAAGTTAAACGAGAACGCGAAATGCGTTAAGAGGCTGTAAAGCGCAATGCCAAAAATCTGGCAGAGGAACGTAAAAAAGAGTTAAACGACTGCAAAGCAGCAATGCCAAGATTTGGCAAAAGAACACAAAAGGGTTAAAAGTTTTTATTGAAAGTGAAATAATAACTCTAGCTCTGATACCATGTTAAAGTAAGAGAGAGAGTCTTGAGTAAATTTTCCTTTAAGTTGAATATATTTATACAAGTAGAGAAGGATGATGTGTGTTCTCACAACCAATGTGGGATTAAAAACCCACTACTAACACTATTATCAACAGCAACGTTTACTTTGCGACAAGTAGAACCTGTATTATGACAGTTTACATGCACAACATACCTTCAGAAAACAGCACAGAACATTAAAATAAATCCAACGCGAAAGAAAAAGACTAGCTGAATTGGACCATGTAAAAGATATATTTGAATTGAAGATTTGAAATAATTAGCTGCCGTTCATAAAAGATTGACCTACTATCCCCTTTCCCCAATGCAGTTATTTAATCCCCCTCCTTGCTGTCATTACTAAAAGACGAGAGGATGGTAAAACTGAATCTAATTCAAAGCATAATCAACTACATATTGCCACATTGAACTGTTCTAATGAAAATTATTATACTTTTTATATATTCCACCAGATTTACTTAAAAGCATATGCATTCTATTCCACATAACATCATCGGCAACTGCAAGAAAGCTTAAACAAAATGTAACAATTTAATTTACAAAGTTCAATTATTTCATAGTTCACTATCAAAAAGAAAAAATATATATATATATATATATATATGTACATACTAGAAGAGATGTTGCTGCTTCAGACTGGCGGAATGTTGGCGAAAGAGAAACCCTTGTAGCCTTTGTATGCATAGTACGCAATCCTCGTGTAGTAGAATCCTGGCAAAAACAGTAGTGATCCCAACACCGCAAAGAAAATACCTATTGTTCAAAAAAGGAACAAATATTTCAGTACAAGTTGAAAACAACTACATAATATGCCCAAGATTTGACCAGAAATACAAATTTCAACCAGCTAGATAGCCAAAGGAACCAAATTTATACGAAAATACGGGAGTATGTTTCTTGAATTACCGGATAAATTAGGAGCCAACAAAGGGATATCAAAATCCCTAAAAATTTACAATCTCATATGTATATATATGTATGTATAAAGAGATCGAGAGGGCCGGGGAAGCCTAGGGGGGGACTAGGGTTCAGAGAAAAGGAAATGAGGGAGATTCTGACCGTGAGCGCTATCTCCGCCGATTTTATTAACGGTCATGATGCTGCCAACGACGATCGCAAGAGATCCGAATACAAGAAGGGCGACAGCGAGGGCGATCTCTTTGATCGGAGGCTTGCTCTGGAGCACGTGAGGGGGGTCTATCATCATCACGTCCTCGTCGGTGATCGAGAACGCGTGATCCACGTACGCCATTGGAAGCGAAAACCCTAGGGATCCAAGTCCCAAGATCCAGAGAGAGGCTTGATGAAGGAGGCGGTGGCTCGAGAGAAAGAGAGAGGTCCTTTACTCGTGCTTAATTAACGATTTTTTATGAAAAAGAGAGAGAGAGAGAGAGAACGAAACAATCTCGCGCCGCGGAACACACGAAAGCTAAACAGGGGAGATTTACTGGGGGCTGGCCCGGCTGGGTTGGTATCGCTTGGGCCCACTGGGCACTTTGGGTGAACATATGGGTGTTTTTCCAGTAGGAGCCAATTAGCGCCTGGAAGCCTTTTAGTTTGTCCTACCCTTCCTTCTTCACTTTTATTTGCCCTGGCCTCACCTCTTTTGACAGCATTTATATTTTTATACATCCCAACTTTCCATAATTTGCACTCTAAATATATTGCGTTACCCAAGCATGAGATTTTTGCTCTAACTTTTTCCGTGTGACATTTGGAAGTTAATTCTATAACTTTTTTAACTTGTAAAATTTATTGTAAAATATATCCAAATCTTATTTTGAATAATTTTTTAAAATAATATTATGACGAGCTTTAACAGTAAATTCAACAAATCTACAGACAACAAAATATATAAATTAACTTTGTGAGTGTAACATGCAAAATCAAAAAGAACTCACATGTTTGCATAACATAAGGTATAGAAATGCTATCGTTAGAAGCTTCACGGTATGTAAATGTTGTAAAAAAGTAAGTATGGGTATATTAATGCAATATAAGAGAAACTATAAGGCATTTAAGTGCTAATTAGACTTGGTCAAATACAAATATAATAGGTGGAAACCTTCAAATGAAGACTTAGACTCGCAAACGATAGCTTTTACCTTGCACATTTGCAATTATATATTACTTTAAAAGAGAAAGAAGAAGAAAATAGTAGTTAATAATGAATATGTGAACTACATAATAAATAAAGTATTACCACAAGATTGGTACGTATTCCGAAATTTTTTGATGTCATCTCTTAATTGCATGACTAAGTCTGAAAAAAATGCAAATAAAATCATCTATATAAAACCATAGAGGGAGCAATCGGTATGAACATACATTTCTGAAATTTTTTGACGTCATCTCTTAATTGCATTACTAAATCGGGAAAAATGCAAATTAAACCATCTATATAAAATCATAGAGGGAGCAATCGGTATTGTTGATGTCTGGAATCACACAGCTAATTAATAGAGGGGAGGTTGTCTACCGAGGGAGGATGATAAAGGATAAAGGGGTCGGCTCCCCCTCCGACTTTATGCCTAGCTCTGAGCGTACGGGGTGGACTGATGGCCTGCACACACAAGGAACGTCGGGGTACGAAGCGTGTCTCCCCCGTGGTACCTCCTACGGTCAAGTTAGAGGATGGGTTTGAGGGAGGTTTTGGGGAGAGTCCCTAGGCCATTGAGGTCCATGCAGGATACATTCTCATTTTAGAATTTATCTTTAAGCAACTTGAAGAAAAGAATGACTTCTTAGTTGTTTGAGTTCAAAGAACCTGAGTCCCCAAAAAAGAGAGCCCTCCCCTCCCCTCCCCTCCCCTTCTTTTCCCTTTTTCTTTATACGCTGTTGAGGATAGACACGTGGCTTCATCAGGGATCTGAGAACGATGGTGGGGGATGAGCTAGAGGCTGAGTTAGCAGTAGTCCTTTCACGTATCGGCTGGCGACTGGAGGAGATACTATTTCGAGATGATCTTGATAAGGCCCCAGGATTGATTAGATGGCGTATGATCGAGAATACAGCGAGGTGCCGAGTCGCCCTTATCTTTACAGATGACGGTTAGTGATTGGAGGGCGAGGCACTCGAGTACAGAAGGCACCTCGATAACGTCCCAGGTTTGACAGATAAGGATAAAGGGAAGATAGGCTGACCGATCTAGCCACTCATTGTTTCACAGATGGCAGCTGACGACTGGAGAAAAGGTCGTCTGAGCTCAGAGAGTGTCTTGATTACGTCCCAGAAGTGACTTGGGAATAGAATGGACCGTCTTTGCATTTAAGACTTCGTCAGAGTTTGAGACTTTTGATGTGACTGATCAAAACTGTGATTGATTGATGTATATCTTGGAAATAGCTCAGTTGGATGACTCGGATCTTTATCTTCCCCAGCAGGATTATATTGGAAGGCAGGTCGTTCTCGTAACTTGTTGACTAGATAAGTGAGTCGTCAGTCCAGTTAAACAGCTCGGTAGACAGCCGAGTCGCCACTAGGGGAGTTATTTCGATTGGGAGTTGGGTGTAGCCACCTTAAAGGCGAAGGGCCGACTGCTTCCGCGCTTCGGGTCGGCTAAAGCGTTTGGCTTTTGGCTAGGCTTTTCAGCTTAGTCGATTTGAATTGCGACTCCATTAGGCTCATGGAGACAATCTTCTAATCATTTTTGTTGATAAATGGTAGGTTACCATAACATGTATGAACATTTGTATTTTTATCAATTTAAATTTGATAATCAACATATGTTTTTTTACACGTTCCTCCAAAAAAAAAATATCCCCCCCTGTGGTAGGCACTCTATAGCATTTCTTCTTATATATGAGAAGATAGTCTAAAGAGCCTCTAAGCTTTCCTCCTTTTTTCCCCCAAGACATCCCTAAGTTTTTATTTTTGTCAAAGAAGCCCCCGGTTTTACCCCTCTTTTCTAAAAACCCCTAATTTTTCTTTTTCCTTTTTTTCCTTTTTGACAATGAAGCCTCTAACTTTTGTCATTTCCTTCCAAGAAGTTCTTAAAATTTATCATTCTCTTGTAAGAAGCCCTCAAGTCTTCTTGTTAATGAGGTCTTGTTGTCCCAAAAAAGAGAGAGGCAAAACTTGGAGGTGGGGTGTTTATCAAAAATAAAAAGTCCGGAGCTTCTTGGAAAGAGATTGAATAAAATTTAAAGGCTTCTTTGCCAAATAAAAATAAAAAAACTTAGAAAGAGGGATAAAACTTAGGGTCTCATTTTGTAAACAAGAATGAGTGAGAATGGAATATCTATTTTTACTTTTTCAAAACTAGAATGCTCGTTACTACTACTCATCTAAGTGGGAATGAAAATTTTAAATTAAATACTAAATAAGTCACAATTTCTTCTTGATTATCCATGCTAAAAACAAAGTGATTTTTATCATTCTCGTTTCATTATCTAATAGCACGTAAACGTAAAAATGAACATTTCATTCCCATACCCGATGTAATTCGTTCATTGCTTTGTTTTATTTATTACTTGGTTCCATTCCCCCCGAGCCGAAGAAGGCCGAAGAGCCGTTCGGAGTCTTCGGGCTATGTTCTCTCTTATACATGAAAAGAGCAGGCCATGTATAATAAGCGAGGCCGAAGCAAAGTTTTGACTGGGTCCAGTTTCTTCTTATCCCGCCACCTCATCGTGTGGCCGCCTCCTTCGGCACGAACCCCGAGAGAAAGGAAGTACCCACAACCTTCGATTTCCTTCGCCCTCCCATTTAATTTTACCCCTTCTAATAAAAATGGATGCCAAATTTTACTATTTTTGTTTCTAGATTTGGTTGGTCTCTGGAGTCGTCCGTCTCCCTTTCATCATTAATTAATGCTACGGGCCAGATTATTCTCATCCCTGTTGCTCGGAACCGATAACATGATCCGACTCCGGTCAAATAAAATAAAACCCTAGTTTCCCGTGGTCTCGCCAATTAATTTGTTTTTCCGTATTTTATTTGAAGAATCAAAAAAGATTTAATTCTGAAAAGAGAACGATGGAGCAGATGAAGTCCGCTCTCCCTTCTAAGAGCGGAGCAGCAGCTCCACAGCTCGACCGATCTCCCGTCTCCGGCGGTGGCCACAGGTTTCCATTTTTTTTAATTACTTTTGATTATCACAATCGCTGTTTGTTATTTTGTTTGAATCGCTTATGTAGATCTTGTGATAGATTAATATGCTGACTTCAATCTCTTGATTGCCACCGTTCACAAATTAAACAGCTGTTATATTTATGTTTTGTTTTAATAAAGATATCCTGGCCATAAAAATTTGCAAAATTTCAATGCTTAGATGCTATGAAATGTTTATTGTTCTAATTTGATAGTTGTTTGTACGGAATATATTCCCTCCAAAACAGTAGTTCCTCCATACTGACTATTGTAGTATGTGTGGGAGCAAGGATTCTACTGATCATTTCGATCTTGTTCTCTAACTCTTCTCTTTTTACAAAATCTGGCAACACTTTAATGTTTCTTGATTTCTTTACAGAGTTTTCTTTGCAATCATTTTCCTACGTTAGCAAATTAAAGTAGGAAGTGTTGCGCGCAGCGGAAATTTCGGCAGCACTTCGGCAGCACAACAAGAGAGATTAGATCGATAAGAATTCCTGTCTCACCAAGGAAACAAGAATCTGAAGCGGATATCACAACCAAGTGAGATATCGGCTCTTCCTCTCATCAGTTCTAGGACTGACCTGTCGAGGGATCCTACAAGCTATTACAAATTACGACAAGAACACAACTTTTACGTGGTTCGGCAAATAGCCTATGTCCACGGGGCAAGGAGGGGGAGATCTACTAATAGAGGGAGAGATACAATTGGGGTTTACAATCTCACAGATAAAACCCTCTCACAAACTCTCAGATCCCTCACACAAATATTCTCTTAACAAAAGGATGCAAAACCACTCTCAAAATCGGCACTGCACGCTGCCCAAGAAAGAAAACCAAACAGCACACAATTTTTTTTTCTTTCTCTGCCGAAAACAAGCCGCAGCCGCCGAAATAAAACCAAACTCCTGCTACAGCCGCAACCTTGCACACCTAGGGCAAAATAAAAAAACTGTATTTATAGCTTCCGAGTTGACAATCATCGGGTGGGCCTTGCCTTCAAAACCCGGGTGCGGGAGTTGTGCTCACGCGAAGGGATTCACGAGAGCTTGGACTTCATGTGGGTGGTCCCCACGTTCACAATTCTCCACCTCGGCGAAGTTTTCTTAAAACTGAGCCGACACCAAAGCATCCAAATATCCCACTTGTTGTGTCCAGTACGTCATGGCAACGGACTCGTGACAACGGACTCCATCCATAACAAGTCGAGAACCAAACGGGAGTGCGAACACTCAACCCAAACCAAATAGTATCTACTCACCAAATCAAACTGAGCCTACACCGACTACACCAAATGCCTCAGATGCTGAGACCCAAATGGGAGTGCGAACACTCACCCCAAATGTCGATGTTGCTCACCAAATCGATCTCACCCCCAGTAAAATCCAAACCCGGCTGCATCTGAAAGACTGCCTACGTATCCTCTTCCCCAAGGAATCAAGCCGAACGTAGTTCACTCAAATGGTCGCGAACGACCTCAATCCAATAGAAGAGTTCGCAACCCTTCTCCAATATCACGATCAAGTCTGCGGCTGATAGCACCTCCAATGACCTCAAATTGAGACAAATCAAACACCTCCATCTGAGATAAACCAATGGCTGTATCCAAAACATGTCCATCAGCTACAACCGAATCCAACTCATCATCTGCATCCAAATCCAAATGATCCCCAATCTGTGTCACCTCAGCTGGAATCCTAAATAATGCAGTATGATCTGGAGTCTCCATCCAACGTAGAGTAGCATCACTCTCCACCCGCTGCGATGTCCCAATGATCTGATCACCACTCTCTACCTGCCGAGAGTTAATTGTGACATACCTGCTCAGAACAAAGTCAGAAGCTCCCAAATGATAATCAAATGAGCCTCCGAATCCCAAACGCGCTATCGGATCGAGTCTCACATCCACGATGTGACCAAGTACTGGGTAGCCAAACATCCGACACAACCCAAAATCTGAAGCAGCTCCATCAGATCCCATATCTCTACATGCAGCAGTCGGCAACCTATACATAAGATGGCCCAAACATGTCATAGCCCGCACACCAATGCCAATGCTCGACATCAAACGCCGATCCTCCTCCAGAAAGGAATAGCTTCCCGAATCTGCCATCTCATCACGTCGCCTCAAAGTTTCCACACCAATGAAGTGTTTCCAATTGCCGTGAGCTCGGCACAAATGCAGAAATAGGTCCCTCTTGTACCTCCCTCTAACATTAGACTGAAGTACCTTCACCTTTCTGCCAATACACTTCCTCCATCTGTTGCAGGCTTCTAGGACTTCACACCAATGGGATTTGGTTGCAACCCACCAATGCCTAGAGCAATCCACAACTGTGGAAACCACATACCTATTACCTCCCAATGATGGTCCCATGGAAGGCCCCCGAATGCCTGAATGAACACCCCTCAGAAGACCCTTCGAATAATGGATAGAAGTGCCAAACTCCACCTCGGTCTTCTTGCTCATACCAATGGGTTCACAGGACTTCAAACTGCAGGTCATAGCACACCTTAACAACCTATGCACGATATTACCAATCAAATAACCCAGCATCAAACAATGTCACAGTCTAGTCGAATCTGATGAAGTCGTCATTTCCCTATCAATCGCCGTGCTTCCAAGCAAATAATACAAATTACTTCTTCTGACACCCTTCATCACAATCATGGACCCCAATGTGACCTTCAAACGTGCATCCACCAAGGTCACTTTATAGCCAGATGCCACCAAAGCTCCTAGTGAAATGATGTTCTTCGATAATTGCGGAACGAACCTCACTTCTTCCAACTCCTGAATCACTCCGTCATACATCCGAATACGAACGGTACCAATACCACCAATAGAGCATGCATGTCCATTACCCATGAGCACAACATCCTCTCTTTTCAACTTCTGAAAGCTGGAGAACCAATCCCTCCTAGGGCAAATATGGTATGAAGCATCCGAATCTAACATCCACTCTGTAGAGTTGGCAACATAAACTGACGGTAGTGCAGACAACGAATAGCCTGAAGAATCCGAATCTGAATTGTTGCCACTAGTCTTGACAACATTCACCTCTGAAGCTTGTACAACTTTCCCCTTATTCTTCTCGGCTCGATCTAACTTTGGGCATTCGGTTTTCCAATGTCCATCATCTTTACAAAAGGCACACTGATTCCTACGAATCCCACGATGTGTACCTCTAGACCGCGACCTTCTGCTTCGGTTTGAACCACGGCCTTGAACTACTAATGCATCTCCCGATGCCTTCTCGGAGGACTCATCAACACTCTTCCTCAACTCATAATTCACCAACGCTGAGGTCACCTCCTTGTAACTAACCGTAGTTCTTCCATTAATCATAGTTAGGACAAAAGTACCGTAATCATCATCGGGCAACGAACACAAAAGTAGCATCGCCTTGTCTTCATCCTCAACCATGATATCCATATTAGCCATGTCTGAAAGTAGCTTCGTGAAGTTATTAACATGCTCCCGAATGGAAACTCCCATCTTCATCTTGAATTGGTAAAACCTCTTCTTTAAGTGAAGCCGATTCTCAATGCTCTTCGTTAGATACTTCTCATTGAGTGTTTCCCACATTCTCTTCGCCGACGTCTCATTCATCACGTCATAAATAAGATCCGGTGTCAAGCATGACCGAATAACTCCACACGCCCTACTATTCATCTTCTTCCAAACCTTAGCTTCCATATCGGCAGGTTTTTCTTGTAACTCAAGAGTCTCCTCCAAATTCTGAGCGTCCAAGGCGTCCATCACCTGACACCTCCACAATCCGAAATTAATCTTGCCGTCGAACTTCGGAACATCAATCTTCATGTTATTGATGCTCAAACTATGTATCGTCTTCATAAGAGACGATCCCGATGTGCTTGTTTCACCCATATTGTCGATCTAATCTTCAAATAGGAATCCTTCAGTGAATCCTTCAAACAAGCTCCCAAGTCTAACCCGGAGCTCTGATACTACTTGTTGTGCGCAGCGGAAATTTTGGCAGCACTTCGGCAGCACAACAAGAGAGATTAGATCGATAAGAATTCCTATCTCACCAAGGAAACAAGAATCTGAAGCGGATATCACAACCAAGTGAGATATCGGCTCTTCCTCTCATCAGTTCTAGGACTGACCTGTCGAGGGATCCTACAAGCTATTACAAATTACGACAAGAACACAACTTTTACGTGGTTCGGCAAATAGCCTACGTCCACGGGGCAAGGAGGGGGAGATCTACTAATAGAGGGAGAGATACAATTAGGGTTTACAATCTCACAGATAAAACCCCCTCACAAACTCTCAGATCCCTCACACAAATATTCTCTTAACAAAAGGATGCAAAACCACTCTCAAAATCGGCACTGCACGCTGCCCAAGAAAGAAAACCAAACAGCACACAAATTTTTTTTCTTTCTCTGCCGAAAACAAGCCGCAACCGCCGAAATAAAACCAAACTCCTGCTACAGCCGCAACCTTGCACACCTAGGGCAAAATAAAAAAACTGTATTTATAGCTTCCGAGTTGACAATCATCGGGTGGGCCTTGCCTTCAAAACCCGGGTGCGGGAGTTGTGCTCACGCGAAGGGATTCACGAGAGCTTGGACTTCACGTGGGTGGTCCCCACGTTCACAGGAAGTGAAGAGAAGAAACTTTCTGAAGAAAGTACTTCCCCTTCCTTTCTATTTGCATATCTTGTTTGGCAGCCGGAAAGTTAAATTGTGGAAAGTTGAGGTGGCAGCTAACATGAAGTCCACATTGTTTATGCACATTTTTTGGTTTATATGAAAATTGAATAGTAAGAAGTAAGACATTTTTTAAACTCTTTGCTTGGCATATATACACATATATATAAAGTGGAATACAAAGTGATATATGGTGACCATGTTAAGCTTATTCCTTGACAATATTATTATAAAAATCGTGAACGAGAACATATATTAGAATCAAAGTAAAAGAATTGTAATTTAACTATGTAGACCTCATATTTGAAGATCATAGTATGTTTTAGAAACTTTTTTTTCTATAAGATCATAAACTTATTTAGAAAGGTGTAATATTCAGATACAAATCATGCCAAAAGTGGGGGCAATCGTAAAGTTCAATACATAAAGTTTGCTTGGAGAAGATGCGCGAGACAAAAGTCCAAAGGGATAAGACAATCAGTTTTCAAAGTGGAAAATTTGTTAAAATTATTATTTTCACACTCTCTCTCTACTGTCCATCCACTTCCTCCATATTTTTCCAAAAAAACAACAACATAAATTATCATCCCATGGAGTATTTTATATGTGCTCAGAAACTTCTGAATTTCCATGCATTCTAACTTGTGATCTTTGGCTTTTTTGAGAAATTCACAATTATTCTCCCGCAGAGAGTATTTTATGTGTACTCCAAAAATTTCTGAATTCTATGTACAAATCCATGGGTTTGACTGTTTTCCAAAATCACAAATTATCATCCCACATAGAGTATTTTATATTTACGCTAAACTTTCTGAATTTCTATGGGCTATATAGCCCATGATTTTGTTTATTTTCGAGAAAATCACAAATTGTCGTCTCGCATGGGTTATTTTATATGTAGTCCAAAATTTCTGAATTTCTATGAACTACAACCTATGATTTTGGTCGTTTTCGACAAAATCACAAATTATTATCTCACATGGACTATTCTATATGTACGCAAAATTTTCTGAAATTCCGTAGATATTAACCTATGATTTTGACCCTTCTTGACAAAATCACAAATTATCCTCTCCACATAGGGTACTCTATGTGTAATCAAATTTTTTTGAATTTCTGTGAATATAACCTATGATTTTGACTGTTGTTGATAAAATCACAAAGTATTGTTGCGCATGTAGTATTTTATATGTACTCCAAAACTTATAAATTTCGTGGAATTTAATCATTGATTTTGGCTATATCGACAAAATAAAAAATTCTTGTCCTGCATGAAGTATTTTATATGTAGTTCAAAATTTTTGAATTTCTGTGGATCTAAATTTTTATAGACTACTGCTCATGATTATGGTCATCTTTGAAAATCTCATAAATTATCGTTCTGCATAGAGTATTATATATGTACTCTAAAACAATGTTGTAAATAGTTGCACATAGCGGCCGTAGTAGTAGCGGCCTATGACTGCATTGCTATGGTTGAAAGCCATGGTTTTTAGTGGCATCGGCTCTATCAGCCCAAAATAACGGCTAATAGCAAGTAAAAGCACTTCAAAGTGCTTTACAAAGCTATACAATGCTTTAAAATACAAATCGGGTTTGTGCCAACCCAAACCTAACAAAACTTCATAAGTTAGTGGGTTTTTTCGTACTCGATATGAAGCCGGTCCATTTTTTAAAAGTCCATTTCCTTATCCAATACTCTCTTTGTCCGCTTTTCCCAAAAAAAAAAACAACTGAAAATTGTGCACTGCCTCTCATCGTCGAAGATCATTGGAGCTTCACCACTGCCTCTCGTTGTCGAAGCTCCATCGCCTCTCATTATCTAAGCTCCATCGCCTCTCATCATCCTCTTGTCATTGAAGCGCTAACCCCTTTCTATTCTTCATCAAAGCTTTCCTGCTCTGTTCCTCATGCAGGTCCTCTATCTCCAAGTCTACCTCCTCTTCGAAACACCGACACCTCCTTAAAGCTCCACTGTCTCATTCTGTATGGTAGTTTGTTAATATTTTGTGATTGTTACACGTCTGTTTAATGCTTAGGATCTCTATAAATCATCAAATATGCGTTTGTAGAGTTTTAAGATTTTTCGTAGTTTTTGAATATTCACACATATTTAAATTGGAATTTGACTTTGCATTTTTATTACTTTTTGCCGATATAGCTCCGAATAGTCTTAGCGGTGCCTCACTGCTTTGCTACGTTTTTCTCTTTCCACGACCTTGCTCCAAAGTTCTTACTGTTAGGAAACTACGCGAATTCCCTTATAACTAGATTTACAAGAAAGCGAATAAATGCACAATAAGAGGGGACACAAGATTTACTGGTTCGGCACAAAATTGCCTACGTCCACGGGCTGTTGCAGATCTTTCACTAAGGGGAGATAATTACATACACTCACAAATACTTACAACACAATTTCACTCTGAAAATTGCTCACAATTTTTTCTCACAAGGGTTTTTCTCTAAGCCTTTTTTTCTCTCTTATTCTTCTATAAGAGGAATTGTTTCTGTGATGATTTTTTCTGAAGACTTGTGGGTCTATTTATAGTGTTTGGGAAAATACTATGCGCCAATAAAAAACAATATTTTTTATGGCGGAGCCCGCGGTGGGGCTCGCCCACATTTTCTTTCAAAAAATTCGGCACCGAATTCGGTGATGGGAGGTGATTGGAAATTCGGTGGCATGATCTTTTTGACAAAAAAGAGCCACATGATCTTTCGGTGCTGGATTTTTTGACAAAGCCAGCAAAGTGGCTTTTGGTGGCCCAACAACTTGAAGACTGATTTCAATCTGTCTTCACATCTTGATCTGTGCAGTAACTTTTTTCCGGTCTTGATACTATTGCAGGCCAACTGAAGCTGAACACAACTTCAGTTTGTCAGTAGTCACCGTCTTTATTAGCATGTCTGTCGGATTTTAAGTTCTACTGATCTTTTCAAACTTTAAAATTCCATATTCCAGAAGTGACCGGATAAAATGATATCGCATCTGTATGTGCTTCGTTCTGGAATAAAAAGACGGAGTCTTCGCTAGATGAATAGCACTTTGACTGTCGTAATATAAGACATTGTCTTCTTGTTTCTTGCCTAATTCATCCAAGAAACTTTGAAGCCAAACAATTTCCTTGCTGGCTTCTGTAATAATGACATATTCTGTTTTAATTATGGAGAGAGCAACTATCTTCTACAGTTGTGAAACCCAACTCACTACAGTACTTCCTAGAGCATAGACATACCCTACAGTGCTTTCCTTTGGTCAACATTTCCTGCTAAATCAGCATCCATATAACCTATTAGTATTGTATCTCTACCTTTGAAACAAAGTGCTTTACCTGTGGTGCCACGTAGATATCTGAGGATCAATTTGACTGCTTCCCAATGTACCTTGCCCGGATCATTCATGTACCTGCTAATAGCTCCCATTGCTTGAGCAATATCTGGTATTGTACAAACCATGACATACATCAGACTTCTAATTGCTGAGGCGTACGAGACCTTCGCCATATGTGCACGCTCTTCCTCTGTCTTCAGTGACTGCTTTTTGGAAATTCTGAAATGAACACCTAAAGGTGTACCCACTGGTTTAGCATCTTGCATATTAAACCTGGAGAGTACTTTGTTGATGTACTCAGCCTGTGATAACATCAAAGTCCCAGACTTCGTGTCTCTCTTGATCCCCATTCTAAGAATCTGCTTTGCAGTTCCAAGATCTTTCATTACGAACTGCTTTGATAATTTCTGCTTCAAATTTATAATCTCTTGCAGATCTGATCTTGCAACGAGCATGTCATCAACGTATAACAATAAAATAATAAAACTATTATCAAACCTCTTGAGATAGCAACAATGATCTGCTTGACATCTGGTGAAACCGTTGCTGCTCATAAAGCTGTCAAACTTCTTGTACCACTATCTAGGAGCTTGTTTTAATGCATACAAGCTCTTCTTCAAACGACATACTAGATTTTCCTTGCCTGTCTTTGTAAAGTCTTCTGGTTGCTTCATATAGATATCCTCTTCCAAATCACTATGAATGAAAGTTGTTTTTATATCTAACTGCTCAAGATGTAAATTCTCAACAACTACAATTTTCAACACTAGTCTGATTGTAGTCAATTTTACGACCGGAGAGAAAATTTTATTGTAGTCAATACATTCCTTTGCTGAAATCCTTTGACAACCAATCTTTCCTTGTAGTGTTTGTTCCCATCATACTCTTCTTTGATCCTGTAAATCCACTTGTTATGAAGAGCTTTTTTACTTGGTGGTAATTTAGCTAAGTCTCACGTTTGATTTGACATAAACGAGTCCATCTCATCTTACATAGCAGACTCCCACTTGACTGAATCCTCCACCTGCATTGCTTCATCATAACACTCCGGTTCACCACTGTTAATCAGCAACAAGTAGTGCAAAGAAGGAGAATAACGCTGGGTTGGCTTAAGAATTTTGGAGGAGCGTCTCACTTCTGACGTGCTTGGTTCTTCTTGAACTACTTCAAGGCTAGTTTGAACATTATTTTCAGAAATCTCCTCAAATTCAGCAAATTCTTTTGTTTCAGCTTTTGTACTGGAGCTACTTGATTCTGCAATTGATCTGTCTTTGTACATCACATTCTCATTGAATATGACATCTCTGCTTCTGATGATCTTCTGATTTTCATAATCCTAAAACCGGTAACCAAACTTATCACCATCATAACCAACAAAAACACATTTGTTAGATTTGGCATCAAGTTTACTTCTTTCAGCAGAATCTATGTGTACATAAGAGATACAACCAAAAATTCTTAAATGCGAAATGTTTACCTCTTTTCTGCTCCAAGCTTCTTCCGGTATTCCACCATCCAATGGAACTGAGGGACCGCGGTTGATTAGGTAGGCTGCGGTGTTGATAGCTCAGCCCATAGAAACTTGGGCAAGTCGACATGTATCCTCATGCTTCTGGCACGTTCATTCAAAGTTCTGTTCATACGCTCCGTTACACCATTCTGCTGCGGTATCATGGGAACAGTTTTTTCCATCTTGATCCCGTTTGTTTACGCAAAATTCTTTGAATCTACTGTCTTTGTACTCTCCTCCGTTGTCTGACCTCAACCGTTCTTCAAACCAGTTTTATTTTCCACCATGGCCTTCTATTTTCTGAAGGTATCAAAAAATTTTGATTTTTTCTTCAAAAAGTAGACCCACACCTTCCTTGTGCATCAATGAAGGTGACATAGTACAGTAAACCTACAAGAAATGAAATTAGAGATGACCCCCATACGTCGGTATGAATCAACTCTAACTTTGCTGCCTTGGGTGTCTTGTCAATCTTTGCAAAACTGACTTTTTTCTGTTTGCCAAAGATGCAATCCTCGCATAGGCTAACATCCACATTCTTCAGATCCGGCAGCTTTCCTTTTGAGAGAAGTGTCTTCATCCATTTCTCACTCATATGGCCAAACCTTTGGTGTCATAGGTTTAATTTTTTATCTGCATCTGTTACTGCAATAATATTCTCTAGGTTAGAGGTTACATAGAGTACCACTTTTCTTACCTCGAGCAATGACGAGTGCTCCTTTGGTAATCTTCCATTCATGACCTGAGAAGGTTGTACAATAACCTTCTCCATCAAGCTGTCCTATGGAGATCAAATTTCTTTTAAGGTCAGGAAAATGTCTCACTCCTTGTAGCTTTCATGTGGTCTGATTTGGTAATTTTAATCGGATGTCTCCCTTACTAACGATCTTCAAGGTTTCATCATCTGCTAGATGTACCTTTCCGAAATCATCGCTGATGTAATTCTCCATGATTTCTCGGCATGAGGTGGAATGGAAGGATGCCACTGAATCAAGAATCCATGATTCAATCGGATTGTTGACGCTTAGAATCATAGCATCACCTCCTTCGGTCACGTTGGCAGACTCCTGTGCATCAGTATTTTTCTTCGGTGCCCAACATTCCCTCTTGAAATGATCCTTCTTGCCACAATTGTAGCACTTAAAATCTTTCTTTCCTGATCTAGATTTGCTCCTCCTAGATTTTGATCTGTCGTGATTTGAACTTCTTTCTAAAGTTATTCCCCTAGACTCCGTGTGTAAAGCTGAGGAGGTTGAAGCTTCACCCGATTCTCTCCGTCGGATCTCTTCATTGAGAACCAGATCACGAACGTCATCGAACTTTAACTTGTTGCTTCCCGATGAGCTACTCATAACCGTGACTGTAGGTAGGGAAGACAAAAGGATCAACGCTCGAACTTCCTCATCAAATTCAATCACAACTGAACTCAACAGGGTTATGACTATGTTGAGTTCATTAAGATGTTGAGCTACCGATGCGCCTTACGTCATTCGCAAATTGAACAATCGCCTCATCAAGTGAACTTTGTTTGTGGCAAAGGGCTTTTCATACATGCTGCAGAGAGTCGCTATAAGACCTACCGTGGTCTTTTCCTTTGCTATGTTGAAAGTAACATTTCGGGATAGCGTCAATCGGAGAACTCCAAGGGCTTATCTGTCGAGAAGAGCCCACTCTTCATCCTTCATGTCATCTGGCTTACTTCCTGAGAGAGGTTGATACAGCTTCTTCTGGTACAAATAATCTTCGATCTGCATCTTCCAAAAGCCGAAGTCTGCACCATCGAATTTCTTAATTTTTACCTTCCCTTCGTCTGCAACCATCGCTCCCACTCGAATCTGATTTCATCTGGATCGTTTCTGACAATTTTTGCGAACCATCGTGTATTAAGACACCTCTACCGACAAGTCGGTACCGTTGGTAAAATTTTACTATTCACAAAATTCACTATTCACATGAATAGTAATCTCATAAAAAATTGACAGATTTCACAACCAGAGCTCTGATACCAGTTGTTAGGAAACTACGAAAATTTCCTTATAACCAGATTTACGAGAAAGCGAATAAATGCGAAATAAGAGGACACGTAAGATTTACGTGGTTCGACACAAAATTGCCTACATCCACGGGCTGCTGTAGATCTTTCACTAAGGGGAGATAATTTACAAACACTCACAAATACTCACACTTACATCTCTGTGGACTAAAAAAATCTATGATTTTGGACCTTTTTGACAAAGTCACAGATTATCTGCACTGAGTATTTTGTATATACTCAAAAATTTCTAACTTTCTATGAATTATAACTTATGGTTTTGGTCACTTTTGACAAAATCACAAATTATTGTCCTGCATAAAGTATTATATACGCACTCTAAAATTTCTAAATTTCTGAGGACTATAACCTATGATTTTGCTATTTTCGACAAAGTAAAAATATTATTTTGTATAATATTTTATGTGTACTCTAAAATTTCTGAACATATGTGGACTATAACCTATGATTTTGGCTATTTTTTACAAAATCTCAAATTGTCGTCCCTCATGGAGCATTTATTAGTAAAAAAATATTTGATTTACTGCCAATGATAACCAATCATTATGGTCGCTTTTGGAAAAATCACAAATTATCGTCCAGCATAAAGTTTTTTATATGTACTAAAAAATTCTAAATTTCTTTGAACAGAAACCCATACTTTGTATCGTCATCAACAAAATAATGAATTATAGTCCTGCATAGAGTATTTTATATGTACCATAGAGTCTTAATTTCTTTGGACTATAATCGATTATTTTGGCCATTTTCGACCAAGCTGCAAACTGTTGTATTTCATAGAGTACATTATGTGCACTCCAAAAATTCTAAATTTTAGTTGACTAGAACCCATAAATTTTTTATTTTCGAAAAAATCTTTAATTATCATTTCGCATAGAGTATTTTGAATGTAGTCTAAAACTTCTGAACTTCTAGCGATATATGATTTTGGTTGCTCTCGATAAAATCGCTAATTATCATGCAATATTTTATATGCACTCAAAACTTTCTGAGTTTCTATAACTTGTAACCTTTGATTTTGGTTGTGCTTTGACAAAATCACAAATTATCATCCTGCATACAATATTTTATATGTACTCTAAATTTCTGAACTTTTGAGGACTTGAACCCGTTGGATTTGTCATTTTCGACTACATCACAAATTATCACTCTACATAGAGGATTTGATATGTAGTCCAAAATATTGGAATTTTTGTGGGTTAGAACCCATGATTTTGGCTGTTTTTAAGGAAATCACAAATAATCGTTCCGTTTAGAGTATTTTATATGTACTAAAATTTTTCTTAATTTCTATAGTCTATGACATGATTTTGGTCATTTTCGACAAAATCATAAATTATCTTCTTGCATAGAGTATTTTATATGTACTCTAAATTTTTAGATTTTTTATGGACTATAATCCATGATTTTGACCGTTTTTGACAAAATCACAAATTATTGCCTTGCATGGACTATTTTATATATTGTCCAAAATATTTGAATTTATGTGGACTATAATCTATAATTTTGGTCTTTTTCCACAAAATCACAAATCATCACGTATAGAGTATTTTATATGTACTCAAAAATCACAAAAATTATCATCTCACATAAGTTTGTTATACGTAATCTAAAATTTCTAGATTTCTGTAGATTATAACCCAAGATTTTGGCTATTTCGACAAAAATGACATTATTGTCTCACATGGACTATTTTGTATGTAGTCCAATTTTTCTTAATTTCTGAATACACCCAAGCTTTTTGCCATTTTTGAAAAAATCACAAATTATCGCCGTAATAGAGTATTTTATATGTCGTGCAAATTTTTTTAATTTCTATAGACTAAAATCCATGATTTTTTTCTTTTCGACAAAATCACAAATTATAATCCCGCATAGAATATTTTATATATACTAAATTGTTTTTGAATTTCTGTGGGTTATAATCTATGAATTTGGCCATTTTTGACAGAATCACAAATTATCATCCCAGAGAGTATACTATATGTACTACAATTTTTGAATTTTTGTTGCAACGTTCGATTTTGTTGTTCTTTGAAAAAATAAGATATTATTGGTAGCATAGATTATTTTATATGTATTCAAAAATTTTGAATTATAGTTGACTATAACCTATGATTTTGGCTATTTTCAAGAAAATCCCAAATTATCATCTCCCATGGAGTATTTTATGTATAGTCCAAAATTTCTGAATTTCTGTGGACTGCAACCCATAAATTTAAACATTTTTAACAGAATCACAAATCATCGTCCCATATAAAGTATTTTTTTGTACTAACTTTTCTTGAATTTGTTTGGACTAGGACCAATGGTTTTGATCATTATCAACAAAATCAAAAATTATCGTCCTCCGTAAAGTATTTTATATGTACTCTAAATTTGTTGAATTTCTGTGGACGATAACCCATGATTTTGGCCATTCTTGACAAAATCACAAATTGTCATCCCACATAAAATGTTTTATATGTACTCTTAAGAAATCTAAATTTATTTGGACTAAAATCAAATATTTCACCATTTTCGTCAAAATCTCAAATTCCCATCCCACATAGAGTATTTTATATGTACTAAAAAAGTTCTTAATTTATGTGGATTATGACCTATCATTTGGGTCCTTTTTGACAAAATCACGATTTATCATCCCACATAGGGTGTTTTATATGTACTCTAAAATTTCTGAATTTCTGTGGTCTATAAGCCATGATTTTGGCCGTGTCAGCTAAATCACATATTAATGTACTGCCTGGAAAATTTTATATGTAGTCTTAAATTTTTGAAAATTTTTGGACCATAATCCATGATTTTGGTCATTCTGGATCACGTCAAAAATTTTTGTTCCGCTTAAGAGTATCTATATAAACACCAAAATTTCTGAAATTTGGAGGACTAGAACCCATGAATTTTGCTGTTTTTGACAAAATCACATGTTATCGTCCCACAAAGAGTATTTTGTATGTAGTCCAAAATTTATGATTTTTTGTGGATTAAAATCCATGATTTTCTGTCATTATTCGATAAAATCGCAATTTATCTTTCCGCGTAGAAATATTGTACGTCTACTCAAAATTTTCTTAGTTTCTATGGATTATAGCTTACAATTTTTTATCATTTTTAACAAAATAACAAATTATCATCCTACGTAGAGTATTTTATATGTATTCTAATATTTTTGATTTTTTGTGGGCTATATGCCATAATTTTGGCTGTTTTCGAGAAAATTAGAAATTACTTGTGACGCCCCTAGGTTCACACAAGGCTGCAGTCCAAGGTGAAGCCAAGAATGTTAAACCTGTCATGCACTACACCGTGCAACAACATGTTTCACCATCACAGTTAACATCTATCTAGTAGAGCCAATAACAGGTGTAGGTACAAAAGCAAGTAAAAGATAATACACGAAGAGCTGATGGAAAGATAATGGTCAAATAGATATCTCATCAACCAACAAATGGAAATACAT
>BQKN01000804.1:177457-203098 GCA_022839385.1 Asparagus kiusianus
TTAAGTGGGATGAAATAATTTGAATTAAATACCAAATGTGCCATTATTTCTTATTAATTATCCATACCAAAAATAAAATGATTTTTCTTTCTCCCTTCATCATGTAATCGTACCCAAACATGAGAATGGAAATGAGCATTCCATTCCCACACTCATTCCATTCCATTCCTTGCTTCATTCCATTCTCACTTGATCCGATTTTCGCTTACCAAACAAGGCATAAGTGTTTTGGGACAATTGCAACTTAAGTTTTGTACTTGAATCTTGAGATAAGATATGTATGTGCTGATGGAAAATTATTGTTCTGTAACTTCTTTTTTAACTAATATTTAGTTGGCTATCGATAGCAGTCAAGATGGTAAATTTAGCTATGGTTATGCAAGTTCTCCTGGGAAAAGGTCGTCAATGGAAGACTTTTACGAAACAAGAATTGATGGCGTCGATGGAAAAGTTGTTGGGCTATTTGGAGTATTTGATGGTAAGATTTCCTATCAAGACAAGGATGGTAATTTTATTTATTTAATTATTATTATTATTATTGTTATTTTGTGATTCTGAACAATGCAGATAGTTGGAGAACCTTGAACTTTATATTGCATTTGTAATCTGTGAATCACATTGAAATTTACAGAATGTACATGTAACAGGCAATAGATCCAATTAAAAACACACACACACACATGGTTCCAACTTACAGATTTTCATTTTTCTCATTTTTATGTCATATTTGCAAGCATTGAAATATTCACAATTATTTACATATTTATTGTTCTTATTTTAGGTCATGGCGGCGTTCGAGCAGCTGAGTATGTTAAACAAAATCTCTTTAGCAATTTGATTAGTCATCCAAAGTTCATTACTGATACAAAGTCAGCTATAGGTGCAGTTCTTTGCCTTGTTTCTGTGTTGATCGTACACTTATAGTTTGTGATATGATTCAATTAACATGTCTGTCTGGTACAATTTTTGTTTTCATGTTGTATTTTACTTGAGACCGAATTGGCTGTGTGTGTTACTTATTTAGTGCCTTCCAAATTGGACCAGTAAATCCTGATTTGAAAACAAATATTTGTGTTGGACAGGATCTTAAACCATGATCACTAATATTGGCTTCTTCTGCAGTTGAGGCATACAACCGCACGGACTCCGACTTTCTGAAATCTGATAACAGTCAGAATAAAGATGCTGGCTCAACAGCCTCAACTGCTATTATTGTTGGCGACAAGTTGATTGTAGCAAATGTTGGGGACTCCAGGGCTGTTATCTCTAGGGGCGGAAAGGGTAAGTTCTAATGTCAGTACTTTCATTCCACTAAAATTATCTTTTTGATCAATTTTAAGCGATGACATCTATTTGTCTTTCATGCATTAAAATAAGTAGGACATCACAACGATTAACATCTATTGCTTTGAATTACAATGATAACTTCTTTTACGAAAAGAAACCTAATTTACGCGTGAGACTCCTACTCAATGATGTGGTTGGAATTTGCAGCTATAGCTGTTTCACGAGATCACAAACCTGACCAAACTGATGAACGGCAAAGGATTGAGGATGCAGGCGGGTTTGTAATCTGGGCAGGTAAGGTACGCTTCTTCTGCGATGCAAATTTATTATGCAGGAAGGCTTGTAATTCAAGTATGTCTACAGGAACATGGCGGGTGGGCGGTGTTCTTGCTGTTTCTCGTGCATTTGGTGACAGACTTCTGAAGCAATATGTTGTTGCGGACCCAGAAATTAATGTATGGTTCTTGACGGTCATCAAAATGAATAATATACTATGGTTTAAGTACATATGGCTTACACTGCCATGTATTAGCTATAAAATATAGCACATGTAGTGGACTGTTGAAGTCTTCATATAGAAATTCAAATACATATGATTCTTTTACATTGGTGATCTAGTAGTGCCATGATGTGCATATCCTTATCTTCAGAAACTGAGATATGAAGACTATGCATCAAGTGGTTGCGGACATAAGAGGGCACCAATATTGCAAAAAAAGTATTTATCGCGTTATGCTTGCTGTAGTGTGATGCTTCATTTTCATTTTCCTTTTTAATTTCTTTTACCCTTTTTCTGGAGAGTTGCCTAGTGCTAGAGGGATTCTTACCCCCATTCTCTTTCACCCTGCAAGGATGCTTTAGTAGAGCTACACTTGTTTGCATGATGCATCTTGTTTCATTATGAGCATATCAATGGGATAGCGTATACTAATGCCGAGTGGATGCCAATATGCAGGAAGAGGTCGTTGATGGATCACTTGAATTTCTCATCCTTGCAAGTGATGGACTGTGGGATGTTGTAACAAATGAGGTACTTCTAAACATTCCATCTTCACTTTCATGCATATTTGAAACTTTCCTAACCGTGTGGTTAGTATTTCCCGTTTTCAGGAGGCTGTTGCAATGGTGAAGCCTATTGAAAACCCGGAAGAGGCAGCAAAGAAACTGATGCAGGAAGCATCTCATCGAGGCAGCGTAGACAACATAACTTGTGTTGTGGTCCGCTTCTTAGACAAGCCAGAGTAGCAATGCCAAAAGTGAGAATTGATGGTTCTTGGAACTAATTCAAGCTAGCTCTGTCCAAACAGATAATTTCTTTTGGTTTTTGGAAGAGGATCTGACTTCAAATGTAGCAGAATTCATAAATCCTCTAGCCTTTTTGGCATATGTAATTTAATAGTCCTATAGACTGATCCAATGCAATACCTATCCCTGCAAACTGTTGTACTTGCTTTGCGTGTACTTTTATCTTTGTAAAATATTGTTCAAAAGATGATGATGAAGATGAAGATCATTCACCTTTTCATATTTTTGTTACAATTAATCCAACGGCTCTCATTCACCTCTTCATATTTTTCTTCTCTTTGTTGGATGATGATGATGAAGATGAAGATCAATTTGAATGTTTGTTTTTATGAGGCTAACCTCTCTTTTATTGTTAATTTTCTCTTTTATTTTTTATTTCTGTATAGTAATTTATTTTCTCATTGCTTAGTAGTTTAGATTTACATTAATGTCTTGTGAGTAGATTTATTTTCTTGTCTTTATTTTATTTTACACTTTTAATTTGTAGAGTAGATTTATTTTCTCGCTTAATCTAGATTTTCATTTATTTTTTTTTCTTTTGCAATTTAGTTAGATTTATTTCTTTGATCATAGTGTAAATTTCTTTGTTCTTATTTCTCTTCTTTGTGATTAGTTTTTATTCTTTTTCATTCTTAACATGTGGAACTAATCCTTATAGGAATACTAGAATTGTATGAAGCTAGCCTAATTCCCTTTATATTGTGTGAATTATTCTTTTGCACTTAAAATGATCATGTATAGGATAATCAACTAGAGAACTAATTGGTAGAAGAAGAATTTGATAATTTATGTTTATCTTAAGTGGTTTGATAGGTTATACTTATGAATTCTAGAATTACTAACTAGTTGTTGTTCTTTTTCATGAATATTAATTTTGCTTAGATGATAATTTGATAGGTTATACTTTTCTTAAATGGTTTGATAGTTTATGCTTAATAAATCTAAAGTAAAATGTGATAAAAAGATAATGATTCATAATTTATTATTAAAATTAGCTAGTGGATTCAATTCTAGATTCCTTATATCTTTAACTGAATCATCCATCTTTACTTTCTTGAATTTTTTTATTCTTGATTTTTTCATTATTTTTTCTTTCCTCTTGTTTTCTTTGATTCCTTTCCCTCCTCTCAATTTTATTTTATTGTTTTTATATATTCATAACACTCATCATATCTCTCCACAATCATACTCAATCATCATCCCTAATTGTCACGCACACAACATAAAACTGATTCTAATTATATCTTACAAACACCTTCCTCGTGGGAACGATAACTTTTTATAATATAACTTGATTGGTTGTATACTTGCAACCTTTGAACATCATTTAGACCCCATCAATAACCAACCGTTTTTGGACATTTTTAGTCATTCTGACCTATTGGTAAATAATTTTATGGAGTTTATAATTGATTATTTCATGAGCTAAAACCTGTGATTTGTGTCCACTTTTAGCCATTTCAAATTATATATTGGTAATTAATTTTGCGATGTTTAAAATTTATAATTTCACGAGCTACAACCCATCATTTTTGGCCATTTTAGTTGTTCCAAACCGTTGGAAATAATTTTGCACAGTCTAAAATTCACAATTTCATAAGCTTTAACCATAACTTTTGGCGATTTTAAACATTCCAACCCATTGGAAAATCTTTGGTTGAGTCAAATATACGAATTTATGAGCTATTACCAATGATTTTTGGCTATTTTAGTCGTATGACATGTTGGCAAATGACTTCTTATAGTCTATAGTTCACGATTTTATGAGTTAAAAAGCCATGATTTTTGCCAATGTTAGTAGTTTCTACGCCTTAGTAGATAATTTTACAGAGTTCAAAAGTCATGATTTCATGAGCTAAAACCCATTATATTTGGATATTTTTAATTATTTTGGCCCATTAGCAAATAATTTTATGGAGTCTAAAATTCATGATTTCATGAACTATATATAACTCATGATTTTTAGCCAGTTTTAGTCATTTTGACCCATTTGTAAATAATTTTGTGGAGTCTAAACTTCACGATTTATGAGAATATAACCCACGATTTTTGGCCATTTTTAGTCGTTGTTAGCCGTTGGCTCCAAAATTCACAATTTCATAAGTTTTAACCTGTGATTTTGGGTCTTTTAGTTGTCTCGACTAAAATTGCTAATTGGTTGGATCGACTAAAATTTTAGAATATTGTGGGATATAGCTCATGAAATTATAAATTTTAGACGTGAAATTATTTGTCAATGGGTCGAAATGACTAAAAACTAGCCAAAAATCATTGATTATAGCTCATGTAATCCCGAAATGTAGGCTGCATGAAATTATCTGCTTATGGATCAAAATAACTAAAAAAGGTAAAAGATCATGGGTTATAATCAAGAAATAGTGTATTTTGACTCTCGCGAATTTATTTGTCAATGGGTCAAAATGACTTAAATGGCCAAAAATCACGGGTTATAGTTAATAAAATTATGAACTTTTGACATTAAAAAATTATTTAATAATGGTTCAGAATAACTTGAAATGACCAAAAATCATAGGTTAGAGCCTACGAAATCGTGAATTTAGGCCACCGTGAAAGTACTTGCCATCAAGTCGAAATGACCTAAAATGAACAAAAATCTTGAGTTATAGCTTATAACATCATGAATTTTAGTCATTATGAAGTTGTTTGCCAATGCGTCAAAACAACTAAAAATGGCCAAAAAATATGGGTTAGCTCATGAGATCATGAATTTCACCTCGCAAATGGGTCAAAATGACTAAAAACTGGCAAAGAAAATTATGGCTTATAAGTTATGAAAACATAAATTTTAGACTACATGAAATTATTCGTCAATGGTCTGAAATAACTAAAAATGACCAAAAATTATGGTTAACCACCCATGAAATCATGAATTTTTACCTCTACAAAATTATTTGCTAATGGGTCAAAGAACTAAAAGTAGCAAAAAGATCGTTGGTTATAGCTCACAAAATCATGAGTTTTGGCCTCTTAAAATCTTTTTATCAACCAACCAAAATGACTAATAATGGCAAAAAATGTTGGGTTATATGTCATTAAACAATGAATTTTAAAGTTTATGGAATTGTTTGCAAATGGGTCGAAGCAAATAAAAATAGCCAAAACTTATGGGTTATAATTCATGAAATCATGAACAAGCCAACGCAAAATTATTTGCTAATGGGTCAAAATGATTAAAATGGCCAAAAAATGTCGGTTGTAGCTCATGAAATCTTGTATTTCTTACTTTGTGAAGTTTTTTGCCAAGAGGGCAAAGCTAATAAATATGGCCAAAAATTATGGTAATAGCTTATTAAATCACGAATTTTGGCTTTAGCAAAATCATTTACCAATGTGAGCAACTTAAAATTATGAAAAATCATGGGTTATAGCTTGTGAATCATGAAATTCAGAGTTTAATTATTTGTCAATATGTCGTAACAACTAAAAATGGTCAAAAATTGTGGATTATAGCTTATAAAATTGTGAATTTTGATCTTCACAAAATTATTCGCTAATGGGTCAGATTAACAAAAAATGGCCAAATATTGAGTAATATGGCTCATAAAATCATAAAAATTTGCTTTAACAAGCTAATGTACTAAAATGACTAAATTTGACTTAAATACATGGGTTATAGTACACGTAATTGTGAATTTTAGACTATGCAAAATTATTTGCTAATGGGTCAAAATGATTAAACTGGCCTAAATATGTCGGTTATAGCTCATTAAAAGTTGAATTTTGGACTCCAATAAATCATTTACCAATGAGTCAAAATATTAAAAATGGCCAAACTTAGTGAGTTATAACTCAAAAAATCATAAATTTTACACTCTGCAAAATTATTTTCCAATTGATTAAAAAGAATAAAATTAGCTAAAAATCATAGATTATGTCATTAAATTGTTAATTTTGAACTTTGTGAAATTATTTGCCAAAGGATCAAAATAACTAAAAATGCCCTGAAGTCATGGGTAATAGTTCAAAAAATTACAAATTTTAGAATACAGGAAATTATTTGACAATGACTTGAGATGGCTAGAAATGACTTAAAAATGGTCAAAATTATGGATTATAGCTCATATAATAATGAAGTATATCCTCCATGAAATTATTTTCCAATTGGTTGGATTGCTTGAAAATGGTCATATTATGGTTTATATAGCTCTTGAAATTGTGAATTTTGGCCTTAACTCCACGAAATTATGTGCCACTAGGTTGATTTGAATAAATATGACAAATAATCGTAGTTTACAGCTCATGAAATAATGAAATTTGATCTCTACAAAATTATTTGCCAATGAGTTGAGATGACTAAAAATGGCAAAAACTTACGTGTTGTAGCACAAAAGATTGTGAAGTTTGGACTTCACAAAATACTTTCTAATAGTTCGAAATGATTGAAAATGACCAATAATAGCACTTTGTAGCTCATGAAATTGTGACTTTTAACTCATAAAATCGTGGTTTTTAGTTGTTGACATCGGTTATCAAACATGGAATAATTTGCAGTGGTTTGTAGTTGTTGACGTTAGTTATCAAACATGAAACAATTTGCAGGTTGAGGGGTGGTTAAGGTCCTCTAACTCCTTCTGATGTGTGGCTCTAGGGTTTAATGTTCTTCCCTGTATAAGAAAGAACTCGTAAGAGGATGAAGTTGGGTTCTCCGGTTGTTCCTCCGACGATCAAGTCATTTGATAATCTTGAGTAGGAAAAATATAGGGTTAGCTCTTAGTTATGTAAAAGAGACCAAAGAGAGTTACCTCATGTAGTGCCTCTCCTTTTTATAGTGGATTTGAGGGGCAAGAAAGTTACTTGGACTAAGTCCAGTTAGGCAGCTAAGTCGGCAGACAGCTAACAGGTGTTGGTCGTTGGTGAAAATAAGCCATCCATGTGGTCAGTGCTAAGTGACAGTGGTTCCTTGGTGCTGATGGTAGCCTGATAAGTCATAAAGACTTTGTTGACTAGAGCAGTAATGATTTTGTCAGAACGGTTAATGCAAGGATAGGAGGCTGTCTGCACGGGGTTCGAGAAAACTACCAATTCTTTTAGTCATTTTTGCTAATGGTCGACTATAACTATTGTTGGCTGCTACAACGGGCCGAGTGGGGGTTATTCGCAAGGGCGATTGGCCAGGTTTGGACGACAAGTACCGCCTTTTGACTCAGTTATGTGAGATGTCGGCTAAATAGGGCCAAGCCGTGTTGCACGACTAAAAATTGAAAAAAAATCGTGGTTTATGAAACTGTGAAAATTAATGGACGGTAGATAAAGTGACTAAAAATGGAAAAAATCATAGGTTATATCTCATAAAATCATAGGTTATTATTCCCTGTTTGATAATTGACATCAACAGTAGTTCATGAAACTGTGATATTAATGGACGACGAATAAAACGACTAAAAATGGATAAAAATCATCAGTTATATCTCATAAAATCATGAATTTTGGCCACCATGAAATTATTTATCAATGACTCCAAATGATTAAACATGGATTATAGCTTATAAAATTTTAAAGTTTGGCCCTTGTAAAATTATTTGCTAATGGATCTAAATGACCAATAATGAAAAAAATCATGGGTTATCACTCACAAAATCGTGAATTTTAGCCCCCATAAAATTATTTGTCAATGAGATGTTATGATTTAAAATGGCTAAAAATTGTTGATTAGAGCTTATGAAATTGTGAATTTTTACCTTCATGAAATTATTTTCCAACCGGTCCAAAAAGAAAAATGGCTAAAAAGCATGGGTTATAACTCATGAAATTGTGAATTATTGCCATCGTAAAATTATTTGACAAGGGGTTAAAACGATAAAAAATGGCCCAAAATTATGGGTGATAGCTCATAAAAATGTAATTTTTAGCCTCCATAATATTATTTGACAACGGTTTGAAACGATTAAAAATGTCAAAAAATCATAGATTATAACTCATAAATTGTGAATTTTAGCCTCCACAAATTCTTTGTAAATGGGTCAAAACAACTAAAAATACCAAAATATCGTGAATTATATCTCATGAAATCTTTAATTTTCGCCTCTATGAAATTATCTTACGTCGGGTCGAAATGAGTAAAAATAGCCAAAATTGGGGTTTATAACTAATGAAATTTTAAAATTTAGCCTCCTCAAAATTTTTTGTGAATGGGTTGAAAAAACTTAAAAAGTGGCCAAAACTCATGGGTCATAGCTCATGGTATCGTGAATTTTGGCCTTTATGAAATTTTTTGCCAATGGGTCGAAATGATAAAAAAAATAGCCAAAAATCAATAGTTATATCTTACAAAATTATTAAATTTTAGCCTCCGTAAAATTAAGCGTAAAATTAATCCCCAGTGGGCTCAAATGACTTAAAATGTCTAAAAACCATGGGTTATTGCTCATGAAATCGTGAATTTTGGTCATCGTGAAAGTATTTGCCAATGTGTTAAAATGACTAAAAATGACCAAAAATCATGGGTTGAAGGTGACGAAATATTGAATTTTTACCTCCGCAATATTATTTTTCATATATCGAAATAACTAAAAATGACCAAAAATCATGGCTTATTAGCTCATGAATTTGTGAATTTTGCTCCCTGAAAAATTATTTTCTGATAGGTCAAAATGACTAAAAATGACCAACAATAGCAAGCTCATAAATCATGAATTTTGGCCTCTTTAAAATTATTTACCAACGGGACGAAATGACTAAAAATGTTCAAAAATTGAGGGTTATAGCTTATGAAATCTTGAAGTTTGGCCTCCGCAAAATTATTTGTCAACGGCTCCAAATAAATAAAAAAGGACAAAAAATTATGGGTTATAGCTCATGATATTGTAAATTTTAGGCTTTACGAAACTATATGCCAAATGGTTGAAATGACTAAAGTTGGCCAAAAATTATGGGTTATTTTCCTTGAAATTGTACAAATTTGCCTCCATGAAAATACTAGACAATAGGCTGAAATGATTCCTTGAATTATTATACAAATTTCCCTCCTCATCCACTATTGAAAGAAGAACAGCGGACGAAAAGATGGAGGATTTTGGATGAAGGTGATGAAGCAAGCCACGACAGTTGTTACACGAGGAAGAAGCTTCGGCTAACTAGCTGATCAAGGGCAAACAGCTTTGTTAATTAGAGGATACCTTTCGGGAGCACAATACCCTTACTACTGTAAGAGCCACGGTCTCTCAACTACGTTTCGATCTGAAAATCTCCGGTATTCGATTTTTTATTATTTCGATGACAATTCGACCGTTAACTCTTCATTAACAAATAGGGGTTTTTGCTTTTAGACCCATTTGTTTACCCACATTTATCTTTAAACCCAAATATTATTATTTCTATCTTTAAGCTCAATTCACCTTTTGTATTTATCTTTAAACCCAACCTTTGAGATAATCCCGTAAGCTTCTCCGATCTCATCTTACTCTCTTAGCACCGAGCACACTTGCTCCTTGTAACTACATTCTGACTGCAGACTTAACAACATAATCCATCCCGAAACCGATGGGAGGAGACGATCGATCAACAGTTCACCCATCGCGTTAGCTAAAATGAAGGTATCTAGAAACATAATCTAACCCGGAATCTTCATATACGTACACCATACTTTCATGCCATCATTCCCGGAAGAAAGAGCAGGTAGGACAGGAAAATTACAAATGATTCGTAACTGGAAAACCAGCTTCCTGGAGGGGTTCAAGTGTAAGTTTCCAGAATAAACAGAAACTGAAATAAACACGGCCAAGCGATAACATTTGACGATTTCCTTCCAACAAAATAATAATAATAATAATAATAAATGGGGGCTAAAAATCTGCTGAATAAGAGCTCAAATGGGGGGTAAAAATCACATGATAGAATTATTATCCTACTCCATATTGCTCGTAAACAAGGGTAGCATATATCAACTCATTCCATGCATCTGGTACCCCAGGAAGGCACCAATGACTGCAATCCTGCTTGCTTCTCACCTTTTGACCCCGTGTTTTTCCCTTACCATAGATTGATGGGTGTCCATCCTTGCGAAAGTTTGTCAATTTAGTTACATTCAGTAGAATTACTGGGGATTTCATTTCATTAATAACCTCTTCCACGATCTTCATCTTCGTAGGGTAGTCTTCTATTATAGCTCCCCTAAAAGCAGGTTCGGTCTCTCCATTGCATGAGCCACCAGAGTCCCAACCTCCTCCTCTGATTAAGTAGAATGCAACAGACAACAGAAACTTTAGTTGTTTATTACATAATGAACAATTTACGTTCTAGACCTAAATATGGACGTAACATTTCACCTGAAATGAGCCGTTGAATACCCACGGTAGAATACCAGATTCTCCCTATCTTTCATATTTTCATCAATCCATTTACCCCAAGTTTTCATGGCTCTCTTAAAAGCTTCAAGCGCATCAAACTGTGGATAAATCATGCCACCTTCTTTATAATAGTTCTTCCTGATTGTAAAAGCGAATAATACATCAAACTATTTATAAAATATACTACTACAATTGATTAAAAGAAAGAGATGCAGGTTATTATAAAAGAAGCTTTCATTACCCTCTTGCTGTCTTTCCATGGTTCCACCAATGCCCTGTGTTGAAGACCAAGATGTTAGCCTTTTTCCATCTACTAGCTGACTTATCAACACGATCGATCTCAAGTATAGCATTTCTACTGCCTTGTCCATTCACATTTGTTCCTTGTCGGGCCAGAAAATGAGAGAGAAGGAACTCCACAGTACAGTTATAATCCTGTTCATAATTCCATTACTGTTTCTATATCCAACACATACTAAAAGCAGTAGGATGAGGCTGTATAAGCCTCACGACTATGTGATAGACATAAGCATCAGATAGACATAAGCATCAGCATTCACTTCTTCTACTTAGAAGGCAAGTTGGAACAATTGAGACGGCATCCATAGAATACTAGTTCTATGGAGATTTGAAACATAAGCCAGCACTTTGCTCAGGTTGCATGAAGTTCAGCACATTATTGATTGACTATATCGTTAGAAAGCATATGGGAGTTGTGATTTCTCACCTCAATCAAGAAATTGAAATAGCTTCGACCTTTTGATATTTTGTATCCTCGGGTCTCATACATTTTGCTTTTATCAGGTACGGCTTCACGTAAAAGGCATAACATTGATTCAAACTGGTTGCGGTTCATTGAGTCTCCAACAAGCACCAACCTTTTGCCTCTTAATCTCTCCAAAAAGTCTGTTGCATTAAACCTATGAATCAAGTATAAGAGAAGGAAACCTAGAAATTTCTGCTAAATATAATGGATCTCGAAAAAAGAAAAAAAAACGAAGCACATAAAGAAGAAACACTGATAAAGGATGTACGACTTAGTAAATGTTACAAATGGAGATTACATTTTAGATGTCAAAATAATTTGAACCAAACATCAAACCATATCCAAATAACTCGAAACCCAATAGCACTTCCCAGCTTCAACCATCCCAATTAATCTCAAGCTCCATTCTGCCTAACATGCTGAATATATGTGATGATGTTAAACTTCCGAGTACTAAATGCATCCTGCAACCAATACTGGCAGGCCGATAGTGTAGTTATTTGACTTTCCAACTATCTCCAATAGTATTTCTTGTCAGATCACTATAGTAATTTTACTAAATGTTACACATAGGGAGGCAACAAAACAATTAAAACATCCCCAAATCATGTCCTAAGATTCTGTTCAAAATTTCCAAAGATGACATGTTAAGTAAGCAGGTAAACCCAAGAGTAGTCCCAGTGTGGACAGTTACATGACGCCAAGCATCCTTATATATTCAAAACATCCTTTTAAAATCCAAGTAATGTGTTCTATACTCTCGTCAGATTTCACTTTCTATTTTCTATTAATATCAGGTAATTTCTGAATGTAATTCAAACATTTGTATTACCCACCACAAAAATTTTGATTTGGTTGAAAACAGCCAAATCATGTGTTATTGTCCACAAAATTCAAACTTTTCAGAGTACGCAAAAAATATTCTATGTGTGACAGCAACTTGTGATTTCGTTTGAATTTGGAAATTTCGGAGTACACAAAGTATTCTGTGTGGGAAGACAATTTGTGATTTGATAAAAAATGGCCTCAATCAAGCATTGTAGCCCACATAAAATAAAAAATTTTGGAGCACGCACAATATATTCTGTCTGATAGAATTTTGTGATTTGGTCAGAAACGGTCAAAATCATAGATTGTAGCTCATAAAATCATGAATATTGAACTCTGCATAATTATTTGTCATTTAGTAAAAATAAGTAAAAATGAACAAAAATCGTGAATTATAACTCATAAAATTGTGAGTTTTGAAATCCGCATATTTAGTTACCATAAGGTAGAAATGAGCGAAAATGGACAAAAAATCATGGAATATAACTCATGAAATAATGAATTTTGAACGCCGCATAATTATTTATAATTGGGTTATAATGAGGAAAAGACAAAAAACATGAACTATAGCTCATAAAATCGTGAATTTTGAACTCCACATAATTATTTGTCATTAAATCGAAATAAGGGAAAATGGACAAAAATTGTGAGTTATAACTCATGAAAACGTAAAATTTGAACTCGAGAAAATAATTTGTCCTTTTGTCAAAACGAGCAAAAACGGACAAAAAATCATATAGATGACAGCTTATGAAATCGTGAGTTTTGAACTCCACATAATCATTCGTTATTAAGTCGAAACAAGCGAAAATAAACAAAATTCTAGATTGTAGCTCATGAAAACGTAAATTATGAACTCGAGCAAATAATTTATCGTTTGGTCAAAACAAGAAAAAATGAACAAAAAATCATAGTATAGCTCATGAAATTGTGAGTTTTGAACTCCACATAATTATTTGTCATTAAGTCAAAACAAGCAAAAATGAACAAAAAGAATGGGTTATATAGCTCATGAAAACGTGAATTTTAAACTCCGCATAATTATAGCTCATGAAATCTTAAAACTATTTGTAATTGAGTAGAAACAAGTGAAAAAGGACAAAAATCATGAATTGTAGCTAATAAAATCGTGAATATTTTGAACTCAGCAGAATTATTTGACATTTAGCTAAAACTAGCAAAAATGGACTAAAATAATCAATTATATCTCACATAATTTCACATTTAGTCAAAACTAGCAAAAATGGAATAAAATCGTAGATTATATCTCACGAAATTATCAATGTTCAAATCCACATAATTAATTATCATTGGTTAAAAATGAGCAAAATGGTCATAAATCATAGATTATAGCTCATGAAATCATGAATTTTGAGCTCCGCATAATTATTTGTCATCGAGTCAAAACTAGAAAAATGCATAAAAGTCACGTATAACTCATGATATCGTGAATTTTGAACTCTGCAAAATTAATTATCATTGCATCAAAACAAGCAAAAATGGACAAAACCATGCAAGATCATGGAATTGGGAATATTAAACAACAAACAAATATTTCTTATTGGGTCAAAATGAGGGGAAAAAATGACGAAAATTGTGGATTATAGCTAATGAGATCATCAATTTTGAACTTTGCACAATTACTTGCCATTTAGCAAAAATAAGCAAAAATAGACAAAAATTATGGATTATAAGCTAATGAAATTGTGAGTTTTAATTCTGCAAATTTATTTGTCATTATGTCGAAACGAACAAAAATAGACAAAAATCATGGATTAAAGCTCATCATATAGTGAGTTTTGACTTCCGCATAATTATTTGTGTTAGGTTAAACGGATAAAAATTATGGATAATAGTTTATGAAATCATGTATTTTGAACTCTCATAATTATTTGCCTTTGAATCAAAACAAGAAAAATGGGGGGAAATCATGGATTACAAAATCATCAATTATAGCTTATGAAATGTAAATTTTGAACTCCGCATATTTATTTGTCATTAGGTCGAAATGACAACAAATGAACAAAAATTATGGATTATAGCTCATCTCTTGGACACGGTGTTTTGACGGCCGTCTCTCGGACACGGTGTTTTGGAGGCCGTATCCGCGTTCAACATGTGTCGGACACTGATTCTTAGCGGACATGCCATGGACATGTGTAGGTTAATGCAAAACTCGATTTCTCCAATACTTATACCCAAAACTAGTTTGTTTGGTAAAATATTGGGCTTAAAACCAATCGGTTTTTGAACCTATAAACATAAACAATGGAGTACATACAAAATACTCTTTGCTGGTTAATAATTTATGTTTTGCTGAAAGCGTCCAAAATTATGGGTTAGAGTCCTTAGAAATTCAAAACTTCTGGAGTATATATAAGGTAGTTTATGCGTGAAGATAATTTGTGATTTTGTCGAAAACAATCAAAATCATGGGTTTTCATCCATTGAATTAAACTTTTGATCACATATAGAATACTTTATGTGCAGTAATAATTTGTGATTTGGTCGAAAACAATCAAAGTCATGGTTTTATAGTCCTATAAATTTAGAAATTTTGAAGAATGCATAAAATTGTTGTATGCATAATTTGTGATTTTGTTGAAACAGCCAAAATCATGGGTTATAGTCTATAAAAATTATGAAACTTTTGAGTACATATAAGATATACTCTATGTGGATCGATAATTTGTGAGTCAAGAACGACCAAAATAATGGGTTATAATCCACATTCCAAAGAAATTAAGAAATTTTGGAGTGCATATAAAGTAATTTAGGCGGGATAATATTGTGATTTTAACAAAAATAGCCAAAGTCAAAAAAATAGAGTACGCATAAAATACTCTATTTAGGACGATACTTAGTGATTTAGTCAGACACGACAAAAACCAAGGGTTATAGTCTATAAAAATTCAAAAAAAATTAGAGTACGCATAAAATACTCTATTTAGGATGATACTTAGTGATTTAGTCAGACACGACCAAAATCAAGGGTTATAGTCCATAAAGTTCAGAAACTTGAGTACATACAAAATACTCTATGCCGATCAATAATTTGTGATTTATTGAAAACAGTCAAAATTATGGTTAGTCCACAAAACTTCTATAAGTTTGGGGTACAGATAAAATATTTTATGCGAGATGATAATTTGTGATTTTGTTGAAACAGCAAAAATAACATGTTGTAGTTCACAAAATTTAGAGTACACATAAAATACTATATGCACAGTAATAATTTGTGATTTTGTCAATGATGGTCGAAATCATAGATTATAGTCTGCAGAAAATCAGAAAATTTTAATCGCCTATAGAATACTTAATGCCCAATGATAATTCATGATTTTGTGGAAATCAACCAAATTCATAAGTTATAACTCATAGAGATTAAGAAATTTTAAAGTATGCATAAAATACTCTATGCAAGAATAATTTGCGATTTTGTCAAAAATGACTAAAACCATGGGTCATAGTCAATAAATACTCAAACAGTTTTGAGTACATATAAAATAATTTATGCAAGTCCGTTATAGTTTGCAAAAATGAAGAAATAATGGAGTACATAGAACATACTCTATGCAAGACAATAATTTTTTATTTTGTCAAAAATAGTCAAATTCTAGGTTATAGTCCACAATCCACAAATTTTCAAAGATTTTGAAGTGCATGTAAAATACTCTATGCATGATTATAACTTGTGATTTTACCGAAAAAGGCCAATAGTTCACAAAAAATTAGAAAATTTTTAGTACATATAAAATACACTATGCGGAACAATAATTTGTGATTTTGTCAAAAATGGTTGAGGTTTATGGACCATGGAAAATTTAGAAATTTTTAGTACATGTAAAAAAATTATATGTGGGTTGATAATTTATGATTTGCTGAAAACGGGCAAAATCATGTATTAGTCCTCAAAAAATTCAAAATTTTTGAGTACATATAATATACTCTATGCATGACAAAAATTTGTGATTTTGTCAAAAAAATGATTGTTTAATGTTTATAGACCAAAAAATTTCAAAAATTTTGGAGTACAAATAAAATATTCTATGCGGGATAATAACTTGTGATTATGTCGAAAATAGCCAAAAATGGGAAATGGGGCATAGAAATTTTAAATTTTAGGAATATGCGTAAAAAACTTTATGTAGGGCTATAATTTGTGATTTTGTTGAAAACAACTAAATTCATTGGTTATATAATCTATAAAAATTACAAAACTTTTGAGTACATATAAAATACTCTATGTGGGTTGACAATTTGTGATTATGTCGTAAATAGCTAGAATTATAATTTATAGTCCAAACTCCAAAGAAATTCAAAAACTTTCGCGTGCATATAAAAAACTCTGTGGGATGACCATTTTTTACTTTGTTGAGAGCTGGCAATTTCTTTGGTTATAGTCTACATAAATTCAGAAATTTTGAAGTATGAATAAAATGCTCTATGCTGGTCTATAATTTGTCAATTTAAAGAAACAACCAAGATCATGGGTTATAGTATATAAAAATTAACAACCTTTTGACTACATATAAAATACTCCAAATGAGCCAATAAGTTGTGATTTTATCGAGAATGACAAAAATCATAGATTTTAGTCTAAACTCCAAGGAAATTCAGAAAATTCGGAGTGCATATAAAATACTCTATAGGGATGATAATTTGTGACTTAGTAAAAAACAGCCAAAATCAAGGGTTGTAGTCCATAGAAATTTAGAAACTTTTGCGTACATATAAAATACCATACGTTGGTCGAATAATTTGTGATTATATAAAAATCAACAAAAACCATAGAATATAGTCCGCTAAAAAACAAAAATTTAGAGTACATATAACGTACTCTGCGCAGGATGATAATTTGTGATTTTGTCAAAAATAGCCAAGATCATGGGTTAAAAGACCAAAAAAAATTAGAAATTTTGGAATATGCATAAAATACTCAATGCGGGACAAGAATTTTGATTTTGTCAAAAACGACCAAAATCATGGGTGGCAGTTGATATAGATTCAAGATCTTTTGAGTACATATAAAATACTCTATGTTGGTCATAATTTCTAATTTTGTAAAAAACGATCAAAATCATGGGTTATAGTACGCAAAATAACAAAACTTTTGGAGTATGTGGGACGATAATTTTTATTTTATCAAAAATGGCCAAAATCATAGGTTATAGTCCACCCACAAAAACTTAAGACATCTTGGAAGCATGTAAAAAACACTATGCAAGATGATATCTTGTTATTTTATCAAAAAATCACCAAAATCATTGGTTACAATCCACAAAAATTCAGCAATTTTAGAGTATGCATAAAATACTCTAAGCGGGATGATAATATGTGATTTTATTAAAAAGGCTAAAATCAAGAGCTATAATCCATAAAAAATCTGAAAATTTTGGTTGCATATGGAATACTTTATGTGGTATTAGGTGGTTTGAATACTGATGATTTTGTCAAAAACGACCAAAACATGGGTTATAGTCTACAAAAACTTAGAAATTTGTGATTTGTCAAAAATGGCTAAAATCAAGGGCTATATAGTCCATAAAAATTAGGAACTTCTGAGTATATACAAAAAATATTGTATGTAGGTCAATAATTTGTGATTTTGTCCAAAACGGCCGAAATCATGGGTTAGTCTCAAGAAATTCAGAAATTTTGGAGTACATATTAAATACTTCGTAGGATGATAATTTGAGATTTTTTTTTAAATAGCCAATGGGTTATAGTCCACACTATATAGAAATTCAGAAATGTGGGAGTGCATTTAAACTACTCTATGATAAATGATAATTTACGGTTTTGTCGAAAATGATCAAAATCATGGGTTATACAATTCACAGAAACTAAAAAAAATTGGAGTTTACATAAACAAACTATATGTGGGACGATAATTTGTGATTTTTGCCAAAATTGGCAAAATCAAGGGTTATAGCTCATAAAAATTCAGAAACTTGAGTAAAATACTAATTGTGGGATTGTGGGTCAACAATTTGTGAGTTTATTGAAAACGACCAAAATCATAGATTCCACAGAAATTCAAAAATTTTGGAGTACATATAAAATACCCAGTGCGTGATGATATTTTGTGATTTTGCCAGATAAAAACAAATCACAAAGTTATCGTTCAAAAAAACTTAGAAATTTTTTAGTACATATAAATTACTCTATAAGGGGCAACAATATGCGGCTTGGTCGATAATGACCATAATCACAGAAATTTGAGAATTATGGTGTACATATAAAATTATTTATGCAGGAGGATAAATTTGCTTCTAAAAATGACCAAAATCAGGGGTTAAAGTCCACAAAAATTCAGAAACTTTTGAGTACTTCTAAAATACCCTACTTTATGCAGGTCGACGATTTGTGATTTTGTCGGAACGGACAAAACCATGGGTTTTATAGTACACAAAATTTTTTAAAAAAATCAGTACACATAAAATATGGGACAATAACTTGTGATTTGTCAAAAACAACAAAAACTATGGGTTACAGTTCACAGAAATTCAGAATTTTTTAGTACATATGAAATACGTTGGGGGAAGACAACTTGTAAGTCAGTTGTGGGCGACTACGACAACTTGTAAGTCAGTTGTGGGCGACTACAACTATAGAAATTGAAGATTTCGGATTATGTAGAAAATACTTTCTGGGGACGGCAGTTTGTGATTTAGGCAAAGACAACCAGCATGAGTTATATAGCCCACAGAATTTTTATGGAGTATATGTAAAATATTATGTGGGAATGCAATTTGTGAACTTCTTTCAGAAAGACCGCGATCATGGATTATATTTCACAGGAATTGGGGAATTTTAGAGTACCCATAAAATAAACCACATGGAATGAAAGTTTGTCATTGGGTCAAAAACAACCAGAATCATAAGCTTATATTGGAGTACACGCAACATATTTTATGAGAGGCGACAAGCTGTGATTAGAAAGAAAACAGCTGAAATCATAGGAAGTATATAGTACGTTGAAACTCGAGAAGTTTATAGTGCACGTAAAATATCATGTTGAGGAAGGCAATTTGTGATTTGGTGAAAAATGATCAATTTGTGGACTTCTACTTATTATAGTTACAAGATGATGAACAGAGAAACATAGAGTACTGAAGCAAGTAAGCGATGCCAGCATTAAGACATTCATGACAAAGACGGAACCCCCCACCCAGAGAGAGAGAGAGAGAGAGAGAGAGAGAGAGAGAGAGAAGCAAAGTAGAGATTGTTAACTAACCTCGGGAGCTCGCAGCCGTTGGGTTTCCACCTCCATTTCATATAATCCCTATCTTCCCTCCCATTCTCTTGGCATGTGAAGGCATCATCCACGTAAGGACAAGATCCGGGCTCATACAGAGGATACCTCCCCTCTTCATCCCTCACCCACCTCCCTTCGTACAAATTACACCCGCCCTTCCCCCTTCCCCTCCCCAGAACTCCCTCCTCCTCCTCCTCGGGTGCCGCCGGGCCGACGGGGTTGCCGACTCCGCCGGAAGCTCCCTCCTCGCTGGCCGATAACGGCGGCGGAGGATGGGGGTGAGGGGGGGAGGGATTCGGGATCGGGCCGAGGAGGCCGCCGTCGATCTCCCTCGGAGCTCCACCGCCGGGCCCTTCGACCGACCGATCGACGCTCGAGGGAGATCCCGGGGGCTGAGGTGGTCGGTTGCTGTGGAGGCCGCCGCCGATCTCTCCGGACTGGGGCTGGATCTTGGCGGCGGAGAATGATCGAGGGGGGAGGGATCTCTGAGAGAAGAAGAGGAGAGAAGGGAAGAGGAGGAGGAGAGCCAAGCAGGGGACTGTGGAGGAGGTGCTGCACCTTTTAAAGCCGGATGAGTTGGGAGAGAGTACTGTGAGGGATGAGAGCGGCATTGGGCATCGAGCTAGGAGAGAGGAAGGGAGAGATCGAGATCGAGAGAGCGTTAGGGGCTGTTTGGTTCATGTTTTTGGGTCGGTAAAAGAGGGGAAAGCTGTCGAAAATGTCAGTTTTTTGGTAGCTTTCCCCCAAAATCTGTTTTTTAAGAGCTGATTTTGGGGGAAAGCTGCCAAAAAGCTGACATTTTTGGCAGCTTTCCCCTCTTTTACCACCCAAAAAACATTAACCAAACAGCCCCTAACGATAGAATAAGCTTCTGTTTTTCTCCGTAAACTACTCGTTAGTTTGGGCAAAATGTCAGATTGCTGGAGTCTTGGTCACACGGTGATATACTTTTTAGCGACTTGGTGACATGTTGGTAGCAGAAATCGCTACATACACGATATACAAGTTTTGTAGATTCTTCGTTAAGAGCAAGTATTTTGCTCATGGTAGCAGATTTATTGGTGATATAGGTTCTCACAATACAATTGGTTAATCACGATCTGCTGGAGGATTTATAGCTTTAGAATGTGTCTAATCCTCTTTGTTGTTTGCAAAAGAGAGACCTGTATTTCTCTAAGGAGAAACTTTCAAAATAGACCCATTTGTAATTTTAATCTCCCAAATCGACTCATTTCAAAATAATTACAACAATCGATCCAATTTCGCCCACGTCAACAGCACAGATTGAAACTGGATCGATTTTGAAGAAAATGGTGTTTTATAATTAGTCGGGGTTACTAATCCCCCGACTAATTAGAGAAGGGATTTATAGACACCAATAACTATAGTTTAAAATAGTTAGGGTCAACAACCTCGACTATTTTGAGGTCCAAGGAAATCCCACAAGCCAATAAAAAACAGCCACGTGACTCTTTACTCTCCTTTTTTCTTCTTCTTCCTAGATTAGAACGAGAAAGGGATTTTTTCCAACCAGATCCTGAGCTCTAAACCTCTAAACTCATCAAACTCATCATCGGAAAATGCTCTCATCTCCTCCTCCCCGCTCCAACCTCCTTCTAACCCTAACTTCCTTCATCGGATTAGGATCTGACTCCACGTCGACCTTACCAAAAAGATCGATGGTGAACTCTAAGAACATGATCGCAAATGAGGGTGGATGCATTAGAACTAGGTTCGGGTTTGGAATTATGCAGATCGTCATCGGAATCTGGTTTGTCGTCGTTGTCAGGGGTTTCGCGTGGTGGAGGACGTCTATGCGATCGTCATCGGGGAGGCCATCGAAATGCGTCGTTGTCAACGTCATCGAAGGGATCGGAGAGGGAAGGTAGGATTGTAAATTGGATGAGGAGAAGAGAGAGGGGAGGGAGAGGCGGAGGAGGAGCACGGTCAATACGACACAGATCTGACTCTAATCCGATCAACTGCGAACTCTGATCCGATCAACTGCAAACCCAATATAGCACTCCACCAAGGGCGATTGTAAGTCAAAACTGTTTGGGGCTACCAACCCCAACTAGTTTGAACTACAATTTAAAATAGTCAAGGTTCCAATATCAACTATTTTCGTTGATGGTTACAAATCTTCTCTAATTAATCGGGTTTGACAACTCAACTAATTATAAAACAAGAATTTTTTTCTTTTAAATGGACCAAGCTACAGTCTACATTGATGCGTGGCTAAAACTATATCAATCTTCATAATTATTTTGGAAATGGGACTTTTTTTGAGATTAAAATTGTAAACGAGTCTATTTTAAAAAATTTTGTCCATTTCTCTAATTATTGTCACTCAATCCTGAATGGTCTTTATACGAAGTCCAATTAGATAAATGACCGCTTTACTATTGACATGTTAGGCTAATTCTTCATGAATAGTGTTGATGCCCTGTATCTTTAATCATTTGATGTTTTTTCTTATCATCTGTGCTTTCATTTCTATTGCTCTCATTCTTTTGTTGATCAATGGTGACATCTCACTACCGATAAGCCAATTCCAAACCGTCCGCACTGGCAAAAGCCACACAATAAAAAGCCACAAAACATTTGAAATGTAAGCGTAAACTTTTATTAAACGTCCAGGATATAAAAAAAAATACCCCTTTAGTTCATAAATTAAAAGTCAACAACATGACCACTGTAGCAATTTGCGTTCGTAAAATACGAACATGACTTTAGAAAAGGCAAATACCTCTTGTATAAAAAGGCCATAGTATACTGATGGTAGATCAACATAATTCATAATGAAATAAATTTGAAGAAAATGTAGCTGCTTCAAATTTGAAGGGGGCTGTATAAAAGAAGCACACCCAACAATCGTGAACGACGCAGCAGAAATCAATGTGGGCACTATGCAAAAGGTAGCCTGTCATCGATTCAACAAAGCCCCCGTTGTCTGAATTAGTGCCTTTCTTCTTTTTTTCCCCCCTAATTTCTATATTCTCTACATACTCTAAAAGCCAATCGATCTTAAGATTTATTGTAAAAATAAAAATAAAATTGTGGCCAGAAATTGTGGCAGAGGATTGAAGGGAGAAATCCAAAGCCATCTTCGTCTGGCCTTCACTCTAGGCGCCATGCGGCAGTCAATCGCCAATTGATCAGCGACCGCTGTTGACTCTTTTTTATTTGGAGCCATCGATCGATCACTTAATAATTACGAAATTAAACAAGACGTAACTTAAAAAAAAAAAAGAAGAGATAACTCAAGGAAAGAGATAAGGGAGAAGCCGGCGGCGGCGACGAGAGGGGATTTCGCTTCGTTTCTAGGGTTCACTCGGGGCTTTTTATAGGGCAGTGCGGAGGTCTGGATCGAATGGTACCTTCACGCGTGTCCAACGTATCACGTGCGGTGAACCCGAACCTGCTTAGCAGTTCGGACTCGTTTCCGCAATTGGGCCACGGGAAAAACCCAAAAGGCTCCGCAATTTAAGGCCCACTTATCTACTACTGTGATGATGTTAGGTTTTATTCTGGATCCCGTAAATTTCCTCCTTCCGAAGAAGGAAGATCCTAAAGGTAATTTCCCTCTTTGTTCCTTTTTCGTAAATTTAGGGTTTTAGGTAAAGAGATGGTTTGTTTTTTTAATTTTCGGATTTGTCGAATTAACTTGCTAATTTCATCCTTTCATGCTAAAGGTAATTTCCCTCTTTGATCTCCGGTGAACCCTTGATCTCCTCAACGATGTACCTTCCGTTGCTCATCAAGGATATGATGTTCACAGATGGCTCCTTGTAGAGCTTCGCCTTGGATTCCAGGTTTGATCGCAAAAGATCCGTGATTTGCGTCAGTTGAGCTTCAAACGGTGTATGATCGCTACCATGACTGTTGTTGTTGTTGCTGCTGCTGCTGCTATTGTTGTCGAAGTAGTTGGCTTCACTCTTGCCTTCTTCCTCCTTGTGTTTGTTTCTAAATAATTATGCAAAAGAGTTTCCTAGTAAGTTTGATCATGGAGGTGTGCGGCACACGAAGGGGGGGAACCCCGGAAGTTAATGGAGAATTGAGCACGCCTCCACTCCACCTTCTTTGCTAATGTCGGGGGGTAACAAAACAAACGCCGGGACGAAGTTCAATAGTCGAAGAAAGAAAGATTTTGGAGAAAACAAACAGAGACACTTTCAAAAAAAAAAAAGTATCAGAATTGGCATGAAATTGCGCGGGAATTCAATTGAGAGCCGCACACAGATCAGATGAAGCTCGTTCTCGGTCGCCAGCTACACGTCAAGAGGAAGAGGAGTGGACAAAGGGAGAGATATATATACCAGTTCTCTCCGTTTCTTTTAAATCTTAAGAAGAAACAATTTGTTCTAGTCTCGATCAATTCTTTACTGAAATTATTTTCTCATATTACGTTCGAGCCCCAAGCCTGTTAAATATCTGAAAGGAACTGTCCAGTGAATCTGGATGCATCGTCGAGTAGTCCGGCTACTAACCATCAGTAAAGGTTCCCAAGATGTACATAACAGGAACTTATTAGTGTGAAGCATAAAAAATCCACAGGTATATCAAATCAATATATTAGCATGAAGCATAAAAAATCCACACGACAGGAGTATAGCTTTCAAATAGCTCATCAGGCCCTCACAGAGAATGCACCACCCATCAGTTCACGTTCTTCATCGAAAAACACAGGGAATTTCAATTTCGCATTCCTTAATCAGTTCTCATTTTCACCATGTTCCACAAACCATCTATACACCAACATAGAGCACTGTTATTCTGCAAAAAATTATGTTGCTGGAATCTCTTCAACTTTCTAGAAGAAAAGAATACAAGAAATGAATTCACGGGAAAGTGAAGGAAAAAAGAAGAGAGAGAGAGAGAGAGTGTGCGTGTGGGCGCGCGCGAGAACCAAGAGCAGGAGTACTTGCTAACAAAAGCATCAATCAGTAGATGTTGTTATATGCCCTGCAAATATCAACAATCATGTTGGTTATTCTGCATCAAATAAGGTAGAAAGGAAATGAAAGGGCCCCTAATAAAAGAATAGAACTATATAAAAATGACTCTGCTAAAAGCTATTCTTCAATTGGAACAAGACGAACATCTAAAATCCATTATATTACAAATATTGATAAATAAAAGAAGGCTATGTTATGAAGTCCGTAAAAACAGATAAAGCTTGCTTCATGTTCATCTGCAACATATTGTAGGTGTAGAATATAACAAATTGCTGAAAACAACATTATTTGTCACTCACTAGTAAATGGATGGCCAGATTATAATGGAAGAATACCTGTACAGTATGTGCACCTTGTGTGTAGATTATCTTTAGCTATGAACCTTTTGAGGATCCAACTCCCCACTATTGTAACTGGAACGAACAGAAAAAAATTCCTGACTTCCTTTCCATTCTTCACCAGGCTTCAGAGTGATAGGCCTCTCGACAGCGGCACCCTCTATGCATATCATGCGCTTGTACTCATCACGTCCAAAATCTGTAATGGCTTTCGCCTTCTTATCCCAAGGATTCCATACCACTGCAGAGAACAAGATAAGTATATGCCATTGAGAATATTGAATTAAATACTTATAAATTCAGAGTTATTTTCAGTAAATTGATGATTAGGACCTCCAAAGATATTAGGAAAATAAGACGAACTAGTTCTAGTTATAATAGTAGCCTTCCAGATAGTAGGAGCAAAAGAAAGAGGTAAGTATGAAGACAGAGGTTCACCAGCATCTGGGAGCCCCTCTTTATGCAAGACTATCGTCCTTCTCTTCTGATGATCAATTATCGCAATCCTGTTTCGTGTACTCAGATAAATTCTGTCCACCTTTTTACGAGGCAAAAGGTGTTAGACTCAAATGGTACAAAGAGTAGCAGTCTA
>BQKN01000804.1:224594-247264 GCA_022839385.1 Asparagus kiusianus
GGGGGGGGGTTGGCTGGCCAAAATGTGTTGATACCTTACTCCACCTGTTAACATATATATTTTTTTGCTGTATCAATTTAATGAATACTGGCCTAACATCCTGACAAAGGGAAATGTAGGTATGTTTTATTTGAAGTAGTTTATTTCAGCAAAATAACGTTGCCAACCAAGTTTCCCTGGATACAGTCGTGTAAACTGATGGCACGAAATGCATTAGCACAGAGCAATTTCAACTTCTAAATAGAAGGGGTTTATCTTTACTTTACATGATTGCAAAAGCACAGAAAGGATTCATCAATTCGGACATCATTCAAACCAACTTATGACTTGATATCGGAACACAATCACAGGAACTAATGAACATCCTCAGCAAAAAACAGAAAGAAAGGCAAAGGCAAGATATCTGCTAACTTTAGCAATAGCATAATTTCTGATTGCAAATATATGCACAAATAGCATGTAATATTTCAACATGTTCGCATTATATTATTTGATAGGTCACAATTAACTAGAAAAATTAACGAGTAATGCACAAGAATGGGAAGGGGAAAAAAAAGAAAATTGGCATGGATAGCAGCAGGTCTGCATTATTTTATATACATCCTGCACAGCTATGATAAACTAAGTAGGCGTTTACCACAGATCTTGGAATAAGGGGGTGAAAAGAATTGCTGTGTGAAGCGGGCGGGTATAACAGTAGAGAAAATAAAGAAGTATTTCTTCATCCTCTGTGTTCTTATGAGCAGGCGTCCCCTCTTCAAACCCTAACAATGTCCAGTTAGACTAAATTTCTACAAATGTTTGTTCTTTTTACACTGTGTAATGCTGTTGGATGGTGCAAATGTCGATACCCTTCAACTTTACCACTGATTCCCTATGACCCTTGAGAGTGTGCAGCTCACAAAGCCTGACCAAAAGAACACATGATCAAGCCTTTAGAAATAGTGAAAGTTTGGGCACGAAAGTTGGCACTTAATTTTTGCTTGAAAGCATTATCAATGAACCAATAAGGGAGGGAAAGAGTCTGACTAAGAGAGAAGGATGACAAACCTTGCGACCTCTGCTCGCTTCCTGGCCTGCTCAGCGATCTCAGATAATTCCCTATAGTTGTTCTGGTCAGTAAAGGGGTTGGTGACTTCAGTGGGTTGGAGTCCATAAAGTGTCCTCTGTGCCACAGCCCACTGCGCTACCCTTTCCTCTCTACCGCAGTCCTCCTTGGTAGCGAAAGAGGTCTGCAAGTTTTAAAGTAGACCATACATGATACATACAGTGTCAGACGAGGTTCAATTGGGCCACCAACTACGATTAAAAAGAAAATAATGTAATGTTTACCTTGTTCTCGAGAAGGTTGTCCCATGCATGCCTCTCGAGAAGGTTGTCCCATGCCTTTCAACGTAGGACATACGGGATACCGAATTTGAAACAGTCAAGAGGAAAGAAGGTAACAACACTGTATAGCCAGATAACTCCAGCCCATCCCCAGCCTATACCCTTTATGTGCGCAAAACCCCAGTCAGCATAGACAGCTATGAGTGTTGCAACCTGCACAAAACAAATTTTTTTAGAGTTCCTTGTTGATACATTATTATCGATTTAGGCTGCTGCTTTTTTTTCAATCCAAAAGTTGATTGGTTCCATTGGTGGAAATGCGTTTGTCAGGAAAAAAAAATGACATTTTGCAGCAAACATGGGAAATACAATCTTACAAGCTGAGCAACAAGGAATGCAGACACCAACAACAACAAGATTCCAGGTCGCTCAACAAAGAACCAGCCACGAGATCGAGTGACGAAGATGAGGGCCTGGCTCACAATACTGACTTGCAGCACAAAGCGGACATCATTCCATCCTCACTGTGCCTAAGAGATCTAACATTTAATCTGTCCTACATAGGATTGATAACATAGTATATGTCAAAAATGGGAATATCCGAAAACTTGGGTCTATGCCTCTCTGGGATCAGCGAGCATTAGCTGCATCAATAGCATCCTGGTTCTCCGGATCCTTGAAGCTCTTGCAGCCAATAGGATAACATCTTCTCTATCCACGCCTTTGGCAAAACACCTCGATCAAATTCTTGCCCACGCTCAGCTTGTTGAGCGCGCCAGTGTCCCGGTCTTGTCACTGCACAGCACATCCATGCCGGCCACCTCCTCAGTGGCAGCCATCCTCATGGCGATAGCACCTTGCTCCGACAGCCTGTGGGACCACCCGGCAGCCATGGTCACGACTGACGGGACAGTGGGCACGTCAACGTCCCGTTAAAGACTGATCAATCTTTAACGGGTCGCCCTCAAGAAGGCGAGCATCTGCAGGGGCAATGTCTCCCCAACTAGATGCTGATGGCGTCTCCAGGTACCAGAACTGCCGCTCCTCGCCCGCTCCAGCGTCCATCTCTGAGGACCCTCTACTACATCCACAGAGCTAACTTAATTAGTGCGGTAGCAGTTTTAGAATCAGATTAAAAGTGATAGCAATGAGCTTCAGGTGCACCTTGGTCTTCGGAGCCAGCCCGGCCATCAAAACAGCAGCCACCGCCGTGTTACCAGCGTTGTTTTCTTCAAGGAAACTGATGGTGGAGTTGATGAAGAGAAGGACGGCGACGACGATACCGACAAAGTATTGCCAGTCCGGGGGCTTCTCACCATCGTTGGCCAAGGCAATGGCCGTGATGGCAGCCAATTCCATCACCCAGGAAAGGGGATTCCACATGATCAACCCCAAAAGCTCGCGTGATCTAAAGATCCGTCAAAAAAATCAGATCTTTATGCTATTTGTCTTGTAAATAAAGATCTCACACACATTTCATGATCAAAACAACTAAAGTTCGCATCAACCTGTAAAATTCCAAAAAAACGAGAAACTATCGTGGAGATAGATCAGGATCCATAAAAAAAAAAACCAGCTGATAGCACCTCTCTCGATCTAAATAATCAAATATAATTTATGAAAGCCTGCAAAAGTTCTGATTTTTTCAGAACTTTTGCAGGCTTTCCCCTGCTTTCCCCCTCTATTTTTTGCATCCAAACGGGCCCTCAACCCCCCTCCCTCGGGGCCTCGAGTTCACTCGATCTCCGTGTTCAACCACTCAGCAAGCAGAATTAATTGAAACTCTGATTCATGGTAGCCATCCACTCAAGTTAATCAAATGGAATTCAAATTAGAAAACTTCTAATTTGGTAATAATTAAATGATCTAGTGTAATAATTAGATGATCTAGTGTTACACATCATTCAAGTAAATATTACATCATAACAAGATTAGACACCAAACCTCGTGCAATTTGATCATCCCATATAGTACAGTGTGGCCCTCATATTCTAACCCCCATTTTTAACTTCTCTAATACTGAATGCTGACGGTTTCACTAATATTTTGATTATTACTCAGAAACTATCTACACTATCAAATGCTATAATTTACATCCCCCTCCCTCTCCTTGCACCTGGAACTGACTTTCTCCCTCTTCCCCGGCTCACGCTTGGTTCAGGCTTCCACAGTGGATCCTTGACTGATTTCATTTTTGCACGACCGCGAGAGCCAGATGAAGCCCTAATTTTGCTCTTGGTTGTTTTAGGTGCAGGAACTTTAGTATTATACGTGCTTGGAAGCTCAAATGTTCCTTCTTCATTGCTGACGTTGGCTGCACTACGATCTTCCTCGAGTGCAACATCTATGCCTGTGCTTAATCCTGCTGATGGTCTAAATAAAAAGAAGTGTCTTCTGTCAGACTAAATTTCAATATTGTTCAATAGAAAATGACATGTTGTTCAATTAAAATATATTTACCCATCGGCCGAAATTCTCAATCTATTTGATTCATCTTGAATCTGATCTTTCTTCTCTTGCTTTTGCACGGCTCCATCCTGTATCGTATCAATTCTATCTTGCTCCATCAAGCCTAAAGCATATCATGAGGAAAACATATCATTGAATGATTAAAAGTGGCTCAGAGATTCACAATATTTCTATGAAAGAAGAAGAAGAAGAACAACAATAAATGCAAAACCTTTTCGCCATGATTATGTCTAATTATTCCTAACAGATTAACAATCTACTTGTGGCTTCAAACTATGATGAATAAAAACAGGGCGTCAACCCAGTGATTACGGATAATCTAGATTTTGTTCATCGTCACCATGCAAACAATACATCCCATGAGAAACCACACGGTGAATGTATACTAGTTGCACATTGTTTCCGTATTTAAAAATGCTTCTGAGTGATCATCTGAATAAAAATGTGTTGGGTGGCAGCCGTTTTTGTTGAAAATGGAGGCTTGGAGGCACCGACTTTTTAGTCAAAAGTGGAGGCTCCGACTGTCTTTCGGTGGCCAAATTTTTTGACAAGCTAGAGCCGTTTTTTGTTGACAAATCAGGAAGGGTGACAGCAAGTGTTGATAAAGAGAGTGAGGGCTCACTTTCGGTGATTGACAGAGAGGGGGATTTGAAGCCTATAAAAGCCCCCCTCTCTTCCTCTGTTAAATTCACTCCAAAATCTAAGAAATCCAGCAGAGAGTGATTGAGAGAAAAAGAGAGAAAACCACACAACGAAATCTGTGAGCTCTCAATATTTTGTATGAGTGTTGTATGTTGAGAAAGAAATATAGTGATACATCCTCTTGCCGTGGACGTAGATCAATTTAATCGAACCACGTAAATATTGTGTTTGTGATTGTTCTATTTTTCTGGCTTGGTGTTTAATTATCCCAACAAACTGGTATCAGAGCTTCTCGGTTCTAGGATAGCTTTCAATCCTCTACAATGGCTTCCATAAAGTTCTCGGTGTCGATCTTTGATAGCCAGAACAATTTCGGCCTATGGAGGATAAAGATGAAGGCTTTGTTGCGACGTGAAGGCACAGTTAAAGCTATCGACGGGAAATACCCAGAAGATATGACTAGTGCCGAGATCGAAGAGATGGACGAAAAGGCTCACAGCGCCTTGCAATTGTCACTATCCGACAATGTGCTTCGTGAAGTTACCGATGAGGAAACGACGGCGGGGTTGTGGTCAAAGCTCGAAAGTCTCTACTTGAAGAAATCTCTTACTACGAGATTATACCTGAAGCAGCGGCTATACACATTGAAGATGAAGGAATGTACACCCATTCAAGAACACTTTGATGAATTTAATAAAATTGTCATGGATATGAAAAACCTGGATCTTAAGCTTGATGATAAAGACCAGGCTCTCATTATGTTATGTTCCTTGCCTAACTCTTATAAAAACTTTGTTAACTCTATGTTGTATGGAAGAGAATCCATAAGTCTTGAGGATGTGAAGGCCTCTTTGAACTCTGCTGAGTTGAGAACAAAGTTGAATGGGAGATGTATCGATAGGCAGGCTGATGGTCTGCTAGCCAAAGGTAGATCGAAGGCCAGAGAGGGTGATAAATGGCAATCCAGAAATCGCTCAAAGTCCAGGTCAACCCAAAACAAGAAAAATATGGAGTGTTTCTACTGTCATAAGAAAGGACATTACAAGTCAGAATGCTATGCTCTAAAGAAGAAAGACAACCAGCATGGTGAAACCTCAGATTCAGCTAATACGGCAAAGGCTGATATTGCCGTTGTTGCTGAGACGGTTCTTGCAGTATGTCCCTTGGATGGCCGTTCCGATAGAGAATGGATCTTGGATACAGGTGCGTCTTTTCATATGTGTCCAAATAAAGATTGGTTCACTACTTACAGATCTATAAGTGGTGGATCAGTTTTGATGGGCAACAATACAGTTTGCAAGACAGTTGGCATTGGTACAGTTCGCATCCGGTGTCACGATGGGATAGTGAGAACTTTATCAGATGTGAGACACATCCCGGACTTAAAGAAAAATCTGATTTCTTTGAGTTCTTTGGATTCTATTGGGTGTTCTTACACTGACGAAGGTGGAGCTCTTAGAGTTACTAAGGGTTCATTGGTTGTAATGAAAGATAGTAAGGTGAACAGTCTTTATGTTCTCCAAGGCACTACGGTGACAGGCTCTGCAAGTGTGTCCTTAGTTGTGGCACATGCGCTTAGGCCACATGAGTGAGAAGGGGATGACTATTTTGAGTAAACGTGGCTTACTCTGTGGTGACCATACATCATCACTTGATTTCTGTGAGCATTGTGTGTTTGGGAAGCAAACTCGGGTCAGCTTCTCGACTGGCTCACATACGACGAATGGCACTCTCGACTACATCCATTCAGATTTGTGGGAACCTGCTCAGGTTTCATCCAAAGGTGGTGCTCTTTATTTTCTGACATTTATTAATGATTTTTTCAGGAAAGTTTGGGTTTACTTTCTCATGCGCAAAAGCGAGGTGTTCGAAACTTTCAAGAAGTGGAAAGTACTTGTTGAGAATCAAACTGGAAAGAAGATTAAACGTCTCCGAACAGATAATGGCCTAGAGTTCTGCAATGGTGAGTTCAATCAGTTCTGCTCAAATTCTGGGATCGTACGACATCGCACGGTCAGGCACACTCCTCAGCAAAATGGGGTGGCAGAACGCATGAATAGAACATTGACGGAGAGAGCTAGGTGTTTGCTCTCAAACTCTGGATTGGATAAAGACTTCTGGGCTAAAGCTGTTAACACAACTTGTTACTTGGTGAACCAGTCTCCTTCTACCGCCATTGAACACAAGACTCCAAACGAGGTATGGTCAGGTAAACCAAATGACTATTCAAATTTAAAGGTATTTAGATGTCCCGTTTACTATCATGTTAGAGAGGGTAAGCTTGAGCCTAGAGCTAAGAAATGCATATTTATTGGTTATGCTGAAGGCGTTAAAGGCTATCGTTTGTGAAGTCTTGAACCTGATTCTCCTAAATTCATTATTAGTAGAGATGTTACTTTTAATGAAAGATATATGCTTGATCATGGGAAGGTTTCTGTTGAGTCTACAGGAAATGTAGAGAAGACCATGGATAAGGTGGAGCTTCAGGTGGAGCTCGAGGGATAGACGTCTCAAAAGTCGTCTATAAAATTTGCTCCTACAGCTGTAGAAGAGCAACATGATTCAGGCTCAGATGTTGATGATGCTGAGACTGAAGAATCTTATTCCATAGCCACTGGCAGAGAGAGGAGACAGATCAAACCTCCTCAAAGATATGCACATGCTCAATTAGTGGCGTATGCTCTCACGACAGCTGAAGAGATGAGTATTCAAGAGCCATCAAACTTTACTGAAGCTGTCTCATGCGGAGAATCTAGACGCTGGGCCACGGCTATGACAGAAGAACTCAAGTCACTCTACAAGAATCAGACTTGGGATTTGGTGCAATTACCTAAGGGTAAAAGGGAAATTGGATGCAAGTGGATTTTCAAAAAGAAAGAAGGGATCCCAGGGGTTGAAGATGCTAGATTCAAAGCACGGTTGGTAGCGAAGGGTTATAGACAAAAGAAGGGAATTGACTATGATGAAGTATTTTCTCCGGTTGTGAAGCATACCTCCATCCGTGTATTGCTTGCCATAGTTGCTCTATTTGATCTGGAGCTTGAGCAGCTTGATGTGAAGACTGCACTTTTGCATGGCGAACTTGAGGAGACTATCTATATGTCTCAGCCAGAGGGATACATTGTAGAAGGTAAAGAAGATCAAGTTTACAGATTGAAAAAATCTTTGTACGGCCTGAAACAATCTCCCAGACAGTGGTACAAGAGGTTTGATAATTTTATGATTAGTCATGAGTACTCAAAAAGTACTTACGATAGTTGTGTGTACTACATGCATCTAGGAGATGATTTTTTTATTTATCTTCTATTATATGTCGATGACATGCTTATTGCTGCTAAGAACATGTCGCAGATTCTTATTTTGAAGAAACAACTAAATGATGAGTTTGAGATGAAAGATCTTGGTGCAGCAAAGAAGATCTTAGGGATGGAGATCAAGAGGGATAGGAAAGCTGGAACTTTATATCTCTCACAGAAGAGTTATATTGAAAAGGTGCTTGAACGCTTCGGGATGAAAAAGGCCAAACCCGTTACGACTCATTTGGCTCCTCACTTTAGGCTCTCGGCTTCAGATTCACCTACAAGTGAGAACGAAAAGAAGGAGATGTCCCGAGTTCCATACTCTAATGCAGTGGGTAGCATAATGTATGCTATGATTTGCACTCGTCCAGACATTGCCCAGACAGTCAGTGTAGTGAGCAGATACATGGCTCAACCAGGGAAGACACACTGGGAGGCAGTGAAGTGGATCCTTCGGTATCTCAGGGGTACCTCAGATTTAGGTTTAGTTTTTGATAGCAGTACTTTGGGAACCTCAGTTGTAGGTTTTGTAGATTCTGACTATGCAGGTGATCTCGATAAAAGGAGATCTTTGACTGGTTATCTTTTTACCCTTTCTGGCTCAGCTATTAGTTGGAGATCGACTCTACAGTCGACAGTTACCTTGTCTACTACAGAGGCAGAATACATGGCAGCAGCAGAAGCGGTAAAAGAGGCCATTTGGTTGAGAAATCTCGTGAGTGAGCTTGGACTACAGTAGGAGGCTAGTTCAGTTATATTTTGCGACAATCAGAGCGCAATACATCTAAGCAAAAACTCAGCACATCATGAGAGGACAAAACATATTGATATCAGATATCATTTCATTCGTGAGGCAACTGCTGAAAGAAACATCACAATGAAGAAGATTGGTACTGCAGACAATCCAGCTGACATGTTGACCAAACCGATTCCGGCCTTCAAGTTCAAGCACTGCTTGAATTTGGGAGGCATTCGCACTTGTTAAGTGGCCTCTTTTGGGGCATTGTTTGCAAGATGGGTGAAGACTCACTAGTTATTGGTGTCGGCTCAGTTTTGGGAAAACTTCGCCGAGGTGGAGATTGTTGGGTGGCGGCCGTTTTTGTTGAAAATGGAGGCTTGGAGGCACCGATTTTTTAGTCAAAAGTGGAGGCTCCGACTGTCTTTCGGTGGCCAAAATTTTTGACAAGCTAGAGCCGTTTTTTGTTGACAAATCAGGAAGGGTGGCAGCAAGTGTTGACAAAGAGAGTGAGGGCTCACTTTCGGTGATTGACAGAGAGGGGGATTTGAAGCCTATAAAAGCCCCTCTCTCTTCCTCTGTTAAATTCACTCCAAAATCTAAGAAATCCAGCAGAGAGTGATTGAGAGAAAAAGAGAGAGAAAGCCACACAACGAAATCTGTGAGCTCTCAATATTTTGTATGAGTGTTGTATGTTGAGAAAGAAATATAGTGATACACCCTCTTGCCGTGGACGTAGATCAAACCACGTAAATATTGTGTTTGTGATTGTTCTATTTTTCTAGCTTGGTGTTTAATTATCCCAACAAAATGCCAAGAACTAATTGATAAATGCTGATAGCATTGAAATGATTTTCTGAGCAAAAGCATCTAAAGGGACTAATCATTAGTTCAATAAACTTCACGTCTAAACTTTATCTGATGCAAAACAGACTTCTTGAGTGAGCAATTACCAGCATGCTCCTTAGTTGTGGGTGCAAGGGTGGGAGTAGTACAAGGGCCAGATAAATTGTCAAGCTGCACTTTGACCTGGCAATGCTCTTCGACATCCTTCAGTCACATAAGATAACCACTTATGCATCAGTTAATATGCTTCCAACATATTTTTGGGTAACCAACTGAAGCAACATCATATTTACCTGTTTCTCTTCTGAATGGGGAAAAGCAGGACCAATTCCTACTGATGACCTACCTCTCGAAAGCAAACTAGCAAGTGATGCATTCCCAATAGTTACTTCCTGCGCAATTACAACACTTGGGGACGTGCCAGATAATGGAGTTTCACGCATTAATTGTACTTCATCAACAGGTCCCTCATTGTCTAAAACAAGTTGGCATGCATGATGTTACCCGTTACTATAGGACAATTTACTTCACCAGTTCTTTCATCAGGTAACCCAGTGTATAGAAAATCAGCAGATGCATACAAAGAATAATGAAGCAGTATACTTACTTGAATTGTGATGAATGTGTTTCTCGGCTGCATATGAGGTTATGCAAGCTTCATCTTTTGAATTTCTTTCTGATGAATTAATCAGTTTAAAACTGGAATTGTCTGAGGCACCATCTGTTGATTTCAGCCGTACTCTTCGGCTTTCATCAACCAAATCATGCAGTCCACAGGAAGGATGGTCCCTCTTCAAGCCCTGCTTAGGAGTTAGGGAAAACGAATCAAGCAAATATCATTAAAGAATATGATACATTTATGTCATCATGCTAGTTAAAGGATGAGCTTCAAAGAAATGTTTTCTTGCCTCTGATTACTGTGCCACCAACTATTACAAGCTTGAGAATATTTATAGAATAACAGAATTTTGCTTCTGGAGTAAAGAGAAAAGCTAAAATTACATGATGCTGTTGCCAAGAACCACAATGCACATATGTGCGTGTGAATGCACATACATACACGCACTCTTGCATACACATGCATGATCAGCATCTAAAATGACGGCCAAACTTGAATTATCTCGTATAGTGATCTACAAATTCTGTTGACAAACTAGAGAACTCAAGGGCTCAGGGTCAGAAGAATAGCTTGTTTAGGCAATAATCTCATGTCAGTTATCATCAAATTGGGTAAGGACACAACCTAACAGTGCTAAACTAAAGCAAAAATATAATAGAAGCAAGCAGCAACGATGTTATGCAGTCATGAAATGCTAACGAGTAATCAAGGGAGTTAAACTGTTTTGATCAATTATGTCATGTAATTATGCATTGATATAAGGTTCTGACTATTGTCAACTGTTCATAACAGTAAACTATGTAATTTCACATACATTTTTTTTTGTCAAATTTCCGTTCGAGACATGAGAATAATTGTTATATGGGGTACCTTGGATGACAACATTGAGTAATTAGGGGTTGTGGAAGGCGCTTCATCATTGTAAAGGTGCATTCCAGTACATGGTGTTTTCTCGAACCTGATACTTCTCAAAGATGATCTCCATGGAGACACTGATTGCATGTATGATTTAGCCAAGTCTACAGGCGAACCTTCTTCACCTCCAAAATCCTGCATATGCCATTGAATAGCAACGTTAAACTAGCATTATAGAAGTTGCATGTTTGGGTTGCCACTTACATTAACACACTTTTACATGTAAGATATTGGTATCAAGTATTAGCATTTTAACCTACAGAAATATCAGAGGACAATTGCGATCTGGATATTCAGAGAATATTGAAGCTGTCTAATTACAATCTGCTCCCTCTATATATATTAGGTTGTAACTGCAGACGTATGAAAGCGAAAGGAGAAGCAGAGGAATTCACCCCTAAAAAAAAGGATTTAAGAAAGAAACTGGTCTCCATCTCCTGTGACTTTATATAGCTAAACTTCTATCGTACCTAGGAATGAAGACATTACTAATAGCAAACTGACAGACTTTTTCCTTTTTAGAGTGTTTCCTAGTTGAAAGAATAATTAGACAAATTTCCCATTGATTTGCATGAGTTTCAAAAAAGATTTCAATGATTATATGAGCTTAAGCAACGTAATCAATAAGGTAAACTTCCCCACTCATCAACTGGCAAGGCCGTACAACACCTTATTAGAGGCATAATAAAGTAACACATATCATTCCAGAAAGAACATTGCACGATCCATCTTAAGACGCTATGAAAAATCACGAACAAAAGAATGTAAAAGCAGAAAATGACCTGCATGCCTTTGGCATTACACATCTAAATCAGAAACAACCGACAAAACAGAAAGACTTAGCAATCACCACTAAAATATAAAATGTATTAATGCTATTTAGAATCATTTAAAGGTCAGTTTTCACAAAGCAATCCTCATGACTGAGGATAATGCGCAGAAAGTGCTACCGAGTTCATGATAAACGGAAAAAAGAATTTCCCAATCCCAAACAGAGTGCACCATGAGCAATAATCTATCACCGCATTCAAAAGGAGCCATGAAGAACACATCAATCTGAGAGAAGAAAGAAGAGAGAAAAAACAGGCACTTACATTTTGAAGCATATTAGTATCAAAAGTGCAAGCTCTACAATCAAAATCAACTCTTGAGCTTGAAGCAACCTTTTTATCCTCCAACCATTTCTTTGCCTTTATAACAGCTGAATTATGTAACTCAGTTTCAGGAACTTGGAAAGCAGGATATCCTGGAGAGTTAGCATTTAGACTACCAGTAGGATTTGAGACTGCTTCTGGTAGTTTCCTTGATAGGTTTAGATATTTCCAAGTTCTCGGAGATGCCACAACATTGTCTGTGGTCCTGTCCAGTTCCTTATGCATTTCATCCTTGACAACCTCCACAACTCGTGACTCGACTAATTTAATTAGTTCTTCACCTTCATCCCTGGAAACAGAAACAAAGAACTCAGTCAGAGTCAGAAAATTGACAGCTAAAACACAATATAAGCAGAAAAGTACATATATCTTTTCAATAAAATTTAAATTCACACGGTAAAACTGTATACATAATGAAATATACAATATAAGCTGACAGGCCATTCCCATAAACCGGCTGCCAAGAGACAAATTGGTGGTACTGTGATACAGATTTGGTGTGACATAGTAAGTGGATGAATAACTAAATAAATAAATAAAGTCTTCCCTCAACTCCCTTTACTTGTAGGAGAAATCCAGCCTCCAGAAGGTTTTTTCCTTAGTAGAGATAACTTTAACTCCGTATCTTTCCCTTCAAAAACTTCCTTTTCACTTATGACAAAGTCTTAACAGTTATCTTATTTTTTCATGACAAGGAATTTGGCACATCTGGAACATGTTTGACTTATAGTTTTATTTAAATTTTTTTAGTAACCGGGCACATGCCTATATAATTTATTAGTTAGAGAAAATAGGTAAAATATACATCAAGAAGTAGGGGTAGAAGAGAAAAGAAGTAGAAGGATGCCATATTGTATTTAACAGCTTTACCCACATTTTGATGTGAAAAAACTTTGATGGTCGATGATGGTTATTCTTCTGATATGAACTTTAAAAGAAGTTAGAAAAAGATAAGGTGTTATTTAGTTATAGTCTCCAGATGAACAATGTTTTCCAGAAACAAGATCATATCATTGTCTTAAGAAGAGTTTGAATCAAAATCCATTATGCCTAAATTTTTTGACATTTTTATGGCAAAAGAACATTGGTCCGAATGCAAATAATATATATATGTGTGTGTGCGCGCACGTGTGTGTGTGTATAAAAGAAAGCAGAGGGAATAAAATAAAGCCGTAATCACAGCTTCACCTACCTTGAAAAGGTCTCCTGCATAAGCAATTGCTCTATAGCCTGTTTGGGTTCAACTTCTGAAATAATAGCTACAGATGCTCCATTGCAATCCTTCACTGGCTCGGACATCCTCTCTCTCTGATTGCATATGCATCAAGAGTCAAAAAATCATTAAAACAGACAACCAAGCCTTTTCTTTTTTCCTTCTTCTTTTTTGTTTCCTTTTGTAATAAAAGATGAAACAAAAAACAAAAAGCGCTTGCCACTATAATGATTTAGCGACAAAAAAAGTTATGACATCTGCGGAGCATAAAAGAAACTTAAAGAGGACCGTGTGAGTTGAAAAAAATCACTAGAACACCTGCTTTGGTACATCACATTCTTTAAAAGTCACATCCACATCCTCATCTCCACCTGCACGAGACCAGCAACTAATCACGAGAGGTTATCATAAAACATATATACAACAAGACTGATCCAGAATGGTGGAGATCTGTACAAACAACCAACAACGATTGCATATGCATATGCATCAAGCTTACTTTTTTCGAGCAACATAATAACTATCAGCATTCTCTTGGCAGATGAACACAAGAAGTACAAACAACCAACAACGATTAATTACCTTTTATGATGCCGAGCACGCCACACGATAACACGAGAAAAAATCACGGAAATTCTATATGCTTTAGGCTTTATTTATTTTTATTTTTATCAACCACATATTTGCATGGTAATTTAATCACAAATAAGTTATATTACAGATGCTAATTGAAAGCAAAAAAAAAAAAATAGACAGACTTAAAAAACAAAAACAAAAACTCACCGAAATTCGTAGCGGAGTCCTCTTCCGTAGAATACGAGCAAGAATGGGAGGACGAGGGGCTATCAGATTTGAAGACGTAAGAGATGAGCCTTCCGGCGCCAGCGACGACGCTGGACATCCACGTGGCGCCGCGCCTCGGTTGGTCCTCAAGAGGACGGGGCGGTGCTTCAGGACGGAGGTAAGGGGAGGCGGACGGCGGCGCTCTGCCTCCGCGGAGAATATTTCCGCCGGAGACGGCGGAATTCGACGGACGGAGGTGAGGAGAGGACATGAGAGGGAAGGGCGAGAAAGAGAGGGAAAGGTTATCATAACCGTGCCTCTATTTAATTTTCTCCCCTACTTTTCTTTTCCTGGTTTTTATGGACGGACGGACGGATGGGATAGATAGATAACCAGACCCGAAACCCGACCCGTAAGTAAAAAGCGGGTCGGGTAGAAGAATAAGAAAAAGGCAAAAGCTTTTTTTAAGGCAATCGGTAGGTCGGTCTGTGGCTTCATTTTCTCTCGTTCCGACACCCAGCTCTCTCCTCCTCCACATCCACTCGTCCCGTCTCCCTCTCTCTCTCTCTCTCTCTCTCTCTCTCTCTCTCTCTCTCTCCACCCCTTCCATCGATCTCGTTTTTCTTTTCATGGGCTAGGGCGAGGGCTAGGGTTTCCGTCCATGGAGTGGGACAGCGATCTCGAGGACTCCAGCGGCGGCGAGGAGGAAGAGGAGGGATTCTCGACCGGCGCCGGCGACGGCGGGGAGTTCTCGATCGACGAGGGTTTCTTCCCTGGGATTCCGGTGCCGGTGTCGTACGGACTTGTTGTTACCGATGCGATCGAGCCTGACCGGCCGATTATATACGTGAACGAAGGGTTTGAGAAGGGGACGGGGTATCGAGCTGAGGAGGTCCTCGGAAGGAACTGGTGAGTATTTTTTTTTTCTTCCTTCCCTTCTCTCTTTTTCTCTAATTGATTAGGCTGGTTAGGGTTTCGGATTGACGATGATGCTGATGCAGCGTTTTGTATGAAATTGCTACGAATCGAATGTCCGTGATGCAAGCAATCTTTGTGTAGACTCAACCCTAACCCTAACTTAAGCTACGTTCCCCCTTCGTTTGTGGTCTCTCCTACTTTTATATCCACTGTCTGGTTCATGTATGGACCTCAATTTACCTTGGTTGAGCTCATGTAGCTGATCCTCACTATGTTTTCTGCCGACGTTTTGATAAATTATCTCTGGGTATGAGGTTGTCGGCTGCCGGAGCCTTGAAATGTCTGCGACTTTCTGCGTTATCTAGCTTAGGACTATGGTCAGGCTTTGGGATGAAATTGATCTCGAATGCACTGTTTCCTCGAGCATATGTTAGCTTGACACTAGACCCACTATCGTAATCAGATAGTTATAAGCTATAACTTATAAGCTCGTTAACAAACTAGAAAAAGTACAACTTGTCGAGTGAGTATGTGATTTTTGCTGATTGGTGGATATTGGTGGGTCAATAGGCAAAAGGGAGTGGAGACGGAGGTACGGAAACGTAAGGCGGTGGTTGCAAGATGCATGACTTAAAAGAGATTAGGGAGACAATAAGGTCCAAGCTAAGATCCCCTATTTAGGTGGACTATGTGAAGGGTTCAAGAATGAGGTCTAACCTAGACTTACTTGAGATAGTGGTCAAGATAGACAGTCTGGGATTGAATTTCTTGTTGCATTTCCCACTGTGCCTCTTGTGGGGCCAAAATCATAAAACATTAGCTTTGTCAATGCTATAGAAGGTTGGTTGGATCACCACTAGATGCAAAAGATTTAATAGTGCAAATATCTGAATCAGTGCTCCTCTAATTGAATCGTACTTTCTTTCAAGGTCATAGAAGACATGACATGGTCATAGGTGGTGAGCTTGCCACCTAGTGCCTACCTAAATGGTGCTTAAGTGTCTCACCTTTCTTTTCATTTTTTTAAAAAATATATAAATGGAAGAATACACCTAGAAGTTAATAGAGTCACATATTGCTAAAAGGTTTGAAAATTTGTATATTCATGAATATCATTTTACCATATGGACTTTGAAAAGTAGCAATGTGCAGAAAACTACTAGTTATGCAATGAGTGAAATGAAACAATGAAAAATTAACAAGTACGCTTCCTTACCAAGTAACAATTAACAGGTTACCATCAAATTAACAATTGTGAACAATGAATTGATGAAAACATAATGTAAATAATATCTTACAAGCAATTTTATCGATGGTCTAGGAATAATTTAAGGCACAAAAACCCTGCTTGCTAGAAGTAGGAAGTGCAAGCAAGGAGCGTACCCCATTAAAATTAGGCTTTATTTTTTTTAGAAACAATGAAGTCTATGCACAAAGAATTGAGAAAGGAAAGGAGAAAGGAGGAAGAAGAAAGGGAGAAGGGGAGAAAGAGAAGCAACTGAATTAGGGATTGAAGATTGTTTTATCCAATTGGGTCAACTGGGGAGAAAAAGGACACATACTTGCCTAATGCAGAGCACGAAACACAACGGGGCATTATCGAGCATACAAATTTATAAGGAGTGTCTCCTGCATTAGGTGTGGGGAGCTATTGCGGTGTGCAATAGCACCTTTTGCTTGGAGTGCGTGCCCCATATTGCTTAACACTTACAAATGTGCATTAGTGGGTTAACTTGAAGTAGAGAGCTACTAGAGCTGTAGTTTATTACTTGACCTAAGAAATCCTTTTCTTAGTATGGATATGATGAAAATTTAGAGGAAAAAAGGAACCAATATAACGTGCCAAACTACCAAACAGCGTAGATATATTAGCAATAACTATTTTTACTAACAGACTTAACTTCCCCAAATTTTCTCACATCCTGATGTACTACTCATATTAAGAATCTCAATAATTATTCCTTAAGGCAAAAGGCAATCAGTATCATACAAGTCATCGTTTTGAAAGGCAACAGGCGAAGTCAAGATGTTGTGTTCTTAAGTCAAGACGGTGAAAGGTGAAAGTTGTCTGAAGCAAGAGGCGCCAAAAGGTGATCGAATGAGTGGAGCAAAGCGATAAATTTTCAAAATATTTAGAAAAATACAGATAAGGTTCAACATTAACAAACTACAACAATTCACAAGCCAGATGAATCACAACCTAACGTCTCACAGACTATTAAAAGTAGCTAGTGTCGAGACATAAATCATCTAAATGAAATAGTAATTGACAAGTAATTTAAGCAGTAAAGTTTGAACTTTCAAGTTTTAACATGTGACATGTCCACAATATCATATGAGCACATTGCTACAAATCACAAAATAATATAAGTCATATTCTGCGAATGTTGTAGACTTAGGTTTATTCATCATCCTCCTCCAACATCATAGTATCATATAGGTTATCATCTTCGGATACATAATCCTCTTCCACATAGTACTCATAATATTTGTCTTCATCTTCCACGTTAACCATGTTTATGTCATATCAAAGCCAAGCATAGGGGTGCCAGAGACATACTGAGTAACACAAATAATGACTTCAGATTTTTTTTAAAATTTTTTATGAAGAGAGTGACCAGACAAGTGATGATTCAACACTTGAACAAGGTGCTTAAACCACATTTTTTGGGGATTGGAATCTTTATAGTGTTTTTTTCATTTTTAGTTCTTCTTCTTCATTTTATATTTGTAATCTATGCTTTGTGTCATTCATTACTCTCATTTCTTCTATATTTACTCTCTTCTAATGATTTTCTCTTTTCTTAGTACGTCTTATTAATATTTATCTAGAAATTTGCTAAATTAGATTTTAATTGATGTGCTATAGAACTATTAATATATTAACCTTGTTTTAATCTCTAGCTTATTTCTTTGTGGCATCTCTAAGGCAATATATTGATGGGATACATTGAGACCAACTTTTTATATTTAAATCCCTGAGCCAGAATGCGTTAGCAGAATCATTTTAGTGTGACTGGGAACAGATATAAATTCTACTGTTGCTCTGATAGTGATATATGTAAAGGGATCTATAAGAAATATATATGTGTTATTGTGTCTTCTATTACTACTGTACTGTCCTATTACTGCTGTGCAGTGTATGATTGACAGAAACACACAAAAGTAATCTGTCGTTGCAAAATAGCACAATGAAGTCACAAAAGCTATACAATGCTGTTATTATGGATATTATATGTTTCTTATGGGACTTGTTAGCCTTTGGGATTTTGCATTTATTTGTTTCTTGGTGTCCACCCTAGTACATGTGCTTTTAGGACTTCCATCTTTGTCTCTTTTTGACGACATTGTCCTTTTTATTGTCCTAGATTAGGTTTAAATTCTCTTGATGTGGTGTGGTTCAATACAAACACAATGTTTTGTTACCAAGCAACCATATAAACAGATCATTTAATTACAATTCTAGATAAACTGCAGATGCTTACCAAATTGAAGACTTGAGTTTCTTTTTCTTAGTTGCACCATAGATCTTGTAGGAAACTAATCTTTATTTTGCCTGTCATTTGCTTCAGAATAAATATTATGCGTCATTAAAATGAATTATGAATAGTAATTCAGTCTATTGCTTACCCTCTGGATGATGTTTGTTTGTCACTGTTGTTATTTATATTTGCCAGGAAGCTTTCATGTAGTAGACTTAGCTTTCAGATTTAAGTTGTATGATAATGTTATCAACACATTCTCGCAGTTTCGTTGGCTTTGTTAATATCATTCTATTTCATATGATATTTTCTCTCTGTGAACATGTTCTTAATTTTAATCCCTTGCTTTAACGACCATAACTTGTCAGGGACATATTCTTTTCTCTTAAAATATTATTTGAATTCAAAACTGAAGTTTGAGTTAATTTCTTGTTTCAGTCGATTCTTGCAATGTAGAGGTCCATTTGCTCAGAGGCGGCATCCATTGGTGGACTCAACAAAAGTTTCTGAAATAAGAAAGTGCCTTGAGAATGGCATACCATTTCAGGGTGATCTGTTGAATTTTAGAAAGGATGGTTCTCCATTAATGAACAGACTGCAGCTGACCCCTATATACGGGGATGGTGAAATAACCCATTTTCTTGGTATTCAATTCTTCACTGAAGCAAATGTTGATTTGGGTCCACCTCCCGGTTCTTTCACAAAGGATCCGACAAAACTTCCGACTCGGTTCACTTCTGATGCATTTCACAGGCCAGTCATGGTAGCGCATGCTGAAAATATTTGCCGTGAAATTTGTAGCATGTTTCAACTGAGCGATGAGGTATTGTCTCATAAAATTCTTTCGAGGTTGGCCCCAAGAGATATAGCATCAGTGGGTTCAGTGTGCAAGCGTCTTCACCAGCTATCAAAGAATGAGGACCTCTGGAAAATGGTTTGCCAGAATGCATGGGCTAGTGAGACAACTCGTGCCTTAGAAGCTGTGCCGGCAGCAAAAAGACTAGGCTGGAGAAGGCTAGCTAGAGAGCTGACCACCCTTGAAGCTGTAGCATGGAGAAAAGTAACAGTCCGAGGTGCTGTGGAGCCATCTCGCTGCAATTTTAGTGCCTGTGCTGTTGGAAATCGTGTTGTTCTTTTCGGTGGTGAAGGCGTCAACATGCAACCGATGAACGACACCTTTGTTCTTGATTTGAATTCTAGCACTCCAGAGTGGAGACGTGTCAAGGTGAGTTCTCCACCTCCAGGCCGGTGGGGCCATACCTTATCTTGCCTGAATGGATCATGGTTAGTGGTATTTGGTGGGTGTGGAAGACAAGGTTTACTAAATGATGTCTTCATCTTGGATCTTGATGCAAAACACCCAGCCTGGCGTGAGATATCCGGAGTAGCACCTCCTCTCCCTAGATCTTGGCATAGTTCTTGCACCCTCGACGGTACCAAGCTTGTGGTATCGGGTGGGTGTGCAGATTCGGGTGTGCTTCTAAGTGACACATTCTTATTGGATCTGACAATGGAGAGACCCATTTGGAGGGAGGTACCTGTTTCTTGGACTCCTCCTTCAAGATTAGGCCACTCCTTATCTGTCTATGGCACTCGGAAAATACTGATGTTCGGCGGTCTTGCCAAGAGCGGACCCCTCCGTCTTCGATCAAGTGATGTGTTCACATTGGACTTAAGTGAGGAGGAGCCATGTTGGAGATATGTTACTGGGAGTGGGATGCCTGGCGCTGGGAACCCTGCTGGTATCTGCCCACCACCAAGACTTGACCATGTTGCTGTGAGCTTGCCGGGTGGTAGGATCTTGATCTTTGGTGGGTCAGTGGCTGGACTTCACTCTGCATCTCAGCTTTATTTATTGGACCCAACAGAGGAGAAGCCGACATGGAGAATACTGAATGTGCCTGGCCGACCTCCAAGGTTTGCGTGGGGACATAGTACTTGTGTGGTTGGAGGTACGAGAGCCATTGTGCTCGGAGGTCAGACCGGAGAGGAATGGATGCTTAGTGAGCTATACGAGCTTTCATTGGCTAATTCTGCATATGAGAGGACTGGACTGTAATCATCTTTATGATGCAGGGGTTCCATAGGAGAAAAAAAGCCATTGTTCTCTTGATTACAAATAAGGTGGTAGCTGATAGTTGAACATGATCATCAGCATAAAAAGGAGGGGTAAAAAAAGGAGGGAAAACAAAAAGGAAAAAAAAAAAAAGAGGGGGAGAGAATGGTCAGATAGTTGCCGTAGTTGTTATATTTATCCGTCCAAAATCTGAGGTAGGGGAGTCTATACATTTTGTCATGTAGCAGATGATGGTCACATGTTTAGTAGAGTCTGGGTTTGTTTGAAGTCTTTAGTTGCTTGTTGCACTTATCAGTGTGTGCATGGGATTGTGCATATCTGTGAGGTAAGTGGAATGTTTACTAGGCGCTGCTGTATAATTTTGTTACCAGTCCTGCTGCTGCTGTTGTTTTTGTAGGAGAATCAGAGAGAGAGTGCTGTATATAATGTGTACTCACCCCCCCTGTTCCTCTGCTTTTCAATCTCTTATTGGTTGCTGATATTCATTATTTTCTTCTTGCTTTTTCCCAGTCGTGTCGTAACTTGTTAAGCCTTTGAACTGCTGATACTAATTGGACGTGTTTTTTCCCCCTCAATTTCCCCTCGCTCTCTTCAGGATATGAGCAGAAGCTTGGGGGTGACCTCTTTATGTTCACACAACTAAGTGTATTGGTAGGCAACGCGTAAGATATAGTTGTCTTCTGCCCTTCGAATGATTTTCTTATAGAAACACGTCCGTGAAAAGTTGATTAACGTTGAAAATGTTTCGGTTCGCGATGGGGACATCATATTGTAGAATTTCCTTTTTCTTTTTGATAAATAATGTGGAGGTTTCGTTTCTGGATAGAAATTAAAATTGAATCTCTTCAAGTTTTTAGGACCAATAGAAAGTATATGCCGAATGTATAAAATACTATTATCAACGAAGACAATATATCATGAAAAAATTTATGATACTTTGTGATAAATGATGTAGCAATGATATTATTCATTAAAAAAATCACACATTTTCTTCATATCATCAATTACCAAATATGCAACTATATTATTCATGAAAGAAATTTCTAGGGACTAAATATAACGTTACTCTACTGAGATTGGATCTTCCTTTTTTTTTCGTACTGTTAAATATCTGGAAAATTCAAAAAAAAAAAAATCTCGAAAAGACAATACGGTGGACTGCAATCCAGAAGCAAGGGCTTTTTATCAATATTCATCTTTGTCCCAGAAAGTACTGAAACGAACATAACCAGAACTTGAGCAAAGCAAAGCAAAACATCAAGTCAAATGTAGAAGGAGAACCAGGCAAGCACCTGTTCTACTCAAAGCTACTACTCCGACAACTAAAGTAATCAAAGAACTTGACTTGATGTTGTGAATTTTATACAAGAGTCCAACACAACTACGCTTAAACATAAGCACCAAAGAAACCTCCCTCCTGCACAAGGGAAATGGTCTGAGAGCTTAATGATGCAGCTAATTTATTCTAGCTAATGCAAACCGAAAATAAACTCCAAGAACATCTGAACCTCCACCTTGGATCCAAAGGAGCAAAAGACTAGAGGAAGAAGTTCAAGCTCCTGCATCAGACAATCGTTGGTTTAGTAAACTCGTATTTCTTTCTTTCCTTTTTTGAGCGAATAAGTTCATAGTTCTTTGCACTTTTTTTGGAAAGGTCATATATTACCCCGCGAGCAACTGTTATAACAGTGAGAATTTATATTACACCACGAGCAACTGTTATAACAGTGAGAATTTTTCCATTAGATGAAAGGGGTTTCGGTTTCATCAAAAAAGCCACATCATCAAAAAAATATCATAAACTATTATAGATAAAACAGATAAGCATATGAATGTAACAATAGGATGATGAAAAGCTACTATCATTTCACTCAAAATCTATTTACCGAGAATTTAAAAGATAATTTATTAAACATAAGTTTCATTAAGAAATGCTTTGGTACATACCCATCATTCCGATCAGTTCACAGTTGCTTGCGAGGCTTTTTGCTGCTAACTTCCTCCCCAAAGGTATGGACTAACTGCTCCGCAAGACTATGAGGATCATCAGAAAATGTGTCAATAAACACACCAACTAGCATTGCATTCTTTATTGTTGCCCGGATACTGAGCCATGTGAGAAACTCCATCCTGAAATTTTTCTCTATATACCCATCACATTCCAACTTTCTAATCGCATTTACAGTCT
>BQKN01000804.1:251063-261632 GCA_022839385.1 Asparagus kiusianus
ATATATATATATATTGGTTGGGGACTATGTCATTAAACTAGAACTAGTCAAATCAGCACATCTACATTAACTAGTGATTTCCCTCCCTCCTGCTCCAACCGGCAGCAATTCCTCTTCTCTCATCATCGTATCCAACACTGTCCTCCGCTCGCTCTTCTCTCCCATTCTTCTCCCATTCTTCCGCACCATATCCACAACTCCACATTCGCTACAACCACCAATCCTCTTGTCCCACTCTCTCTTTAATGATCTTTCCCTGTATACTCAGACAAGTCTCTCTCCTCAGTCCATTAGTCTTCCTCCAATGATTCCAATCCTTTGGCAATCATTGGCTTAATGCTATTGCTTGTAAGCTACAATTTGAATCATTTTTTTTTTCAAAATTTTCTATTTCCATGATTTTAGGGATTTTCAACACTATATATTAAAAGTTTTGTTTCTACATAATTGCAAATAACTCGTCTAATCAGTGTATAATCCATGGCATCTATGTATTGTGCTTAGGTGTTCCCACACCAAAACTGCATTGAAATTGTGCTTTCAAACAACAATGCTTCACAATAGAATTTCTATTTTTGTACATTCAAAGTGAAACGTAGTTATGAATCACTAGTAACTTTTCTAAGCTGGCATGGGTTAATTGGACATAACCCGACTAATCGGTGTATAATCCATGGCATCTATGTACGAGTTCCCAAACCAAAACTGCATTGAAATTGTGCTTTCAAAAAACAATGCTTCACAATAGAATTTCTGTTTCGGTACATTCAAAATGAAACGTAGTTATGAGTCACAAGTAACTTTTCTCAGTTGGCATGGGTTGAAAAGCAAATTGTATGGCACAAACTACATTCGTAGCGCACAGCAAGGTTACCAATGACATTGCACAACATAATCACATAGGAACTTCAGTACAAAGTTGAATCTCATACATGCAACACCCGCAATACTGGCATTATTGACATGAGATTCGTGCTATTTGAACAAGTCATGATGCCTCCTTTAGTATATACCTCCAGATGTGTCTCAGAACGTAAAATTCATAATACATTAGTAACATTACTCATAATACACTGCTCGTGTATATGACCTTGTCCTATGACAATCAGAAAATGAATGATTATGAAATGCATGATTCCATTATTTCTACATAAGTTAGATAACTTCCAAAGGATAATAAGACTGATGATATGTACTTGGAATGCAAGTTACCAGTTCTAATTATAAATCATAATCATAATAAGTGATATAACACTTCTAATCATAAATGATAATCATCAAATAAATTCCAAGTAAAACAAGTGATAATATAGGCTGAAAGTTGAAGCCTTTTTATATTTGAAGGAGAAATTTTCAACTTACAAAACAAACCATATAACTTGCGAAGTACGCAACAAAATTGCTGCTTCCTTTGAGATGATACTCTTCAATTCCCAAATCACTATAGAAAATAAGAACAATAGACCAACTCTGAGAACTACAAGAAGACGAAGTGTCAAAAAGAATCTAGGAACCTAAAAAAATTCTCCCCTAAAAAGATCATTGATTCTTACAATTTCCTTGAAACTCAAGGGCTTAGTTAATAATGCTCAATAAAATATTAAGATTAAACTAAAATTTTAAAATAGTAGAACAAGAGTTAAAAGTAAAGGAACTTTATGTTATTTTCTGTCTACAATAGAGCTCAAATCACGCATAAAGATCACTGTGTTGGCAAGACCTCTTTCATGAGACCCTCCATTACACTAAAGCTCCAAAGTCTTGGTGACGGATAAGAAATACATTTACTCTTAACACATGTTGCATTATTTTGCTGGCTGGATCCTAGCAAAGTGGATCTGTAATTTTTTTCCGAGTCCACGTAGTTAGTCCGGATAGATCTAAACCTCGTTGATTTGATATGACATTTTAAACTGTATCACTACATCAAAATTTTGAAGTTTTGATGAGGGTTAATGGATATTTTATGCCCTTTTACAACCAAATCTAAAATCTTAAGGACAAGGACATAAATCTATATTTAGGCAAAATCCAATATTGAGACAAAACCCAATATCGAGACATAAATCAAAATATTGACAAACTTCAATCGATAAACGCGATCTAGCCACAAATTTCATGAGAAAGTATGGCAGTTTTGTGGATTACCTCAAAATATGACCCGATCCTTGTTTCTTTCCTTTCTTCCCTCTTCCGGCCGTCTAACACCTCTTTTTTTCCTTTTCCACCAGATATTCTCCTTTTTAATCCTATTTAAACGCCTTGAAGTATCTTTCCTTTTTTTACTTGTCTTGGTTTCCTTTTATTCATTGTCCATAATTATTGGGAAGATAGGGGTCTCACCAATTTTTCATATGCATGTAATATAATCTTTCCATATGTTCTTATATAAATGTATACATGGATATTCTAAAATATTTACAATCATCGTCTAATCACTTATACAGGTCTTCGACCAACACTCATGCAGTAAACTCACTACACAAAAACTAATTAACTCCAAAGGTTACAGAACCTTTTTTTAATTCAACTGACCTGGGTAATTCCTAAACAGGTATGAGAGAAGATATATGTATAATACCATAAAAGCTTCAATGTCTGCAATCAAGTAAGTCATGGACAAGACAATAATAAACTTATATAAGCGTCTGTGTGGGTGTTTGAACTAATATAATTACCTATAATATGCATGCTTAAGACAATTGGCATTAAAAACATATTAATTAAAGAATGTAAAGATATTTCTAAGTTATATAACTGAACTATCATGAGAGCAATCATACTTCATTCACAAAATGTAGAAATAATGTAAGTGCATCTACATTCAAATACCCTTTACTATGTAGGAATATGTAATAATTTTTTATTCAAGTATTGGATTATCCAAGTAGTATTAATTGGATTATCCAAGTAGTATTAATTGGATTATCCAAGTAGTATTAGTGCAACATAGCGAATGACTAATCAGGCGGTACAAGAAAATTCAGGATATTACAAATTGTCACAAGACATTGTGCTATTCATCGAGCAAAAGGGACATACACGATGCTTAATATTGCTTATTCTTGCCTACTGCAGAATTACATATATAATGTCCTAGTGATACACATTGTTCTTGGTCTTAAATACATTAAACAAAATACACGTATGAATATATGTATACACCAACTTACGTATTAATTTATCATGTAATATATGTTTAAGTCTCTTTAGGATGAAACTCATCTATTAGGATCAGTAGAAGTGTTACAATAAAAGATGTTGGCTGTCACGCCCACAAGAATTTTGATAGAATTTGCACTCAAACACTTGTACGAAGAGATGCATAACACCATCCACTTGTTAATCCATTCTGCTTTAATACTCAAAAATGAGCATGAAAGTCAAATCTTCAAATGCATATGCGCGCAACAGACCAATAAATTTGTAAGTACGCATAGCTGCGAAGTCTGCTATATATCCAATCTTAAATTGTGTGCATAAATTGACATGATGCATACATGCATGAAACCAGATGTTGCATGAACCTGTGTAATAGGAAGCTGTGGCCTACTCTGTTACTACCAATTTTCCAAGAAAATGTGTCATCCTCCCAAAATGGAAGTATCGTACTACTTCCACTCTGGATTACTACTTTGTAAACAAGGCACTAGATTGCACCATGCATTTTGCACTAGTGTCTCTATACTTTCAGAGATAATATAGAGATGAGATATGTTCTTAAAATGCTAATAGACAAAGTAAAAGGGCCTTATAAAGTACAAGAAATATTAGCTAAAATCTACATGTTGATCATTCAGACCCGCTTTTTGGCCTTATAAATTTCCCAATAGTAGAGATAATAAAACCATACTTGTTTAACATCACAAGCAAGCTTACAAAATGCACAGTATGTGTTGGCTCATGATATGGGTATAAATAAGTGGTACAGCACTTTGAATGTATGAGGTGCGAAGGAGGTAATGTAAATTGAAACAGTATATAGGATCGTGGTGAACTTGCGAGAATTTCTTGGGTCATTTCAATAATTATGCATGTCTGCTTCTGTACATCGGTACATGTGACAAGGGTGAGATAAACATAAATTTGAAGACATAAAATTAAGGGTTATGATAAAAGGTGCTCTTGTCTTTTCAAAAAGAGAGAGAAAACTATTAGATTAAAAAAAAAATATGACCATAGTTCTAATGTATTAAACAATTAGAGTTCAAAACTGCAAATCAGATAGCCATAATGTTCGTCTGAAAACTGCAAAATAAGTTTATTAAGAAAAGGGCAAATATTAGCGCCAAGGATAGCTAAACAGCTTAGCAAATCAATTAGTCAAATGGTACTCTTCTTGCATTTATCAGATCACCAGTTTTGGTGATGCAGGTTAGATCACACCACAAACCAGTCAGCAATAACTGGGAAGCTGTCCAGAGAGGGGTGGAGCGAATTACAGATTAGAGCTCTGCATCTGGTTCGTTCTTGAAATAAAAGGAATGAGCATAAATTTCATAGGGAACTGAGCATATCAACACAATAAGAAAATAATCTACTACATTTTAATTTTAGGGCCTGTTCGTTTATTTCCTAAAAACCAAGAAATGGAAATGGAAATGGTGGAAATCTCAAAATAATCTATTTCTTCCATTTCCATCCCTAAAACTCACCCACAACATCCAATAAAATATTATATTTATCCAACAACTCATCCACATCATCTAATAAAATATTATTTTCATCTAACCACTCATCCACCACATCTAATAAAATATTATTTTCATCTAACAACTCATCATCACATCTAATAAAATATTATTTTCATCCAAACATCACTCAACTCATCTCTTTTCATCATTTTAAATCACTCACATCATCGAATAAAATATTATAACAATTCACCTCATCTCATTAACATTTCATTTCTTTGTTTTCATCCCAAAAAGTTGTGAAAACACTTTTCTTAATCTTTCTTCACATCACCCAATAATACAATGACAACTCATCTCATCTCATTTCATTTCTTATTTTTAAGAATGAACCAAACAAAAGAAAACAACAAAACTACAGGAAATAAATTTCTTATAATTCATTTCCTTATTTTTTTTCGCCAACCGAACAACATCAAAACTAGTTTTCTTAAAAAATCACTCACATCATCCAATAATAATGTGACAACTCATCTCATCTCATCTCCATTTCTTTGATTTCCTTTTGTTTTTAGCCAACCGAACAAATCAAAAACCTATTTTTCTTAGAAATAGTTTTCTATTTCTTTGATTTCCCATTTTTTTAAGGCAAACGAACAGTTAAGAGAAAGGATCTACAAAGTTTCTTTCAATAAGAGATCTGAACTTACTAAATTAGAGAATTTAATAACCATGATTGTCAGATTTGAGAATTCCAGTTTTATGAGTCAACAACTAAAGCAAATTTTGAACACAAATTTTAATTATCAAACTTTAAACTGTTGTACATTAATAAACGTACAAAAAAATTAAATAATCTGTGACCTACAAATGGAGGAAAAGACACATGCAGTGCTGGTATTATCTTAGTACATCATTCACACACTCTTACATTTCTGTATCAATAGCTCAGCATAGCAGCACCTGCATTCATCTGCCAGTGTTTTGTCATTTTAACGAGCCACTCAACTTGACAAGAGAAGCCAAATAATTCAAAGTGAGCCTCTGACCTGCAGAATAATAAAAGCGGTATTCTTGATTTCTGAAATACGTACTGTAAAGTTTGTGCATAAAGCATCCTTGAGCTTCAAAATGGCTCAACAAGCTGATTATAGGCATATATTGGCACGGTGAGGGTAAGGAGTGACGGGTGGCTACTCCTCTTCTCTTTTTATAATCCAGACTGGGGTGCTAAGTGGACACAAGAACAAGAAAAACAAACAGGGTACATAGACAAACTACATTGTTTAGTATGCACTATGCAGGCCTAGCGTCAGCTCCAGATATAAAAAATTTCCCCTCCACATCTTTAAACTTGGTAGATTTTTAATGCCCTTTTTTGTAGAAATACTCATGCATTCCCTCATGCATTCCTAAGCGATTACAGGTTTTGGATTTTTTTTTTTTTTTTTTTTTTGTTCTCTCTGATTGATTTGCACCAAGAATGTATTGAGGCTATACATTAACCTGTCAGAAATGAAATACAATACAAAATACTCTGGGGCTTTTTTCTCTTCCTACTGATCCATCGCAATGTAGAAAATGACATCAGATTTAATAATTTTCTCGGAACGGTAGACTAAGAACGTGATAGAGCATACCCCATAAAGGAGATGTCTAAGGAACCAAACATTACTAAAATTGAAGAAAGTAAAACAAAATAAATTCACCAGATACGGAATCCAATCGAAAAGATAGCCTTACACTATGGTTATGGGCTACAAAGAGAACAATTAGGTAGAGGGGGGAAATCTGTATCTCCTGCTTCCGTAGGATTCTTTAGTTTAGCCAATTAGGCCTTTCTTTCTTCCTGCTGATCGATCATACTGCTCAAAATGCCACATAGAACTATCAATTCATATAAACCCTAAAGAAATCATAACAGTAAGGGAAAAAACTAAGAAGAAGAAGAGGAATGATTTTACCTCTAATTCTCCTTTCCCCCTTTTCTCTTTGACCTTTTGAACGCAAGCACACGGAGCAATCCTCATTTATAGAAGGAACTAGCCGTTTTGACGGCTGTCTTACGCGTGAGAAACACATGTGAGCATAGGTATAACGTCAAAAGCCAGTTAACAGGAACCTTTTTTTGATGCAATCCATATTACATTAACATTTACAAATAAATACCTCATTCATATTACATTAAAAATATTAGGACTCAACTAAATAAAAGTTATTTCAAAACCTAAATAAGGAAACAAATTTACAGGAAAATCTTTAGTTGAATGAAGAAGTCTGTTATAACACCAGTGATGTATCATGAAATAATAATCAATGCATGACTTATCAGTAGTCCATAAAAGCACCATCAGAGGAAAAAATGTCTGAGACTGCTCGTTTGGTCCCATCAATCCACCCACTCTTTATCTCCTTCACCTTGAGGATCGCTGCCAGGACAGGATCGTTCGCAAGCCCTAGAAGGTTGAATGGGCCTTCAGGGTGAAGCTTATCCTGTAAATCCAACAAGAGTTGTGCAACGTGAGCAATAGAGTCGGAACCAAAATATTGAACGAAGTATGACATATTCTCAGCTGACGTTACCAGCCCATTGTAATTCTATACTACTCAGCACCTCTAACAAGCACGACCTCAGTGATTATGACCAAGATGAGGTTGATCGAGATGTTTTTTCCCAAGTAGTTCAATGTGTTTCCATCTAGGAGAAGAAGAACAGTCTGCAAAACTAACAAGAAAACAAGAGGTTCAGGTGGAACGTATACAAAACATCGTAAGGCATAAATCAACTTGTAGTAAGAAATGTAGGTTGAATACCGTGAACCAAACAGCCTCAGGGATGAAGTCAGTGCCAATTTTGTTGAAGGCTTGAGAGATGATGAAGCCTGCAGCACTGAGCACTGCTCATCGAGCATGAATAAGATCGTAAGCTTGATGTCTGCCTTTTTATTTTTATTTTTATTTTTGGGTTTGAGGTCTTTTTTTTGTGGGGTTGGTGGGGGGGGGGTTAAGCTTTCTTAGAGGTTAAGTTTTCATTTAGCAGTAATAGTGTGTTGAAGTCAATGTTACATTAAACGCTGGACGCTTCTAAGCGTCTGACTTAGCGCCCAGCGCTTAGCAATGTTTTAAATGTCGGATGTTGGGTTCATGTCGGATGGCTGAAATCCATATCAGATAGCGAAAATCGGGGATATATCGAGGAACATTGACTAAATATCGGATTGCCATATTGGGTAGTGCGCATATGTATAATATCATGTCATAAATGTAATCTAAGCATTCATAAATTTAATATAAGCATACTTTATAAATTCTATAGACTAAACATATAAAAAAGTAAATAATATATGGGTTTGGGTTCATAAATTCTTTCTATCGGGTTCATAAGAAACATTTAAACATGAGAACGGGTCAAACGGGTTTGGATATTTATCACTAAACCCGATAACAAAAACAGATCTTAAAAAAAATACCATATCGGCCGATATTTCAAAGCTAAAAAATAGACCGATATACCCGATATGACCCTGATATTTCCGATTTAGCCCTGAAAACCGACATACGAGTTGAAAACGTCCATGTCGTGTCGGTCAAGCCCTCAAACCGATATATCGGCCGACATTTAAAACTTTGGCGCTTAGTCGCCTAGGCGAGCGCCTAACCGGTTTCTAGGAATTTTTTTTCTTTTATATTTTTTAATTGTGATACTTTAAGATATATATATATATATATATATATATATATATATATATATATATATACTCAATCAAAGATGCATAAATACTAAAATACCAACACTATTAACTAAATTGCTTGGTTTACCAATTACAATAGTTATTTGTATGTTTATACTTCTCAACTCAAATTATAAGTTCATCTCAACAGTGAAAAATTCATTCTCAACTCAAATTACTGTTAACTTATAAGTTACTGTTAAGTTTAAGTTAATAATAAACTTAAACTTAAGTTTACTTACTATTAACTAAAATATTGTTAACTTAAGTTTACCGTTTACTTAAACTTAAGTTTACCATCAACAAAAAGCTTAATATTAACTTAAACTTAAACTTAAGTTTACTGTTAACTTACATTTCTTAAGTTTAAGTTACTGTTGTTAACTAACTTAAATAGATATTTAAGAAGTACTTGTTACCTTGTTAGTAGTTACAGAGATCAGGGGAGCTCAGCAATGTTACAGAAGGCGCTAGGCAGACTAGGCGCTTGAGCGAGCGGCTAGCGCCTAGACTCCTGGGCATACGCCTAGGTAGCACCTAGGTATTTGACTATTTTTAAATTATTTAATTATAATAATTGATAAAAAATATGTATTAAATTCATATTAATTTTTTAAAAAAAGATAGCAATCTTAGTTCCACAATAAATCATGCATACTTAGATACTAAATAGCCAAAATAATAATTAACAAGGCTAGAGCCTAAGATGTTTTCTTTTTTTATTTTTAATTACAATAATTGATAGTGAATGTCAATGTTGCAGAAAGCTTAGATGCCAGACTGATATCTAGGCGGATTTCTTTCTTCATTTAAGTGGTGATCGATGAGGTTTTGCTGAAGGTCAGAGGAGGTAATGGAGGTGTTCATATTTGGAGGTTAATGGAGTTTAGAGGACGTGTAGGCTACAATATATAAAATCACAACCAAGGCCTACAGGATGTAATCCAAGTAAGCAGATAATGCTCCCCTAAACGCTCGTAAAATGAGCAACCTAAATGCCGTCTAGGCGCTAGTTAGGTGGCCTAGGTAGCGCCTAGGTCTAGGCGTACGCCTAAGCGGACTAGGCGGAGGTTTTTTAAAACAATGGTTGAAGTTAAATCCAATAAGTCCTTACTGGTTTAGGATGAATCTAATTAGCACAGTGCCATACCAATATTGAAAGTTGAGGAATGCTATTAAGGTATTCATCATACATGTGAATGAAATATGGGATAGACCATAAATCACTAACCTAAGTGAAAATAAGGCCATTTTGCACAAGTACAAACCAAAAAGACCAGCAAAACACAGTAAAAAATAAAAAAGGAAATTTCAGAAAGACCAAGGAACATTCAACATGAATTCAGCGGAAACCAAATAGAGAAACATACTGAGTATTCATAAGTGACATTCCAACAACAGATACTGCTGATTTCCATTGTGCTCCACTTGACTGTGAAATCAACAAAAATCCAGTCAAATTCATCGTTTTCTGCTTTATATCGCCTAAGAAATTATTAAATCCAAGAAATTCGGGAATAAAAAGCCCTACTTAAGGACATGAGGAGAGAATACCTCAGAAAGGAGGCGGCTCCAAGATCATCATGCCTAAAATTGAATAAATGAAGACAAACAAAAGTTCATCATATGTAAACTCCAATCTACAAGACAGATTAAAGCAAGGGTTTGTCAAAAATCTACAGAAAGGGAGGGGAGCCTGTGTCGTTGCGTCCTGAGGGTTCTTTGACTGATTAGGGCTTTCTTCTCTTCTTACTTATCGACCGCGCTGTCAAAATGCCATCAAATTTGATAAATCCCTTGAAACCCTAGACTAAAACAAAACCGAAATCCAAGTAAAATAAAAATAAAAATTACCTCTAGGATTTTGGCCTAAAAATAAAACAATTAGAGAAAAGGCGGGGGTGGGGGGAACCTGCACGCCTGTGATTAAAGCTTTCTTCTCTTTCGATCAAAGCGTAAAGAAAATTTATAGGAGAAATAAAGAAGAAGAAGAATTTTGCCATTTTCGCATTGACGTCTGCTCTCTTTTTTTTATTTATTTTTTCCCTTTTTCTCCCTTTGAGATTTTGAAAGGAAGAGCGGGGAGCATGCTCCTATTAATTGGAGAACCGAACCGCTCGACAGCTGTCAACTGCGTAAGATTAACGCGTGTCAGCATGAGGGGCAAGCCCGTCAATACTCAATTGACGAAAACTTTTTTTTTT
>BQKN01000804.1:267758-292657 GCA_022839385.1 Asparagus kiusianus
CGCGCAGGGTCCGTAAGAAGGATTAGAAGATGGGCCTTATTGCTGTAGTCCACGTCAAAGGAAAAGAACACAGATCGAGACCCACCTGCAAATTTTCATTCCCATGGAAAAAACTTTCTGGTTTGAAATTATTAGAAAAAGAAAAGCAAAAAAAGCTGTGGAACTTCCGAAGCCCTCCAACAAATTCCTGTCACAATTAATTAGCCAAGCGATTCAATGTTATATAGTTGATTAGTTTCTTTCTTATTAGTTGTACGCTCAAAACTTTATTGATTGTCTTCATTAAAACCTTACTTCCTGGTTGCGATGCAAGTTAGTTTGAGGCAAATAAAGTCAGCACGTTGAGGCAGCTACACTAATCGCGTTGTTATTGGAGTTGCTCGCCTCCATTCTGCTGCGTGTGCTATTGTAGCACCTTTCACTCACTTGAGATTCCGAAAAAAGCCACATTGCCTTTTTAAGAATTTATATATAATATAAAATGAGCAACGTGGGATTTGGGTCCCCGCACAGATCCAACTCGTGATCGTGGCAAAGAACTCGTCGAGTCAAGACGTCGAATGCGACCGCAAACGTACCTGCTTCGTGTTCAACCCGTGCCCTTTTGACTTGCTAACCGATGGTGGTCCAAGAGGGGGTTTATAGAAAAGCTTTTTTTTTTTTAAGCTTACAGGTTTTTTTTAGAGAAAATTGTAAGACTAATCAAATGGGATGAAGAAGAGCACTTAAATAAAGAGGCGTCTGATACTCATAAAAAAGATCTAAAGATACGAGTAAATCTCCAATTACATGAAATAGTCAAAGCCGGCTATAAAGCAATATTTCACAACCTCAGTTAAGTAAGAAAATAGACAAAATAGAAAAACAATAATGATATTTAATTACTTGCGATGCACGTGCATGCAAACTAGTAGGATAAAAGTTAGCGTTTGGTTAGATTTCCCTGGACAAAAGAACGTTTCTATTTTTAGAAATTAGACGAACAAAAAAATTACGGCCAAAGGCATGCATTTAGACGTCGGCCTCTCTGCCTACTACCTACCTCGATTAAGTGTCTGTGGGCCCCACTTGCTTCCATCTTCCAGCTACTTCCTCGTTCGGGTCAAAGAACGTGGGGCGTCTCTCTCCCGCGTCGTCAGCGCGTGCCTTTAGATGCGTCGCCTCCTGTGTCTTTTACCTGTGGTGACCATGCAAGTCCTTATATTAATTCAGAGATATGATTCCGGTATGGTTATTTCGCGCACAGCGGCGGTGAGCAGAACCCAGCGGATGGTGGATACCGCTTTCAACCATTCGCAGACTTCCCCCCACTTCCGTTTTTTTGGGCATTACTAGTTTTTATGCACATGCAGCGTCAGCGGCAAAATATGATGATTAAATATTTTTAATTTATTTTCGTGTTAAAATTTGTTTCTCGGTTTCGCTGTAATTGTTTTTGCTCATTTAGATCTCTAAACTTTAGCATTGTAATTATTTATTTTCTTTGATGTTTGCTTGGATGGACTACACCGAATTTAAACTTTTTATGTTGATAATTGAATTGACAGGGAACAAATGTAATCTAAAGCCAATTTGGTGATTTGGACCGACATGAAACCAAACTTGACTGCATAAATTATAGTGTTGCGAAAGTCAAAAATACTTGAAAAATAGCCTTATAAAAGCAAGACGGATAATTAAAGGCAATATGCCAATATGATTGATTAAAAGCAAGCTAGAAATAAACTAAATAGAATATGAAATTGTTCTTGATCATTGATAGACTTCCATTAAAAACTATAAACTAAATATTAATGCTAACTCCAATACACATTTATATAATTTTTTAAAATGTTGAGGGTGCTAATTGTAAATTAAAATTATTCGGGGGCTATTGTTAATTTCAAGATTCCATGTTTATTGTTGTAAGTTTTTAAAAAGTCACGGTGTTTTATGTAATTTTAAACTTTTTAGGATATTTTGTGTAATTTTTAAAGCTTTTTAGATTTTTAAAAATATTTTATGTTTTATAATATGTTAGCTATGCGTGATTTCTTAATCTTAGTTTTTTTTTTTAAATATTGAGCTATAGGTAGTTCACGTTTGATTAGTTTAGGATATAATTAGTATTAGAATAGATTAAGGTTTAAACGAAATATTCATAAAAGTGTTTATGTATATTATTAATCTTATCTTTCTAAATTATTGAGTTATAGATAGTTCACGTTAGTATAAGATTTAATTAGAATTAGGATTAATCATTTAATTGAAAAATTTAAAATATTGAATGATAATATTAATTACAGATTTTTTTTTTGAAATTTATATTTTTAAAGAGAGTATAATATAATATGATATGATGTAATACGAGTAATGGACACGCAACTGAGATCCGAACCCGAAGAACCTAGTGGAGCCGGATCCGTGCACCTAGGCAGCAAAATCCAACTCGAAATATCCGAGCTCACGTATGCTGAGGTCATTTCAAGCAAAGTTCAACTTGCACAATATTTCACCCACAACACGAGCGGACCTCCCCCCTTAGCTTGGCTGAGGAAGTTGGGTAAGTTATTGGTGCGTTGACCAAATTATGGGTAGGTAAGCGGAAGGGCACCAGAATTTAAACCCCAACCCAACCCAAACCCCATTTTAAGGCCTCTCTCGTTAATTCGTTCCCCTCGCAGACAAAGCCAAACGATACAACCCCCCCTCTCTCTAACCTCCAAGTCTCCAACCTCTAAATAAATAAATAACTAGAGAGAGAAACTAGATAGATAGAGAGAGAGAGAGAGCTCGGATCATGCAATCAGAGACGATGAATCTATCACCTCTAGATCTGATGATGGCGATCTTAACGGGGAAGCTCGGCAACGGCGGATTGCCGCCGGAGGCGGCGACGATCGCTGGGAACCGCGAGGTTTTGATGATCCTGACGACATCGATTGCTGTGTTGATTGGATGCGCCGTGGTCTTTTTATGGCGGCGATCCAGCGGGAAGTCGAGCAAGACAGTGGAGCCTCCGAGACCTCTTGTGGTCGCGAAGGAGCCGGAGCCTGAGGTCGACGATGGAAGGAAGAAGGTTACTGTGTTTTTCGGTACTCAGACCGGGACAGCTGAGGGTTTTGCCAAGGTTAGGGGTTTGGAATTTTGGATCTCGGTTTCTCTCTTGAATTTAGGGCTGGATTGAGGTTTCTAACCTATTCTCTGGACTTTGGATCAGGCGCTGGCGGAAGAGGCTAAGGCTAGATACGACAAGGCCACGTTCAAAATCGTTGATCTGGTGAGAATTCAAACTCCGTTGCCAGGGACTGGAGAATTTGGAGAAATGTTGACTGATTTAGTTTGTGAACAGGATGATTACGCCGCGGATGACGACGAATACGAGGAGAAGATGAAGAAGGAAACCCTAGCTCTGTTCTTCTTGGCTACGTGAGCTGGAATTGCGATTTAATTTTTGTCTTTTGGATTTCATTTGTTGGAGTTGTTGTGTTGCTAATTTTGACGTTGGTTATCTTAGGTATGGAGATGGGGAACCAACTGATAATGCTGCCAGATTCTACAAATGGTTCACTGAGGTAGTAACTTGCGTGTTTCGTTGAATGATATTGGTACTTCCTTATGATTTTCGTTGGAGGATTGACGAGGGATTGAATTTTTAGGGGAAAGAGGGGGAAGAGTGGCTTAAGAATCTCCAGTACGCTGTGTTTGGTCTAGGCAACCGGCAGTATGAGCATTTCAATAAGGTCAGGCTTTACTTCGAGTGTTATGGATAAGTTTTGTGATTGCGATATGAGCATTCCTTACTGATGATTGGTCTTCTGGATTCTGCTTATTGATGTAAAAAGGTTGCGAAGGTGGTGGACGAGACCTTGGCCGAACAGGGTATATACTTTAAATCATTTCTCTTTTTTTGTTGCTTTAGGTGGACTATCGTATTGTTCATCAAATGTAATCCACTGTGCTGTCTAAACTGTTTATTTCTGTTATTGCTTTATCATATTTTGCACTTTTCTGTCTTTCCTTTTCCACATGTTCTGTCACAATTTGTCTGGGATCTTTTGAAAGTGCACTTAATATTTCCGCTCGTTATGTCTCGCTATCTAGGAGGAATCTCTCTTTATATAAGATAGTTACGGGTTGTATAGTTTCATGATTGAAATAATTCTGTGGGCATTAATAAACATGTATTTGACTTTTGATATATTAAGGATATTGATATTTTGACCTTCTCATACTTTCCAAGTAAATGGAGAGCGTGCTTCCAGTTCCAGAAAACTCTTTTAGGCGTAACTGAAATTCTTTCCTACCCAAATCACATGGATGGCTGCCTCAGTAGCAGATTGAACCCCCCCCCCCCCCCCCCCCCCCCACACATAATAAGTTAATATCAGTGTTGGTAAATGCGTATGGTTTAGTTACATACTGAAATATCAATGCTTAGGAAATCCTAAGTTTGTAGTTATTGACTTTTAGCTGCTCCGAAGCTGCAGATAACTTTGTGCTTGGAAACAAAGTTATCATATGGTTTTAGTTGCATACTGAACGAGCAATTTAACTTTCATGCGAATTCACTTCTATAAAAATATCTATTATATGCTAGCTTTATGCTCGGAAACAAGATCCCCTTTTTTATGTATCAAAATGCATAATATCTATGAAGTGGAGGATAAATGCAATAAATAATAGGATCATTGGTGTGATGTGGCATCATGCAAATACATTATTGTCTATGTTCTTAAGGATTGGAGCTTACCTGATTTCCACATTGTACAGACTAAGGTCTGGTTATTTTGCTAAAAAGATGTCAAGTGTATCTTGTTTTATTGTTTCTTTATGTTTGGGCTCAAGTATGTTTGTTGTTTCTCTTTATCATTTTTCTTTTCAGTTAAATCCAATAATTTGATATATGTTCCCAAACATTAATTTTTCTACTTTGGGCGTGGTTGGCATTATTCTTGTTTCTTGCTTTTCATTTGGGGAAGAGGACAACAGGAGCATTTTTCATGCTTAGCACATTGGACAAAATACTCTTACAAAAAAACCAAAATGGTCTTGCGCTCATGCAACATAAGTCTTTCAGTCCTATTAATATAACTATCAGTCTTCTTCCATGTATCCTGCTAGATCGGTTATTGTCCATAGTGTAGTCGGAAAAGCTATAATTATGTTTTCTGCCTTGTTTATGTGATTAAATAAATTTATAAATTTTCTTGCTGTGGTAGGAGCGAAGCGCCTTGTCAAAGTAGGCCTAGGAGATGATGATCAGTGCATTGAAGACGACTTCACTGCATGGTAACAACACGTTCATGTTGCTGCTAAACTTAAAGTAACCATTAAATAAATTTTGCCGCTTCCTGATTTGCAAAGAAATTCCTGGATGAATTTGCTTTTAGTACATTATTGTGTTTAAACGTTCCATATGCTGAAGTTATGCAAGTAACAATGTATATATTCTTACAGGAAAGAGCAATTATGGCCAGAATTAGATCAGTTGCTTCGAGATCAAGATGATGCCTCAGGTGGATCTACTACTTACACAGCCACTGTTCCTGAATACAGGGTTGTGTTTGTTGACTCAGAAGCCACATCACATTTGGAAAAGAAATGGAGTCTTGCAAATGGTCATGCCGTTCATGATATTCATCATCCATGCAGGTACTAAAGGAATGTTTTATATTGAGACATGGATTTAAGTTCATCTAATAATGGAATATAACATGATATCCGATCTTCAGAGCTAATGTAGCTGTGCGGAAAGAGCTCCACACTCCAGCTTCTGATCGTTCTTGCATTCATCTGGAGTTTGACATTGCTCGAACTGGTCTTGCGTAAGTACTTGTATTTCTTTTTTCCTTTCTTGATTCCATATCACATTATTTCTTTTTTCCTCTTTTGATTCCATGTCACATTATTCATTTTATGCAACTCATTCAATTGTATACTTAACATGACAATGATCTAATTGTTCGAGTGCCGGATATGTTCAAAGTCTTTATGACTTGTTTTTTTGCCTTTGAACAATTTTGCCTTTAGATACATCATACATGAGAGTGGTGCTATAGCATGTGAAAACAACCATTGAATCAATCTTATGATCCTAAGCAGTTGTATGAATTCACGCTCTGTAGGGGTTCGTAGATCAATGTTGTGCAATTCATTAGAGGTTATACTCGGGGAGTTGCATAATTTTTATACATGTAATGGACAGGGCTTTCCTACATTTCATGTTTTTCATCTTATATCTTCTTTTTTTCTCTCTTTCGTTTTTTTTTAAAATTTTTATTTTGACAAGCTCATCAATATAAAAGCTAAACAAAACTTAAATTATGATTGTGTTGGTTATTTTTATGGTTTATGCTGCTGTCCTGTCGTCATTATATATGTCTGTTGTTGCTTTACAAACTTAAATTAGATATTGCTGGCACATTTCCTTGTGCTCACGGTAAAACAATTCTTCCACCAGATATGAAACAGGAGACCACGTTGGTGTATATTCAGAGAATTGCATTGAGACTGTAGAGGAGGCTGAAAAGCTATTGGGTCTGTCATTGGATACATTCTTCTCCATTCATGCTGATAATGAAGATGGAACCCCCCGCAACGGTGGCTCTCTCCCACCTCCTTTCCCATCTCCCTGTACTCTAAGAACTGCTCTTGCACGATATGCTGATCTTCTGAATTTTCCTAAAAAGGCAAGAACTATCTGGATTCGAACAACTAATTTAAACATTTGTTTCTAAAACAGTATATTTGATACTATCAATTGTCCCTATTCAGGCTGCTTTAGTTGCTTTAGCTGCACATGCTTCTGATCCCAGTGAAGCAGAAAGATTGAGATTTTTGGCATCTCCTGCTGGCAAGGTAGGTTCAGTTATTGATGACTCTAATTGTCTAAGCTTTCAGTTTTATCATAAATCATTTCCTCATTTTCCATTGTTTTTCTTTGACATAGGATGAATATTCTCAATGGATAGTTGCAAGTCAGAGGAGCCTCCTGGAGGTTATGGCCGAGTTCCCTTCAGCCAAGCCTCCACTAGGAGTTTTCTTTGCAGCAATAGCCCCCCGGTTGCAGCCTAGATATTATTCAATATCATCTTCACCAAGGTGAGCAACAGTTGATGTTTTGGTTTTTGGACATTAATAGTTTCACACACTTTGCATGAGGTGTATTCATTGTAGCATTAAAAAATGGGTGGGACTTCTTTTTGCAGGATGGCACCAACTAGAATCCATGTAACATGTTCTTTAGTCTATGGACCAACACCGACAGGAAGGATTCACAAAGGAGTCTGCTCAACCTGGATGAAGGTTTGTCTTGTTCTATATCTTGAAAATTGTGCTTCTTTAAATTTTCGTTTTAATTTATCCAAAGATCCAGTTCAGAGATTTACCTCTACGTGTCTGCTTACACACAAAGAGCCACCCAGATCCAAAGATTATTCCTATGAATTGAGTGTTCCAGTTTGCTCTTCTTTTTAATTGCTAAAGCTAACTAAGATTCTTATATTATTTTGTGAAGAATTAGCATATCAAAGTAATAAATAAATGCAGTCAATGATGATGCTTGTGCCGGACTTTGAGATAAAATATCACGAACCAATGGAAGTTTACTATTGTGTTACTAAGAACTTTATAGTGTTATCTAAATAGATTTTGCTCACTATTCTCGTCATCCTACATCACTAACTCACTAAGTCCTCAGTTAAGCATGTCAAGCTAGTGGTTAGCGTTTTTCCTTTTTAAACCTCCACTAGAGGCCTCACTTGACCTTGTTCTTCAACTTCCTTCTCACAGTACGCAAATCCTGTGGAAGAAAGTGAAGATTGCAGCTGGGCTCCTATATTTGTGAGGCAGTCAAACTTCAAACTCCCTTCAGATCCATCCACCCCAATTGTTATGATCGGCCCAGGCACAGGGTTAGCACCCTTCCGGGGCTTCTTGCAGGTCCGTTTCATATACTGAAGCTTCCTGTTGCTATTTAAGTTTTCTATGAATTTAGTAATTTGATAAAAAAAATTTGTTTATGTGAAATTTCTCAGGAAAGGTTGGCCCTTAAGGAAGATGGGGCAGAACTTGGCCCTGCTATTCTCTTCTTTGGTTGCAGGAACCGGAAAATGGTATCTTTAACATGACATTATTTTAGATAAAGATAGTAAATATAGTCGAGATTATATATTCATTTCCAAAGCTGTCTGTGATTTTTGAGAGTTAATTCTAAGGCGAGTTAAAACTTGCAGGATTTTATCTATGAGGAGGAGTTAAACAGTTTCCTGGAGGCAGGAGCATTGTCTGAGCTAATTGTAGCCTTTTCTCGTGAGGGTCCAAGTAAAGAATATGTGCAGCATAAGATGACTGAGAAGGTTGTGCTCCTTATGTTTTTTTTTTTGTAAAGTTTATCTTCATAATTAAGAACTATTTTTTCTTTATTATACTTAAAATTATGATTGTTTTTCAGGCTTCTGACCTTTGGACTATCATCTCGAAGGGAGGATATATTTATGTATGTGGTGATGCTAAAGGCATGGCTAGAGATGTCCATAGAGTTCTTCATACGATTGCTCAAGAGCAGGTATGTTGCAGGACCATCACAGTTGTCGCTTTAGGAAACTTAATATTTTAGTAGCTTCTGTAAAAGTGCTTGTTTCTAGTAGCAAGTAGTCTAAATAAAATTATTTGTTGTCGGTATGTTTTTAACTGTTAAGCTTGATATTGTTAGATCCAGCTCTAAATTTATTTAATGCTGAATAATTAAGGATTTATTAGACATATTCCAAATTCAAAAAAATTATTTGCTGTCGGTATGGTTTTAACTATTAAGCTTGATATTGTTAGATCCAACTCTAAATTTATTTAACGCTGAGTCATTAAGGTTTTATTAGACATATCGCAAATTCAAAACCTTCTTAATGGGCTTACAGTCCACAACCAGCCCGTACTGGATCCAAATTTTTAGGTTTTCTTGACGAGCTCCATCCATATATGCCTCTTTCGGAGTTTCTTTTATTTATTAATTATTTATAATCCGAGCTCAACCCTATCCATACTTATCAGTTTTTAGAGTAGAGGATCTTTTTTGTCAACCTTCTTTTGCAGGTACACATTTTTTTCAAGTTCCCCAATTTCTTTTCCTTGTAGTTCCATTTCAGATTCCGACTTACCCATTTAACACAAGTTAGATTGGTGGACTTTATTTCATTTAGAACCTTGGCAAGACCACATGAAACAGGGGTGAAAATAAAAAACCGCGAGCTTGTACATATCAAATTGCATTTCGTACAGATAATCATTTAAGACTATCCAAAAAACATAGTTTAACTTTCTTCTTAGCACCATCTGGATTTGAAGAACCTGGCTCGTTGACGATGTAATGTGTTCTGCGTTGGTCACACTCACACTTGGAAGGGTTTATGACATAATGCAGACGTGACTGATTTATATTCTTGTAAATTCGTGCTTGTAGGGATCAATGGATAGCACAAAGGCGGAGAGCATGGTGAAGAGTCTGCAAACGGAAGGGAGATACTTGCGAGATGTGTGGTAGAGTCACCCTGTGGCAATTATAACACGAAGGGAGAATGACATCATTGCAGAAACAAGGAGCAAACAAAATCTCGTTTTATTAGCTGGTGTCGGGGATATTCCGTAGCCTCAAACTAGATTGTGGGTGGGACGGCGCAAGAAAAGTGTGCTGCTCTCTCCCCTGGTGTTGTGATATCATCAATTATATCATGTAGTGATTCTTTTTCTACATTCTAACAAAAGGATTTTGTACGTCTAGACCGGAAAATGCATATATGTTTTATTATTATTAGGTGGGGATTCAATGGGGTAAGTTCCAAGGGAAATACCTTTTTTTTTTTTTTCGTTTTATGTTATTCGATTAGTTTGCTTGGGAGGGTCGAGGTCTACTGTGGTAGAATTGTTTAATACACGTTTCCCTGTCTTAGTAGGGCTTGATATGTGACTTGAGAAAGATCGATGTAGCTGATTCCTAATTTGTTACTAGCTAACTAATAAATGGAATCCCCTCGTATGTTATGGTTTGAGAATTTTGGAAGATAACGCGAAACGGGGGCGGCCCGTAGTCTGGCGCTTGGATGAGGCATGTGACGTCATCACGTCAATTAATATTTTTTTTAAAAAAAATGGAGCAAACAAATAAATGCCTGACATCCCTAGGCTTCTAATAATTCGAATATGATGAAGTAGCAAACGATGGCCGACAACATTAGAGTGATGAACGTGATTTTAATTGGAAAAGAGTAGGCTTCAAAAATCTATGAGTGCTGCGCATCCAGGGAATCGAACCCTGGTCAGTACCGTGGGAGGGTACTATGATACCACTACACCAGATGCGCCCGTGCTGCTGTTAGAATGGCGTTCAATGTTATATCAAAATTGTTACAGGGAGGGTAAAAATAATGCTCGAAAACTTGCATACGTTTACCTCAGCAGAACCCAGAGACTGTCAGTGCCACAATCAAAACACCTCATCATTGGTTTTCTAGTTCTTAGATAGCCTTATTTCATATCAATCTTTCAAAATCTCATTCTGGTGTTAAAATGACAAATACGTGCACAAATTTCAGGACTGGAAGTGTGTAAAACTTTAAGTATGGAGCTATCTACCACAGGCCCGAGGCAATAAAAAAAAACCCGTATATAAGTACCTTCATCCTTCTACCAAACAACCAAAAAAAAAAAAGATCCCACCTCTCCTTACACAGCTAAACACAAGCAGCATTAAGTTTTTTGATTTCTCAGTCTTCTGTCACAGACCGAAGTCCAAACAGCAGAGTCCAAGCGTCCAATGAAGCCAATACCATCAAAACAAAAATTGACCAGGAAAAGGTAGAACTTTGCATAATCGGAATATCATAATACATTTAACACTAAAACAGGTTCACTGATCACTGATCTCCAACAGAAGAACATGTTTCCACTATTAAACATCTAATAAGGTAGAACAAATGGAAGTAGGTAGTTCTCACGAAGAAGAAACTCGCAGAGAACATGGACTATTGTTTGTCATCAATCTGCATCTTCAATTTCCTCATCCTCTGGCACACCTCGAAGGTACAGCACATTGTTGCATCTGCATAGAAAAAAAAGGAGAAAAGGGTAAGAGACACAAGACTAATGATTTAAAATCCGTAACTTTTAACATTGATGTTATTTTGAGTAATTTTTTATCCACTTGCAAGCCCCCGGCGAGTTAGTTTCATTATCATGGCCTAGTTTTCGTCAAAGAAAGTGAAAAAATATTTATTGAAGTTTTGATATAGAAGTTAGATTACAACAGGAAAAAAAACAATTTGGAAAAAAGGAGAAATAACTATTAACAAAGTGGAGTGTGAACGATTTTCAATTAGCAGCGAGAACAAACAAGTACGTAGTTTCATCATGATGGTAGCATCAAGGAGAATATCGTTTAGAAAATTAAAGTTGGGTGGCCCTCAAACAGAGTTTAATGGAGAATATTGTGCTATGACAATGATATTTTGGCACAACTAAACTGTTTGTTTCTCCTCTGAATTTTAAGACCAAAAAATGGTGCTTGCTCTCCCGATAAGACTCTTCAGAGTCTTCTGATGTTTATCATCACATCATAAGCCATAAAAACCATTATCTTGGTGTTTCTTCTTTCATAGCCTACCGTAGGTTTATCTTTTTGTTTCTTTCAGGATGATCTAGATTTTCAGTGCATATTTAGCCCATATTTAGATCATGGCATAGTTAGTTCTGCTATACAAGGCATATATAGCCCATTCTGTAACTTGGGTAAATCATGGCAAGTCCTTTTCTCTATGCATGAAATGAAGAGATCAAATATTTCTGCCTTACGAAGTAACAAATTTAATAAGCATCACACACAGTTACCTTATCAGAATTTCCCCGAGGTTTCCTGTAAACTGCCCATCAATGTATTCCTCGGTGTTGGCAAGCTGCAAAAATGGATCTCATAAATATAGTGAAGGAACCCATTGAGAGGCATTATTTCTATGCCTAGGTTACCCTATGTTATCAACTTTTATAGCCTATGGAGTTAAAAAATCACCTGCAAGTTCATGTAGGAATCCACCGAGACAAGATAACCTGCAGGAGAAAAACAAAAGAGGCAATGATAGAGTAAATAAAAATATCAACGGTCCTCAACAAGGGAATATTCATTAAATTTAAAAGAGACTCGATGTGCTACCTTTGTACTCCATTCCCCACTTAAGTTTCACAATCACGGGTTTCCCAGTCAAGTTATTCAGGAAAGGCTTTGGGTTAACAGGTATAGCCTGCAAAATATGTGTTAAATAAAGCCAATTCCAAGATACAACACGAGCATTAGCTAAAGAATAGCAAGCTTAAAAAGAGCTCGAGGCATGTAATGTTGAGTTGAGAGGAGTGGTGAACACCAAGAAATATTTTTGTTATTATTTCTGTAATGGTACAAACACACTATACTCTTAAATACAAATACTCCCCTCCACCCCCACCCCCCACTAGGATGTTCTTTGCTACTTGGATTGGATCTTTCTTGGGATACTTCATACACTCATCTTTGGCCCCTTATATAGAGTTCTTACACTAGTTGGTGAAGGGATTAGTGGAGACTATTTGGTGATGGGTGGACACTATTAGGATGGTGGCTTGGTAGGTGGGGATAGCTGCAGATTACTAACACTCTTCCTCAGCAGCGACTTCTCTATCCACAAGTCCAAGAATTCTAACTTCCTTTTCAATGCTTGGATTTCCTCTCTCACTGCTTGTCTCCATTCTTCACTCTCGTATGCTTCTTTGAAAGTAGATGACTCCTTCACATTTTTCGTAATGTCCACATTAGCATACTTGGGATTCGGCTTCCTGAGTCTGGTTGATCTTTGAAGTTGTTTAGTTGGTTCTTCTTCGATATTCTTTATCTGGCTCGGGCGCTCCTCTTATGATATTATCTAATGAACAACAGTTTTTCATGGATTCTTCTCCTTCGGAGACATAGGAGATCTTGGTTCTATCTTCTCTAATTATTGTAGTCCTTCTTGACCTAACTCCCCCAGCTTCTTCTGCAACTGATCCTCTAGATCATTGGAGTCTAGGAGTGCAACTTCTTGTGAAGCCCACTAAGATGAGGCTTCGTCAAATACAACATTCCTTGATGTATGGCATCGTGAAGCCCACCAAATGAGAATTCGTCAAATACAACATTCCTTAATGTATAGCATCATCCGGTTGTGAGATCACAATATCTCCATCCTTTTCTTTCAATGTCATACTCCATAAAAATATACCTTATAGCCTTTTTGTCGAACTTGTTGCGAAGGTGATCAGGTACGAAGATATAACATATGCAACCGAAAACTATGAAATGGCTTACGATTGGGTTAATATTCCATAACTTCTGAAATGATGATATGAACTCTAATTTTGGTTGTGGTAGCCGATTGATCACATGCACCGCAGTCTTTATACACTCAGCCTAAAAACGTCCTGACATGTTCTTGGCATGAAGCATGCTTCTGTAAATTTCGGCAAGATGACAATTCTTTTTCTCGGCTACGCCATTCTGCTGCGGAGTATTTGGGCATGTTAGTTATCGCTGAATCTTGTGCTGCTTAAGGTAGTTGCATAACTCCTTCGATGTGTATTCTCCCCCCTTGTCTGTACGTAGGCAACGAATTTTCTTGTCGAGTTCTCCTTCAATTTTTTCTCGGAATTGCTTGAATTTGGAGAGTGATTCAGATTTTTCCTTTAGGAAATAAACCCAGACATATCTCAAGCAATCATCAATAAAGGTGATCATGTACCACATGCCACTTATCGATTCTTGCTTCACTCGGTCGAATATATCTGAGTGCACAAGTTCTAAAGATTCCTTTGCTCTGAATTGTTACTCCTAGCGCCTTACCATACTAACAACCTCTGCATATGATCCCTCCTCGAATCTCCAAGTGTGGAAGACCTATCAATATTGACTTTTTCATCATAATCTTGAGCTTGTGATAGTTCACATGACCAAGCCGAGCATGTCACAGATCAGTCATCTCACTCTTTCTGGTTTTATCAATGTATGTCGATTCCATCGACATCACTTAGACAGGTTCTACGTTATGTCCCTCCATGACAGGTTCTCCTGTTAGCTTCAAGTTTCGATAGACTTTTATATCTTGTGATCCAAATACTACATAGTTTTCAGAATATGTTAATTAGAAAACAGATAAAAATGTTCTTTTTCATACCCGGTACATGATATACATCTTATAGTTGTATCCGATTCGGGTTGTAGCGTGACATAAACAGCCTTTTCGATGTGTGTGATAGGTAATCTTGAATTATTTACTATTACAACTTCTCGGCTACCTTTATACTCCTTCATGTTGACAAGTTTCCCCTTATCTCCAGTCATGTGGTTGGAACTGTCAGAATCGACGATCCAATCTTTATTATAACTAATTTCCTCCTGATCTGAAACCGGTGCAAATGCGGACTTAGAACTTTTCACAAACGAGATTGGTGCTATACCAACAACCTTGTCTTCGTCGTCCGGTACATCTTTAATAATGGCTACGGATGCTTGGGCATCTCATTCTTCTTCATCATCTTGGCATCTGCGCGATGTTGTAGCATTGCCCTCTGCATGCATTCTCTTGTAGCGGCAATCTCTGACGAAGTGTTCTTTCTTCTCACAGTTGTGGCAGCTACTGTTAGATCTCCTTGTTGGATGATCACCTTACTCCTCACATTGTTGTGTTCTGTTAGTGTATGGCTGTCCTGACTGCCTCCTTAAACCGACCTTTCCATACTCCTGTTTTCTTGTGCTTCTTAGCTTGCCTCTCTCATTGCTGCTGAAGAGTGCTTCATCTTCGCTTTTTATTAAAACACCAGTCATTTATTTGACTAGGGTTTCCTGTGTAGCGAGCAAACTCTCAAACTCTAATAATGTTGGTTGAGTCGGCCACCCGTGTGTAGCAGCAACGAGTTCGTGATATTCCGATATCAAACCGTGGATGATTATTCTCCTCATTTTTACATCGTATACTTTAGAATCTGGATCTAGTTGAGCAATATCTGAACAAAGTGATTTTACTTGCTTAAAATATTGACTGATTGTCAGCTCCTTCTGTTACAAGGTCATCAAATTGATTCTCCAGAAGTTGAAGTTGAGCATCGTTCTTTTTCGAGAAGAGTATTGCGAGCGCATCCTATGCCTCCTTTGGAGTTCTAACATCTCGCATAAAGTCTACGAGATCTTTTTCTACCGTCGTCTTCAGCATATATATAGCCTTGCCGGCTTTGATGCTCTCTCTCTCTCTCTCTCTCTCTCTCTCTCTCTCTCTCTCTCTCTCTCCGCGCGACTAGGATGATTCTTTGCTACTTGGGTTGGATCTTGCTTGGGATGCTTCATACACTCATCTTTGGCCCCTTATATAGAGTTCTTACACTAGTTGGTAAAGGGGTTGGTGGAGACTATTTGGTGGTGGGCGGACAGCATTAGGATGGTGGCTTAGTAGGTGGGGATAGCTGGTGATTTCTAACATGTAATTATGAGATGAATAAGCAATGCTAGAGGTCAACTGAAAATCAATAGCATGGAGGTTAAACAACATAACGAAATCAAATTTCGTTTTGCATCTAAACAACGTGAAGGATGCATTAGAGATGTGATTGCATCAAAATTTGATTGAAACCTCTCTTTTCAATTGGTTTCCCAAGATTGAGCTCTAAAATTTGCACCTATTTAATGATATACCAAGCCCAAAGACCCATCTATCCACAAAAGCCAACAACAAGAATCATAACCAAATCATGCATCAGTCACCGTGAGAAGCTGAGAGCTTACGAAATAATGCGTAAGCAAACTTTTAAGACTTCCCGGTAACAAAATTCCAGAGAAACATCTCTCTTGTCTTTTCGTGGGTTCCAATTACAGCTATAATTTCTACCCAAAGGCTCTGTACTGAATCAAACCCAACTCATATAAAACGGAGATGCATAAAGATTTAGGGTTTCTCTCCAACAATTTCTATGGATCATGCGGAACTAATGAGAGATGTGGGGGGGGAGAGAGAGAGAGAGAGAGAGAGAGAGAGAGAGAGAGAGAGTTACCGCCATTGTGAAATACCAATCGGAACGCGATGCGACGAGAACGAGAGCGAAGAATCAAACAAAAATCTAGGGCTCCTTTCGAATGGGTTTTGATCTCTTTTTTATGGCGGAGTTTCAGAACCGGTTTGGTCCACGCTCGAACCGCGGAAACAATTCCGAAATCATTCTGGGCTGCAGTCGGCCTTCTTCGGGCTTTCATCACTTGTTGGGCTTTTGGTGATGTGGTTGGGCTCTAATTGGAGAACAAGTGCAAACGGAGAAAAGGTCTTCTAGCTAGGCTTCTTCCAGGAATAGGAAGGGTGCCATTTATAAAAATTTATGAATAAAAGTATCCTAATACGAGCACACCAGAATTTACTTTACTTTATGTTATTATCAGCTAACAACAACTTGTGCCACTTTGATTCCCTCTATCTGCATTTTAAAAGGGGCATACATATATAGGCATTTATAGCTTTTAAAGCTACGACTAATATGTTTTTTGTGATTTAAATTTCCAACATCAACACGAACACCAGCACTTGTGTTGATCTTTACCGACAATAAAAAAACAAAATCCTATCTGGTAACTTTGTTCCAGCCGCAAGCCTTTTCATTTGAGTGGTTAATTTCCAAAAACAGTGGGTGCATCTCACCTCAATTTGCATTACAGCTTCGAACCAGTAGGAAACAGAATCCAATTATTTTCTTCTACCGCAATCCATCCTCTAACTAAACTAAAAAGGGAATCACGCTTATCACAAAAAAAGAAAAAAAAGGATTCGGATCCTCTCCACTACAAAAAAAATAGTAGAGGGACCACTACATAATCACAGCCATTGATTATCTAGTTGATGGTTATGATTTTTTCTTTTAGTGTAAATTAGGAATGAGTACAATACACGGGGGTATGGTAAGTGTTAGATTTAGATTGTATCATAACCGCCTACTAAATAATCAACGCTTGAGATTAAAAGTAGTGGTCTCTCCACTACTTTTTTTGTAGTGGAGAGGATCCAAATCCAAAAAAAAAAAAAAGAATCAAATATGCTAATTAATATTTACCTTTCCACTTTATTTTTCTACCAGCAATCTCCAACTAATTAGCTAGATAAGCATTGTATGTACGTATACAAACGATGCTGATCCGTTTTTAATATAATTAATAATGCACTCTCTTGATGAAAAAGGTTTTTACTGTTACTTTAGAATCATACTCCTTTTAAAAGTACGAGTTGGGGAAAATTTTTTCATGGTCAATATTACCCTTAACTTTTTTAAATATTATACTGTTATCCTAATCTATTCTAATTTTCCTATCTTCTTTGAGTTTATAATTAAATGATTTATCCTATCCATAATGAGACTTAACATATTATTGGATAAATCATCATACTCCTTTTAAAAGTATGAGTTGAGGAAAATCTTTTCATGACTAATATTACCCTTAATTTTTTTAAATATTATATTGTTATCTTAATTTATTCTAATTTTTCTATCTTCTTTTGAATTTATAATTAAATAATTTATCCTATCCATAATGAGACTTAACATGTTATTGGATAAAGAAAATACGCTTGATATAATTCAAATCTTTTACTTATTTTATTTTGCAGAGAAATCTAAAAAATATATGTTATCCAGCACCTAAAAGTTTTTGGACCTTGTAAAAATATCCTCCAAGTTTTTAAAATTACAAAAACACCCCTATAAATTTAAAATTTTATTAAAATATTTTGAAAATTATAAAATTTATTTATTTCAATTCAGTGAGAAATCTAAAAAATATATGCTAGCTAAAAAATAAAAGTTTTAAACATTGGAGAAAGTATCTTGTAAGTTCTGAAAAATACAAAAAATATATGTTAGCTAAAAATAAAAGTTTTTGACATTGGAGAAAGTATCTTGTAAGTTCTGAAAAATACAAAAACACTCCTAAAAATTTTAAATGTGTAAAAAACATATTAAAAATTTTAAACCTATAAACATACTAAAAACCTATAAATAACACAAACAACCCCCAAAATTTTATGGAATTTACAATAAACACTCTAAATTTTTTACAAATTGCAAGATAAAATCCTCAAGATTGTAAAGTTTATAAAAACCCTAATATATTTCAACCTAACAGTACATTGAAAATATAGGAGTTACAAATATCCCCTGTATAATTTATAATTTATAGAAAATATCCTTAAAGTTTTAAAAATTACAAACAAACACTCAAAATTTAAAATTTACAAAAAAATCCCTGAGAATTTCAAACTCATTAGTAAATTGAAAATATAGGAATTATAAATAGTCTATAAAGAATTTACAATATATAGAAAAGGCCTATAAGTTTAAAAAATTACAAAAAACCCTTAATATTCATAATTTACAATAAAAACACCATGAGAATTTCTAACCTATAGACACTAAAATGAATATACAAAATTACTAGCAACCCTTAGAAAATAAAAAAATTATAAAAAAATATCATACTCCCTTTAAAAATATAGGTTTAGAAAAAACTTTTCATGATCGATGTTACCCATAACTTTTTTAAAAAGAACATAACTAATTAAAAATCTATTAGATTTGAAATTTACAAAATAACAAACTTAAAGTTTAGTACATTGAAAATTACCCCTCAAAATTTTGAAAATTTTCAATGATTTTTTATAGTTTCTTGATTTTAATGTAATTTTTAATAGTTTTGTGTATTTGTAAATTATAAAAGTTTAGGGTGTTTGTTTTTATATTTTTTAAATTTTTTAAGGGTGTTTCTTTTGTAGTTTCTAAATTTTCATTGTGTTTTTAGTGTAATATATAAATACATCAATTAATAATGATATTGAAGAGTAAGTTGTTCTTAAGATGTATTAGGCTATAGTTAAGTACGCACATCACTATTCGTAGACAATATAGTTTATATATACAAAAAATTTCAAACAATCTATACAGTGGTTAAAATGTTTTTGATTTTAATGTACTATTTTTTATAAATTATATTTAATATGAACCCATCATATAATTTTAACTATAATCATTATAATTTTAATACATTTAATCGATTGACTATATAGGTATATAGACCATAGATTACTTTACTTTTTCGCATGAACTAATATTTAGCACTTAATAATTTAAGTTATTGTTTTTAAATTTAATATAAAGAGGAGCTTTAATAACATTTATTTATTTACCTACAAGATAATACAATTTTAATTCCTATTTTTTACTTGAGTTCATAGTCACATATTAAATTAGTAACTAAAATAATAATTATTTATGCTTAAATTATGATGATTGTAGTTGGTCACTCATAATAAAATTTTTATGAAGATATATACCTTATTTTCTATAGCTATCTGTATTGCTCATGTATATTTTATAAATTAGTTGTTAATTTGACATATTAAATTACTTTTCCTTTGTAGAAATTTTTTCTTTGACTTTTGGATTGTGTAATCACTATGTCACCATTCTAGCATAGAAAGAACCTTATTCTAAATAGCTTCAAGCCAATGTTTAAGTTGAACTGAAGTATATATTATTGCTACTATGTGTATATATTTTTAAAAAAAATAACATCGACATTTTTTAAACAGAAAATAGTATTCTAACCTCTGATATTATAAAAATAAAATATAGTCAATTGAGTAACTAGCAAAAAAGAACTTTCATTAGAAAAGTGTGAATAATAAGATAAAGAGGAAAGGTAACACCAATAGCAAACTATAATGTAAAGTTAACCTATTTTGTGGAGCCCAATTACTGGCTATAAGCATCAAGGTTTTCATATATATAATTTATTAAAAATGGTATATAATCTTATATAATAAAATTGATTAAATACTAAATAGTAATATTATTGTAAATTAGCAATTACAAAGATGTTAGAGACTAACATGTATGTATTTAAGATTTCAAGACGAATATCATAATAACCTATTTATGTGAGCACGTTCACTTCGTCACCTATTATATTCACTTTTCTCTTGCACATTCTCCACCAATTTTGTTGTCACGCTCGGAGAGAAATAGAATTCATGTTGGTGAGGTTTTCTCTCCCTCTATCCCTCGATCTCATATTTTTTTTAAATTAGCATCTTTAATTCTTTTTTAATAATTCCTTAGATCCAGTTTATGCTTCATTCTGTGAAGTGTCTTATTAGATTCAATTTAAATATACTTTTTTTTAAATTATTATTTTCCTTATTTATGGGTCAATTAATCACTAGAATGTTTAGGTCTTTTAGCCCATTTCATATTTTGAATTAATAGTTTATTTTAGAGAATTTTTAAAAAGATCACTTTTTAAAAATATTAGAAAAACCGACTGTTTTACATAATAATTAACAAAATTTATCTCTTTATTCCACACCATCAAGACTACAAAAAAGAGGTCGATTTTGTAAAAAAATCATCTTTAGAATACACGAGATTAATAGTCTCGAGCATTTAGAGAACATTAATTACAAAAGTAATTAAAGTCAGAAAATATACGGACTACCACTCTTGCATATTTTGTAGTTAGAACCAGAAAATACATGAGACTATTGTATATGTCATATATACAATATAATTGCTCCAAGCAAGTGAGTTATAATATCATTTTCCATTCATATTGTTTAGGGTAAGATTTGATAGGGATCTTGCATCAAAGAATTTTTTTTATATTTAAAGTACATGGAAAAATATATCGTAACCTCCCTGCTCTAATTTCGCAATAAAATAATTCTTCATACATTTAGTTTTACTTCTATGGTACGGAGAATGAACTATAAAATTAAATGAGAATATTAGATAATGTAAATAAAAGTGAAACCACAACTAAAAGTTAATGTGAATATGAGTCAAACCACAACTAAAAGTTTAATGGACATATTACAAGTAAATTCATATGCAAAATTCCTTTATAAATTGAATAATCACCCATCTTTTAAAGATTTTAAGATACTAATAAACAAAGATATAGTACTAGATCAATGTGTTTATAACTCATAAATAGTAGATCACGTGGTGACAATCTGGGTTGAAGGAAACAATGATAATATTTTATTTAAAAGAGAGATTATTGAGTTGATGATCAATCCCACAAAAAACTTTATTTTCTCTTTTCTTATTCTATTTTTATCAATCCACATGCATTGCAGGTGCAATCCAACTAGTCAAGATAAAAGGCGAGGATTAGATGAGTAGCTTGGGGGTTGCAATTATTCTATTTATGATGTAGATTACCCGGCTTCTATGATGATAATTCTGATGGGATGTCCACTGATTATTAGAACTAGATTATTAATACACCGAAGGTAACGATATACATCTAGATATTAGCCGATCGAAACTCGAAAGTAAATAGAGTGACACTAAATCCCCACTTTACCCCCAGACATAAAGGATTACGGCTGAGGAAATAATACCACGGCCCCTAAGAACTAAGGGGCAGATTTGTCATTGGTTATGAACCCCACCATCTTCGCTCTTTAAATAGCTTTGTCGCGTCCGTTAACGGAACTCAACGACAAAAACAAAGGAAAACAAAATCAGAGCAACGAGCTATGGCTCTTCACGAAGCAGGCCGACGACTAATGACGCCAACGACGACGTCTCGCCTCGATCGACGATCCGACGGCCAAGATTCGTCAGCTAACCAGTTCGAGTTCCTCACCTCCTCGTCGGAAGTGTGCACTGCCGATGACGTCATCGTAGGCGGCAGGCTCCTCCCTTTCGTGGCCCCACCGCCTCCTCAGCCCAAGAAGCCCCGGACGCGTATCCCCAGTACTATTTCAACCGGGTCAGATCTCCGGCGGTCAATTTCACTGGATGATCCTCACCCGAAAACCAAGAGAAACGAAACCCATATCCGCCGCTCGATCTCGTTAGGCGACCCTCCACACGGCGGTAAGATCACCGGAGAGCACCGGAAGCTGAAGAATCCGTGCATATTGGCTTTGGGTCGACCTGCCAGGGTTCCGGCGGTGATGGGGTTGAAGGAGATTCGAAGCAGGCAGAGGCGGCGGGGACCGGCGTCGACGGAGGGCAAGGAGGCGGCGGAGAAGCATGCGGGCGGTGAGCGAAGGCCGTGGAAGTTGCTGGAGACGTTGAGCTGCAGAGCGATGGATGCGGTTGTTATTGCCTGAAATGCCCCTGGGGACCTGCTGGATTATTACCTATTCGCCCCCCCCACGTGGATGGATGGATGGCAGCGAAGTTTTACAATTATTATGGGACCGTTTTGAAAGAGTGTCTTCTTATTTATTTGTATAGTTGAAATTGAAGAAAATCAGAAATTTTTAGACGGAATAATTTCCTTTTTCTTGAGGATATAAAGTAGTCCTTTTCTCATTCGTACCATTTTCATATATACTTTACACTACTACGTGCAACTAATTGAGTAATTAGATTTTCTTGTATATACCTTTTGTTGCAGCTTAAGAGAGAGGAATAATTAATTAGGATCAATAAATTTATCGAAGACTATTTATATGCGAAAATAGAAAATTATGGGAGCTCATTAATTGCTGGTGTATAATTTGCGATATTGGTGTTAAGTATTCTTTCTTGGATAGTGCGTTGATCCACGATTAATCTCTTGATTTTTTGGTAATTTATCTTGGTCAATAAACACAAATTAATTCGATCATTGGAAAATTTTCTCCCTCTGCGTGTTTTTTTGCCATATAATTAATTTTCTCTTTAACCCGTGAACGGACGATGGCAATTGGTAATGGTTTTCTTCTTCTAGAAATGATAATGGGTCCCAGTGATCGAAGAAATTAACAATTAGAAGATTCCGAGAAGCAGAAGAGGACGAGAGTTAAACAAACAAGGTATTTAACCAGTTTTAATCACGCCTAAGAAGATTGGAGGCCAAGGAAACATTAATTAATACGTGGACAAATTAAGGACAGGACGAGAGCCCGTTCCGTTCATTCTTCCTAATCCAAAAAAGACACGTTTCTCATCCAAAATCCAATACAATACAAGTCAAGAAATTAAAAATTCAGCAAATTAAGTTTATCCCATGCAAATCACATTGATTTTGTTACACCGCCTATAAAAGTTAGCCAGCGTAAAACAATAGTAGTGGTTATCTAATACGACCACACAAATTAAGTTTTGCGGTATTTTTAATTACTACATAGTTGTTGCAGCATGATTAACAAAAAAAAACATAATTACTTTCGCTTTCTAATTCATTGCATTACTTACTTCGCATCAAAGACTCTTTATTTTAACAATATACGAGATTTTAAATCTCTCACTATGCAATTAGGACATATATATTTGTTCCTATCTGTCATCAACCTACATGATCAACTTGCTCTCGGCGCGCCAATATTAAAATCCATTTCACTTTTTGTGTAGGTAACTCTGATTCCCTTACATTTACTTGATTTAAACGGCATACAAAGCCACATTAATCTTCTATGAAAAGTTTGTGTATCCTTTTTTTTTTTTTAATCTTGAAAAGTTTGTGCATCTTAATTAATAACCGTACTTTATGTACTTATAAAAGAGATTTTAATTAGTCCCATATTCAATGATCTATCATTGTGGTTCTTTTAATATATATTTCGTTATTATATTAACAGATCAAACAACAACTTGTTTCAATGTAGACTCACAAAAAGATTAACTCAGAAAACTGTTGGTAGATCAGATTTCCTCAAGGTTAGAAAGAATCTCACTTTTGGTCTCCACTTAAGATTAGAGGCAATAGAAAATGGAATCCTGTGATTTTCTAACGACAGTAATTTTTTTCTGAAAAAATAAAAAAAATAAGCAGAAGAAACTTATATCAGAAACAAAAGATTCATCATGTAACAATTAAATAAACTTAAAATTTACATGTAACTTTTCACGAATTTATAAAAAATATAAAATCAATTGAACTATTTTTAGGCCAACGATTAGAATGTTTTTTTATAGTGAGCAGGACAAGAGTAGTTAATTTATTCTTCTTAATTAATCAGAAAGCGAGACGTCTCTTTATTCAACGTTCAACATTCAATATAATTAGTCACTCAATATTGCCGTGATATTCCTGACACTTTTTTAGTGTTTATAATACTTGTTGCATATCTAAGCGTACGTGGATTTAAATAGAGACTTGCACTTTCAAACTGCAACCAAGTTAATCCCACACAAAATCTCAAGCATTTAGCCATGATATTTCATATATAGCATCAGACCCTCATTAATTTGTTAAGAAAAGCATTACATAGCAAGAGAAAAAACAGTTATCAAACTAATTATTGCGAGGAACTTTGCTACATGGACTCAAAATATGGGACCAACAGAGGGGACATGTGAGGTGTCTCATTCCTATTGCATAATGAGCTGACAATCATTAATGATGGCCAGCTCATTATGCAATAGGAGGGGGACACCTCACCGGCCTGTCCCCCCCTGTTGGTCCCATATTTTTGGTCATTTGGGAATTTCTCTATTGCGAGATGTCATGATGGTGCAGTGAAAGGGCAAATTTAATCACAATCTTGAACAAATTAAGCAAAGACGTGGGTTATATTTTATCCCTAGTTTATTTTTCTTTCTGATTAATTTGCTTCATTGCTTCTATACGTTTCGTTGCTTTCAACTAATTAATTATAATAGGTTTTATGGTAAATCTAGTTCAACCCTATCCCCACGTATCTAAAAAGGGAACTTTCATTACCAATTAGTTTAGAGCACAACTTTGTAATTTTGCAACTGTACTTTTATACAAAGGTTAATTATGAGCAAATTCTTTTACTTTTTTCTTTTGTTAATCCTTTAAATTTCATCTAAAAAATGAACGCTTTGATGTTATTCTGATATATATTCTGTATTTATATATATTATCATCAAAATGCCCT
>BQKN01000805.1:0-89706 GCA_022839385.1 Asparagus kiusianus
AAAAAAAGAGAACAAGTAATGAAAACAGCAACTTTTACCGGAAACAATAATATTTTCTTAAAATTGTATATCCTATGCAATAAATTCTAAAATACAATAGAATATGAAACAAATAAAAATGTGAATAATTTTGTTTATTGTTTCATATCTATGTAGTTAAACCAAAACACAATAGTAAATATGAAATATGTAATTTCATATTTATAAACATAAAAACCCAAAAAAACATGTATGTATATATAACTATATATATACATAAAACCAATAAAATATGTGTGTATATATGATTGAGCTTAAAGTATCAACACACATAACATAACACCTAAACTAAATATTACCCAAGCTTGATTTATCTTTGATGTAGCTCAACTTGGTACACCTGCGGATGAAGCTAGAACTTGGATCTTTAATTTGAATTGCATAGGCTTCACTCCATAATTCCGCCAACCTCCATTGGATATGATCGTTGAAGCACAATTCCATCCATCCTCCAACATATTATTTGTCTACAATAAATAGATAAACTCAAATACTAAACAAATAATATTATTCGTAAATTGTTTGTTAGACATCATCAAAACAAGAAGCCCAACATGCTATACCATCTACCACTCCTAACAGTACTCTTTAAGCTATTAAAAATTTTCACCGTCAATTTGATGCTCTTTAGCATACCACCTCTACATCACTGTCTGGCTTTGCTGGCTCATCGACTGCACAAGGCTCTGGTATGAATGATCTCTGGATTTTTGACTCTGGATGTTTCTTTCATATGACTCGTAATGCCTCACTCTTATCCTCTGTCTTCACTTCATCTTCTCTTCCCACTATCTACATGGCTGTTGGACAACTATTGTCTATCACTCAATATTGTTCTATCACCCTACAAAATGACCCATCTGATTGTCTAACACTTGGCCCTGTCTATGTGGCGCCTCAGTTGTGCTTGAATTTAATTTCTATTAGTTCTTTGTGTTTGGCTGGCTTACTTGTCTCATTTTCTTCTAATATTTGTCTTGTACTGGACCCATAGATGGGCAAGACTGTTGGGGCTTGTCATAGGAGGCACAAGCTGTATGTTCTGGAATATCTTCATCTACCAAAGTCCATACGTCCACATTCTCTTGTTGTTTCTGTTTGTCCATCAAAACCTTCTACCTCGCTTCTCGCAAATTTATGGCATATATGAATTGGTCATGTGTCCAATAAAAGACTGGAGAGTCTTATCCAGTTCGAAGTACTTGATTCTGTGTTATATAGTTCTCGCATTGAGTCATGTACTGGTTGTAAATTGGTTAAATTTACTTCTCTACCGTTTCCAACCAGTACATCTGTCCCCACTTCCTTATTCGATTTAGTCCATTCTGATATTTGGGGGCCAGGTCCACTACCTTCTTCATCTGGCTATTTATATTATGTTAGTTTTATCGATGATTTCTCTCGTTATACATGGGTCTATTTACTTAAAAATCACTCTGAGGTTCCCACTGCATATCACGCCTTCACTGCTATGATCTTCCCTCAATGGAAGGCTCGTATTAAAGTTTTCGATTTGACTGTGCCAAAGAGTATTTATCCTCTACCATGCACTCTATCATAATCTCTCATGGGACTATCTTTTAACAGTCATATCCCTATACTCATGAGCATAATGGTATTACTGAACGCAAATATTACCATATCCTCGATACTACTCGATCCATGCTCATTTCTTACTCTGTTCCTCGTCGTTTCTGGGCTGAGGCCATTATCATCGCTATTCACGTTATTAATATCACTCTAACTAGCTCTCTTCCCGATGTTACTCCTCATAGTCCTGTATATACTCATACTCCACGCTATGATTTGGCTCGTGTCTTTGGTTATTGATGTTTTGTTTTTCTACCATCTCACGAACGTGATAAATTATCTTTCAGAACTATTCCCTGTGTTTATTTAGGAATTAGTCTGGAACATCGAGGTTATCGTTGTTATGATCTTGCATCCCGTCGGGTTCATATACCGAGTCAAGTTCAGTTTGAAGAGGATTATTCATATTACTCTTGTTCTGATAACTTTAATTTCCTCCAAACTACTAATCGTTCTTCACCGCTAGCTCTACAGCCCACTTTATTAACTCCATTCTCCTTTCAAGATCTTCCTAACATCTCTCCATCTCCTTTTGTTGAATCTCCCTCACCCGAGCCTTCTCATACGCCATCTGCTACCCTAGCTCCCTCTCCCTCGGACACGGTGCCCACTACAGAACATACTGCTGACCTTGCACCCACGCCAGCATCTCCCCCGCCTGAGGTTCCTCTTGCTCTTCGTTAAGGAAAATGACCATAAATCATGCCTAAATGGTATACTTTGGTTACTTCCTATTAACCTATCTTTCATTATTTTCTTGTTGCCATTCATACTACTATTGAGCCAAAGTCCTTTCAAGAGGCAGTTTAATTTTCAGAGTGGCGACAGACTATGGCTGAGGAATTTTAGGTCTTTCAGCAAACACACAAATGAGATGTTGTTCCTTGTCCTCCTGGTGTCTCTCTAATTGGTAGTAAATGGGTTTATAAGGTTAAGTATCGTCCCGATGGCACCATTGAATGTCGGAAGGCCCGCTTAGTGGCTCGAGGTTTCACTCAGCAATAGGGTATTGATTATGAGGTGACCTTTGCTCCTGTTGCTCAGATCTCCATCATTCGTACTCTCCTTGTAGTTGTTGATGTTAATCGTTAGCCCATATATCAGATGGATGTTAAGAATGCTTTTCTTCATGGCTCTTTATTTGAGACAGTGTACATGCAACCGCCTACAAGGTACAATATTCCTCCAATACATGCATGTCTCCTTCGCCATGCTATTTATGATCTCAAGCATGTACCCCATACTTGGTTTGCATCTTTTCGCAATGTCGTGCTCAAGATGGGCTTTATGGAAAGTCATCAAGATGCTTCTCTATTTGTTCGCACTATATTGCCTGGCAGCATTTTATTGAAAATTGCCTATAGGTCTCCGTGAACAGATCAAAGCTAAAGAGAAGATAAGGAACATCATTATCCTATCCACAGAAGCTCGATCGATGTTGACAAATGCTTAAAGTGGATCGAGGAACTATGTGAAGTAACAGAATTTTAGAATAATGAGGATATGAATAGATCGGGAGCCCTGCATCACTTACAAAAGGGAAAGAGCCGTATGTGTCCTGGTTCAATCCACAACAATCTAATCACCAGAGCTTATAAATCTCCTCGTCGGCTTTCCAACGCACTTTGAATCACTCAAATCCGAGTTCGGACGAAGAAATTACGGCGGAAACGGACAAGTGCGCGGAAAAGAGCGTCTCAGCCTAAGTTGAGACACCCCGAGGTGTCTCGGTACAAGCGAGACACCCCAAGGTGTCTCGGCCAAGGCCGAGACACCCAAGGGTGTCTCGACCTGAGCCAAGACACCCAAAGGTGTCTCAGCTCAGGCCTAGACACCCAAGGGTGTCTCGGCCTCGCTAAGACGCCCTGAGGTAGCTCCAGGCCCAGAAATGGGCCGTTGTGCGGTTTTAACCGCCGAAACTCCTTTGGAGCCTATAAATACAGCCCTAGGTCCTCACTTTTTTGGAGATCTGGAATTTTGGAGAATTGGTGAAGCCCTGCCGGACTGAAGAGTGATCGAGTTCTTCAACGTAAGAGAGAGATTCTTCAGATCTGCATCACCCGCATCCGTTCCTTAGGATTATCCCGTTGCGATAATCCTAAGAAGAGAAATTATCTCGCCGTTGCTGAGATAAGCGCTTTTTCTTCTAGATTCCCTCATGAATCGACGGAGTTTTGGATCTAATCTGATTGTCAGGTAGTCCACGGATATCGACGTCCCCGTCACCGGCTAAAGACCCACGCAATCAAGAAACGACGAACGGATCTTGCGTTATTTTCGAGAAAGTTATAATCTTTCATTTTCTTTGTTAAAATTCGAATTCTTTGTAAATGATTAATATTATAATGAATTCAGTAATGAAGGTAACTTTTACCAAAAACAAACTGGCGACCACAGTGGGAGCCAACATCCTTGTTGCCGAGGCTTTCGTGACGCAACCGACATTCAAGATCCGGGTGAATAAAGAGATCGAATATGAGTTCGATCAACAAAAGTTTGAAGAGTACCTCTCTTCCTCCTCCCCCAGATCCACCTCTCCAAGCAGGTGTAGGAATGTTTCCTCTTCCAGAAACACTTGCGGGATTTCAGGATTGAAGATCAAGAATCCCCTCGCCGCCGCTGCATCAATGCCCCGTGATGTCCCTGCGGCATCCAAAGAGGTCGAAGCTGTAGATCTAGACTCCTCCTCCGCCATGAAGATAACTGATGAGGTTGCTCCAATTTTGTCAAAGAGAGCACGCCAAAGACGGTGTCAACGCCTTGCGCGACAATTGGCCAAAGCTTCGGAGTCGATGGACGGGCTCCGCTATAATGAGGATCTGAAATCAAGGCTGCGCCAAGAACAGCAACGGCGAACCGCTAACCTCTCCTCTAAGGCAGAGACGAACAAATGGGTCTGTGTCAAGAAGACTCGCTCTACTCTCGAGGAGCGAATCAAGAAACACCATGCATTGCTCGCGCATGCTCGAGTCCTTCTACAGAAAGCGGAAGAGATGCAAAAAGAAGAGACGGTTAAGAAGCCGCCCAGACACAAACAGGTGTGGGTACCAAAGGCAAAACCAGCACTTAAGACAAAAGTGGACGAAGTTACCGTTTGGTCTTCTTCAAATCCAGATCCCGTTTCCCCTATCCCCGCACCTCCGACGGAGCCGGGTAATAGCATGGATCTCACAAAATCCAGAGTTCCTTTGAAAGGTCGCCTCGGTCCTCTACATGGAGATCGAGGTAAAGCACCAGTGAAGGAGCGATTGGGACCTTTGAAAGGTTCCCAAGCAACAATTCAGATTGGGGGTAGTACTAATCCCCCTAAGAGTGATAACAAAGGGAAGGCCCTTGTTACCGACCGCATTGGATTGCGAGTTGAAGTTCAAGAACCCGTTAGGGTTTCACGCTCACGAAAGCGTAAATTGGAACGAGTGACTCTTGGAGACGCCAACAAAGCGTCGTATCCCCAGAAGGAAACATATTTATTCTATCATGATGTTATACCTGGGAGGTCGTACCAACACTCTATGGGTTGCTCCAGTCATCAAACTGACGAGTTGTACTATAGGGCTGGGGGTACGAATAAGTTCTGAAAAAGAAATGTTCGAGACATAGATTCTCACTGTCTGTGTGCTAACATAATCAAGGTGGTATTATCAGAATGCTACTGTTATAAAGCCCCAAGAAGAGTTTCGGTGTTTGAGAGAATCTCCACTAGAACGTCCGAGGCCAAACCAAGGCATGTTCGTAGGAGGAAACCTGTCCTCCGAGATAATGAATTTCCAGAAGTGTCTGTCAACATGATCGGGAGAGGAAAGTCAATGCGACACTTTAGCCCGGATCAATTTGTTACAGTATCCCAACGTATGACCCGATTGCGATCAGGAACCATCAGACAAAAGAATTACCAAAGAATGCAAAAGGGGCTTCCTTCAGAAGAAGAAACATCGGATGTTTGCTCAGATGCTTGCTCGGCGATGGCTTCCGATGATACTGAATCTAGTACGGGACAATCATACGAGTCATTCATGATTAGCACCGATCAGATGGCTAAGATACTTGAGGACGCTTTGACCAAACAGAAGGAAAATTTTAAATTTGAAATGGAGATGGCTATGCAGCAAATGAGAGAAATGTATGACCAGCAAATCGCGGCACTGACAACTCATCAAGGAGAATCTAGCCGTCGTAATAATCCTAACACCAGTGACAACGAACGGGAAGTGGATGAGAATGTTAACATGAACATTCCCCCCGTGAATAACAATACCGGGGGTGGTCCGTCGGATGATAATACTACAAAAGAAGACCACGTTACTTCTCCTCGAAACCATTCAAAGACAGATACAAGTGAGGATAAGAAAATGAGGGACTTGGAGAGCAAAATCAACGCGTTAATGAATGCTCAAGAAGTGAAGAGGTCCGGAATACCATGTCCATACCCAAGGGAGTGGGAATCAATTCCATATCCGGCGAAGTTCAATTTGATCAATTTCACGCCGTTTGATGGAAAGGGTTCCCCTACCCAGTAGGTCCAGACCCTTGGGAAAGATTCGAATAAAATGCCAGATCGGGGATTTGAAGTCAGAAGTCACATGCTACGTAATTGACGCAGAAACCTCCTATAACTTACTGCTGGGTCGACCCTGGATCTACGGTAATCTTATAGTCCCATCAACTCTTCATCAGTGTCTCAAATACATGGACACCAATAATGAAGTCAAGATGGTGGTCGCAGATAAGCAACCGTTTAAGGGATTGGAGAACTATTTTACCGATTCCCTTCTATACGGTGCTAAATCCGATACTGAACCATCGGCCCAAGGAACGGACAACGGAGATGAAGCTGATACTGAAGCTGGGTTTGATTATGATGGTGCTTTTGTACTTAATGATATTGTACCAATTGTAATCAATCTTGACAATGAAGAATCATCGAAAATTAGTTGTAACTGGCAACTTGCCGAAGAAATATCAATAAATAATTATTTAGAGTACTTGATGTGTCTTGATAATATCACTAAGGAGCTGTATGATAACCCTGACTTGTATATGCCACTTCAATTATTTTTTATGATGAAAAAGCAGGTACAGGATACATGCAGAACGACACTTATCATCCCCGCAAAGACTGGAGGTGAAAGAGAAGTTATCTACGGTAAAAGAAGAGAATCTCCGATACCAGACCACTTCTTGGAAGAGGAAGACAATGATGATAAACCTGCCCCTCATCTATTTAGGTATAACACGAAAGAGTGCGATCTCATGGAGAAGTATGGATATGATTTCACGCTAGGAGAAGATCTTTGTTTTGGTCGAGGTCCGCGAGTTCCGCCTCGAATGGCCTACATACCAAAAGGAATACCCGATGATTATTATCGCCACAGAAGAGGTTTAGGTTATGTCTCCTAATCCGACGATGAGTGTTGCTGGCAAGTTATTGATCAACTTGCTAACAAAGCTAAAAACGGATATTCTTCTGATTCTTTAGCTTGGGATTCCGATGCTAGTCTTGGAGAAATGTTTAAAAAGCTAATGTCGAACATGGCTACGGTTGACCCAGCGACAATAGAGAAAGACGATCAAATGCTAACTTGGGAAGATCCTTGGGTTCATCACCTAAACATGCAGTACGGAGATAGGTTTGAACAAAAAGAACCTCCTACCGAAGATCAAGTGGTCCAAGTGAATATGGGTAATAAGGATAATTCGAAGCCAATATTCATTAGCGATAGCCTCCGGCTGGAAGAGAAGGAAGAGTTAATCTCTCTTATCAGGGAATACATTGATGTGTTCGCCTGGAACTATGAAGATATGCCAGGACTCGATCCGAATGTAGCAGTGCATCGTCTCAATATTAAGCCGGATGTCAAACCTGTTAAACAACAACAAAGACGGTTTCATCCACAGATGATGGAGGCAATCGAAGGACGAAGTTAAAAAGCTTATTGACTCGAGCTTTGTTAGGGAAGAGCAACATCCCGAGTGGCTTGCCAATATTGTCCCGGTCCTTAAGAAGAACGGGAAAATCAGGGTTTGTATTGACTTCAGAGACCTCAACGCTGCCTGCCCAAAAGACGATTTCCCTCTTCCCATCACAGATGTCATCATCGACAATACGTGTGGGTTCGAGAGATTGTCCTTCATTGACGGATTTTCCGGTTATAATCAGATAAAGATGCATCCAGATGATGAAAAGCATACCGTGTTTAGGACATCCCTCGGCGTTTTCTGCTACACGGTCATACCCTTCGGCTTAAAGAATGCAGGTGCTACCTATCAGAGAGCCATGTCAAAGATCTTTCAGGAGCATCTCTGAAAGACTGTCGAATGCTACGTGGATGATCTGGTCGTGAAAAGTCATGATAAGAATGATCACATTAAAGACTTAAAGACCATGTTCGATCTGATGCGGGCCCATCAATTAAAAATGAATCCTACCAAGTCTTTCTTCGGGATGTCCAGTGGTAAATTCCTTGGATTCGTCGTCACCACTAAAGGTATTCACATTGACCCTGATAAAGTAAAGGCAATTAACGAGTTACAACCTCCGAGAAACCTTAAAGAGCTCAGAGGATTGCAAGGGCGGTTGGCTTATATCCGTCGATTCATCTCGAACCTCTCAGGAAAATATCAACCATTCTCCAAACTCACAAAGAAGGGCATATCGTTTGTGTGGGACGACGCTTGTCAAAAAGCGTTCGAGAGTATTAAAGAATATCTCTCAAAACCTCCTGTACTCGTTACACCAAAATTGGACAAACCGTTCTTGATTTATGTCAAGGCGACAAGCCACTCATTAAGTGCATTACTTGCACAAGATGATGATAACGGTCATGAGCAGGCAATATATTATCTAAGCCGGATCTTGGTAGGTGCTGAATGTCGGTATCCTATGATTGAAAGGGAATGTTTCGCCTTGGTATTCGCAATTCAAAAGATGCGGCATTACCTGGTTGGACAGACTATTTATGTTATCTCCAAAGTTAACCCAGTCCGAGTATTCATGACACAGCCAGCTTTCATGAATTGGCGTTTAGCTAAATGGGTCTTGCTCTTGTCCCAATATGACTTGTACTTTAAACAACAGAAGTCAGTAAAAGGACAGGCCATCTGTGACCTCCTGGCAGCTAACCCAACTACGGATACTGCTGACATATATGACGATCTTCCAGATAAAACCCATGAAGTCAACGCAACTTCCACCAATAGGTATGGCGTTTGTACTTCGATGGTGCTTCCCGAGCAGCTAATGTAGCAAGTGCTCCTGGATGTTCTAAGATCTCTTCTGGAGTTGGAGTTGTTTTACTTTCCCCAGGAAAACATGTGATGCCTCGAGCCTACTCGTTGACCGAGCCATGCTCAAATAATGTAGCCGAATATAACGCGCTACTCATAGGACTCAATTTCGCTAAAGAACTGGGGGTTGAGTATCTCGAAGCTTTCGGTGATTCTCAACTAATAGTTAAGCAAGTTCAAGGGGAGTATAAAGTCTGAAGTCAGGATTTAATACCATATCATAAAATGGCAGTGGAAATGGCAGAATCATTCGAAGGATTCTTCATCGAACACATTCCGCGGTTACAGAACACCTACGCAGATGCATTAGCAGCATTAGCCGTATCTCTTGAGCAGCCTCCCGAAACAGAATAGTTTGTTACGGTAAGAACTCACCAACTCTTAGTGCCAATCTACGATGAAGATGACAAGGAAGAAGAGGTTCAAGAGGTATATTCAACTCAAGTCGAGTTTGAACCCCGAGATTGGCGTTTCCCTATCATCGATTACGTCTTGCATGGAATCTTACCAGAAGATGTGAAGGAGAGAGATTCGATCCGACAAAGAGCAACGAGATTCTAATATAACACAGAGAGTCGAACGTTGTACCGTAGGGGGTACGATGGTTTACTATTACATTGCTTATCGACTAAAGAAGCTGAGGAAGTCCTCAAGGAAGCACACGAAGGGGTTTGTGGCGCACACCAACCCGGCCCCAAACTTTATGACAGCATCAGAAGGATGAGATATTTCTAGCCTTCTATAATGAGTGACGCAGTCGCGTATGCCCAAAAGTGTCATGCGTGTCAGATACACGCGAATTATATGCACCAACCTCCGGAACATCTGCATCCTTCGGTTACATCATGGCCATTTGAGACTTGAGGAATGGATATTGTTGGTCCTATAAATCCCCCGTCAATCAAAGATGACCGATTCATCTTAGCAATCAGTGACTACTTCTCCAAGTGGGCTGAAGCGATTCCACTCAGAGAAGTTAAGACAAACAATGTCATCGCATTCATCAAACACCATATTATCTACCGGCATGGTGTCCCAAGATGAATCATACATGACAACGGTCCTCAATTTGTTAGCAACGCCTTCATCAGGTTTTGCGAGAAGTTCAAAATTCAGGACGTCTCGTTGATGGCTTACAATCCCACAGCAAATGGATTGGCTGAAGCATTCAATAAGACTATCATAAAGTTGTTGTTGAAACTCATAAAAACTAATAAATGAGATTGGGATGACAAGCTTGGTGCGGCTCTATGGGTTTATCGTACTACGGTACGTACATCGACTGGCGCAACCCCGTATTCCTTGGTGTATGGGTGTGAAGCCGTCCTCCCGTTGGAAATACAAATTCCATCTCTTCGAATCGCTCTCGCAACCCAGATGAAGACCGAAGAACAACATCAGAAACATCTCGAAGAACTCGAGATGCTCGATGAAAAGCGCTTAGAAGCTCAACAGCATATTGAGTTTTACCAAGCCAGAATTTCTTGGGCTTTCGACAAGAAGGTTCGACAACGGAGTTTTAAAGAAGGAGATTTGGTCTTAACTGAAAGACGGCCTATGATCCTTAACTCGAAGAAGAAAGGCAAATTTGAACCTAAATGGGAGGGACCATTCGTAGTAGAGACAGTCTACTCGAACGGTGCATATCGCCTAGTTACCAATGATGGTGACCGGCTTATGATGCCGATAAATGGTAAGTTTCTGAAAAAATACTACCCTTAATACCTTCAGGATAACCAATGTATCGGAAAGTTCCCGGAAGAATACCACATGTGGTATTCTTAGGGATAACCCAATCACTGTAAAAGTGATAAATAAGAGATGCACATTTAAGCTCTAAATGTCAGAATGTTTCCTTTTATTGTTATCAAATTCTCTAACTCTCATGAGTTATTTTGTGAGACGAGATTCAATCTTTTGACAGATTAATCCTTCCTCGCAAAGCTATCCACCGATCAAATCAATTGACGGTAGGTCCACCAAAATTTCTACCCGCCAGTCATTGGCAGTTCTCAGACTCAACATGTTAGGTCCTAATCACTTAACATTGAAGTCCACCATTAAGTGTTAATACGAGTCGGCATTCTCATTGCTTCTGGTATACCACTCTCTTTGCTTTCAGGTCAAACCTATAAAAGTTAGGGCCAAAGCTAAATTCTCCTCTCGATTCCTTCCATGAACGAGAGGTCCACTTCTAATTCGAGCAATCAAACCTATAAAAGTTAGGATTGTCTCCGACCTCACTTAGTCAAACCTACAGATAGTTAGGACTAAGATCAAGTCAACCCTTTTGATAAACGAAAGACTTCTATCTTTCCCTTTCAACCAAACCTATAAAAATTAAGGTTGAAACCGAGACTTCCCCTTAATAAATGAGGAATTCTTTTCTTGGATCAAGCGACCAATCCTATAAAAGTTAGGGTCATTTGAATCTTTTTGATTCTCGGAATGGGGATCCCATTCTTAGTTTCATCTTTCCGGATTCTGGGGGTGGAGATCCCACCTCGAGTCTCTTTTCCAACTGGAGATAGAATATAAAATTTTACCTCTTCAGTGCCGGGAGATAGAATATAAAATTCTTTCTCTTCCATTTTCCAGTCCGTCTTTACCCTGAGAAAAGACACAATTTCCAACTTCTAATTCGCGCACTTTATGCACGGGGAATTTTATCTCAACTCCTAAATAGAGATAAGCCTACGCCTAACACGGGTTGTCGGTTTAGTCTTTCGTCGATTGAAAAAGACACCAGAGTCTAAGTCAAGGGAATTTTATCTTGAATCCTATGTAGGGGTAAGTCAACACCTAATACGTGTTGTCGGGTGCCATACTCCCGTAAAAAGTGGTGAAGTCTATGTATTCAAAATCATAGCACTAAGTCTAAGAGAGGTAATCCTCTTAGCACAACGTTACATGTGAAATGGGTTTTAATAATTCACATGTTAGCCCGACTCGAACGGTAGTTGGTAAAGGCTCATCAAATCCGTTGATGGCTGGGGGTTTGCCAAAAATCCTAAGTCTATGTCTAACACACATTGCCGGTTTAGTCTTTCGCCGATTAAAAAAGATACCAGAATCTAAGTCTGGGGAATTTTATCCTGAAATCTAAGAAAGGATAAGTCATCGCCTAATACGCGTTGCTGGGTACCTTTTCCCATAAGAAGCGGTGAAGTCTATGTATTCAAAATCATAGCATCAAGTCTAAGTGAATTAACACTCTTAGCACAACGTTACATGTGGGACAGACTAAAATAATCCGCATGCTAGCCCGATTCAAACGGTAATCGGTAAAGACACATCAAACCGTTGATAGCTGGGGATTTGCTAAAAATTCTGTAAATATTGTGTCTATTAGAATCACAATCAATAAAGAAACATCATGATAAAAGAGGAGTGTATTAAATCAAATACTGGGTCTCTACTAATAGATCAAGTCAAAGCATACAATAAAAAGCTCATTGGCCCGAACGCAGTCGGCGAGCGAGAATGTGAAATTCTAACTTAGAAAGTCAATCTGCATAACTCTGCTCAAGCTCAGCCTGCAGATCAACTCGGACAGATTCTTCAGAATTACTCAAGATCTTCGCGGCTTTATTTTTCAGCTTCATCAATCTCTCCTGCGTAGATCCCAATCTCTCAAGTATCTGTCCGCGAGACTTCTCTAGTCCAGCCAACTCCTCTGCCATGATAGCACCAGACTCCTCGGCATACTTCAAGGCCTTCTTCAACCTGTCTACTTTCTCACGGTTGGAGTCTAAAGAACTGAGTAACTTGACTCTGTCAGTGTCCTTTCTTACAAGATTAGCCATTAGCTGTGCAATAGAATGCTCATGTGACTGAAGCTCGCTGCCGATGAAAGATCTCAAATCACGCCATTGTGACAATCTTTGCTCCAACTGAGAGGATACGAAAGAAGAAGCTCCATTAGCCTTTAGTTCCTCTAACTCTCGGAGTTCAGACTCCAGGACAATAAAGTCGGTAGCAGAGAGTCAGCTAACTCAGGATATCCCTCTTCTTTGATCATCGTCAGGTGGCGAGAAAGAGACCGTCTAAACTAATCAAAGCAATACCCTTGATGAAGAATCTTCTCGATCATGCCGTTAAAAAAGACGACAAAAGAGCTGAGATCCATTCGGAATATGTCTCTGCTAGGATCAGAATCAGACAAAAGGGTGAGGACATGTTCGTATGGAGAAGGTTAAAATCCTACAAGCAATCATGTTGAAGAGTAAGAAATTCTCGAACGTGATAAAATTCAATTTAAAGAGAATTGTAAGCATACCAATACTAATAGAGGTCCCCGCAGACTGAGGTCTGACGATCGGCTCCGTCAGTCTAGTCTCAACGGGCTCCGAGATGATAGCAGGTGTGGTCGTAGAGGATATATCAACCTCTGTAGGTAAATCGGCAGTGCCTCTCGGCTGTGACGGGGAGACACCACTGTTAGGCAAGCTAGCAGTCCTAGAAACCATAGTCACATCAGTCATGACGGCTGGTCCTATAGTTACACTTCTTTATTAGTCAAATGGAAATTTAGACAAATAAGGAAGATCGTGATGATAGGATTATATGCATACCTGCAAGTCCATCACCCTCAGGTAAACGGGAAATGCCAGGAGTCATAAGAGTATCAGTTCCGATGGCTGGTTCTGTGATTACACTCCTCCATTAGTCAAGTAAAAAAATTAGACAAATGAAAAGAATCATGGCGATCTAGATTATATGCATACCTGTAGGTCCATCACCCCGGGGTAAACTAGAGATGCCAGGAATCATGACTGAATCAGTCCCAGTGACTGGTACTGTGATGATAATTCTTTGTTAGTCAGATAAAAGATCGGGCAAAATGAAGGGAATTGGATATATACCTGTGGACGAATCACCCTCAAAGGATGGTCCTGCAGCCCCTTTGGTGGCCTGCTCAGCCAGCATGTCGACTAATAGTCTAATGTCGGATCCTGAGAAACTTGGTGCTTGTTCGCGGGAAAAATTGATGCTTTCTTCATTGACGATTCCATTGCACTCTTCAATAACAACTTTTTGCGTTACAGAAAGATCCGGTCTTTTTATAAGATCCGGTTACAATGAAAATCAAACAAAAAAGAAATAAAAATTACAACTTTTCTCTTTTATCGAACAAATCACGAGCTCCTGTTATCCGGTCACTCGCTTGCGTGGGTTGCTTGCCTGCGCCGGTGGTTAATCCGTTGACCACCGCACAATCTGGATCCAAGCAGATCTACGCAATATTGTGGGTATTATTTCACCAAGGAAATAATAGCCGGAGGGATTGTTTCACCAAGGAAACAACCGCTCAAATCTCGGGATCAAAGACCAAGCTTTGATCCGGTGTGTAGCAACGTAGATCTGAGATCTCGATCCTCTCGAACTCCTGCCTTTTGTGATGCGGGTGCTCGCCAAGAATCAGATCCGAATGTCCAAGTCTTCAAGCCTTCAAGAACTCGAGCACAAGATCTCAATCCGGCAGAGTTTTGTCTCTCCAAAAGTCCTCTAAAAAGATGAATGACACCCCCTATTTATAGGCAACCAGATCTGTGCATTTTGCACAGATCTGGGCCGGCCACCACAGGGTGGCTCGGCACTGGGCCGAGCCACCCTGAGGTGGCTTGTGGCTCGGCACTGGGCCGAGCCACCTTGAGGTGGTTCGGTTTTTGCCGAGCCCCCTTGGGGTGTTTTCCGTCGTTTCCCGTCTTCTGGTTCTGTATTCGATTTATCCGGACTTTGATTTGATAGTCCGGGTCTTTATTTGGTAGTAAATCCACCTCGATGTTTGAGTTCGAATCCGTTTTATGGTTGGACGACTCGTTGACTTCCTGAACCGTTGGATTGGTTCCACACGCGAACACATTCTGTTGCTTGTGTGCAATTCGTTGATCACGTCGCCTCGTCACTCAAACGTTCATTGATTTGTTGAATTATCGTGCCGAGCTATGCTAAGGGATCTATAGGCAATTTTATACGCTTACAGTGCTGAGACGTACCCTTGTTCCTCAAGACCTGTATCATGAAAAGCCTCATCCTCAACTGGTCTCTCTAATACGGCTCCTGTAGAATAATTGAAGTGTTGGATATATAAAAAACATATGGGGAAAGAAGGAAGAGCTCAGATGTACCTGCAGTAGAGGCAGAAGATTCTTTTACCCTGACATCCGTGTTTGTATTCTTTAAGTTATCTGAAAGAAAGAAAAGCACAGAAATAATTAAAGGAGAAATAAATCCTGAATTCCCTAACTCTTTCCGCTGCTACTCGAGTAGGGTATCATCAGATTTAGATATATCTGAGCATAGAATTGTTGGTTCAACACTATTAACCTGCTCAGTATCCATGTTCGTGTCAACATCCATGGGCTCGTCATGAATAGCATCACACATCTACTGCACGAAGCAATCCAAATTGCCAGAATCAGGGAATACAGAATCTTGTGGAAGTCCACCTTCGTCATGGTTTCCTGAAATGTAGAACATAATTAAGTTCAACGAATCCCAAAAGGTGAATCATCTTAGAATAATAAAGACAAAAAGGGTATTACCCTCTTCTCCGTCGTTGATGCCTTCTAACTCCGCTTCGTAGGTACGCCGACCGATATAGGGTTTATGAGTGGTCTTCTTCCGTTTCGGAATGCGAACTCTCACAGAGCCAACAGGTCGTTCATGCATGAATTTAGTCCGCATCTCGACCTGTGCGGGAGCTTTGCCACTAGGCCGGGACCTCGCATAGCGAGAAGCGAGCGACTCCTACTCATCAACCATTCTACCTGGGGTGATAATAGTCATCTTGTTAGGATAAGTGAATAAGACCTTTTGCTTTGGTTTTTAAAAAACCAATGGAGGCCTAGAAAGGATATGACGTTGATGCCAACGAAAGAGGGCTAGATCCATTAATCCTGAAAAGAAAGAGTCGGACAAACATGTAATAGGTTCATCCTCATCGGTATCTAGGTCCACATGTTCTTCCTCAGAAGTCTCATCCTCATCGTTAGTAGGAAGAAGCTCTTCATCATCCTCCATCCTATCTCTGCTCGAAAGAGAGGGTTTGGCAGGCTTTTTCCCCTGCTTCTTTGAAAGCTCAGCCTTACGAATAACCTTGATAGTGATTTGAACCAAGTGCTCGGCCTCCAACTCTGAAAGGCTTCTCACGCCTAGAAACTCATTAGCAGAAAGGAACCACTTGCAGGTAAGAAAAGTAAGCAACGGATTGCGCTTAGAGGAAGGAAGAGTGAAGTAGGCCCCAGTGCAGCCCACCATAGTCCAAAGCCATGCTCGAACGCCATCAATAAGCCCTCCCTCAGTCCTCAAACCACGACTCGGATTCCCAACATATAGCTGGTCGTAACCAAACTGGCGAGCAAAACGACACGGAAGGTAAGGTTCTATATGACAACGGTTCTTCACCCGAAGAACAAGATATCCGACGCGGATGTTCACCAACCAACGGAAACAACCAACGTCAAGAGAAGTTCGACCAGTCCTGGGTTTTTCCTCATCAATCAATACATCACCGTAACGGCCCAAGAAGCGAATAAAACATTTGAAGAACTCCCAGCTATTACGAACTTGAAGCTCCCGTTGTACATCAGTGAACGTCTTCCCGAACCATTTACTCCTTTCCAACAGCTGCACAAAAGGAACGGAGACATCAACAGTACTAGGCGCCGACAACAAATCAGGACGATGAAGAACGAGCCACGCCATCAGGTATGTGTACGGAAGCTCGACCTTTACGGAAATAAGTTCGGTCGACGATTCAGGACCCACCTGCGCAAAACCATCAACCAAGTACCTAAGCCCGTAATGGATGCCAGCAACCATCGCCGGAAGCAGAGAAAGCTCCCTCCTGTAAGCTAACTGAACGGCAGGGAAGAGCACCTCAAGAGGTAAGGCGTCAGAAAACTGATATGGAACAACGCACTTCTTCAACCAAATGACAAGATAGCCTGCTAACAGAGTCCTGGGCTGAATAGACTTATGTGCATGGCCAAGAAATGTCCGAAACTTGGTCCCTGTAGGAAAAGCTCCCCCAACACAGGCAGTAGTGTAGGAGCAAGTTTCGGCCTTTTCCATCAACTCATTAATGGCAGAAGGTGTCAAAATGTCTAACTCACGAATAGCTTCATTTGGACCACCCTCCAAATGCTGGAATAGATAGACGGCGAACTGCTTCAAGCTGATCTGTCTCTTCCTCTTCGCCTGAGCGGTCACTTTGATTAGAGAGGTGTAATAATGACACGTAAGATCCCAAAACGTATCATACATATCGGGTGAATCCTTCTTCATCCACTCCAATTGCATGTTCAAGGGAAAGTACTCCTGGTAAGGACAATCCCCCATCAGAAGGCCAGAAAACTTTATTCATCTCATGCAAAGCTAAGCCAAACTCTCCACCACAAGTCAGGAAGGTATTACTATCAGGGACGTACATCTCTAATAATGCTAGAAAGTGTTGACAGCTGACCGAAAATCCATACATGGTGGCTCGTATAGGCGCATATAACCCGCTGCTTCTCAGATCACCCTCCTAACATCCCAAAACGTAACTAGTCATACGGGTCCACCATCCTTTGGGTTGTGAGTAAACCTAACCAAAAAATCTAAAATCTGGTGGAGGCAACTTCCTCCTGAGCTTAGCCAAACTATTCATCACAGTAGGAGCAGCTCCTGATACCTCGTCTGGGGGTGCGGTATCAAGACCCAGAATCCCTGGTCGAAGACCGCGAATATAATTATGCCCATCGAAGCCTGGAGTCTTATAGTGGGAGATATATCCACAATGAACTCGGTCGCCATCATCTGTGAGATTCCAAGACATCCGTCGCTGTACAGCCTGCCCCTACAAATGAGTAAAGGAATGCTGACGGGGAATGAAAGGAATATAAAGAAGAGCTCCTTCGTCATTGTTCAACCAATGCTCATCAGCAAAAGTTAACCTAGCCGGATCCTCAACGGAATCTCCAAACAGATAACCAGGCCTCTCTAAAGCCTGAGTGGAAATGGAGTCTGCGGTAAAAGGAGAATCAGTGATGAACTGGCGTAACGAATGGTGTCCCCCATCTTGTATCAAATGGCAGGACTCATCGGGACGACTTCTATTAAACTGAGGAAGTGGACCAATAGCCTGCCTATCAGCAATAGAAGAGAAAACCTCCCCACTACAACCAGTAATAGCATGAAGGGGGCGACTATCCACAGGGAATTCAACTGCAACAAAACAATGGTAGAGTTAGAAAATTATCCATAAATTATACAAGAATTAAATCCATCTCACAAGAGAGCGAGATAGGATCTTCCATTGGGCAATTGGCGAGACGATTTCGAGTGTCCTACACTGGAAGAGCGGTATGCATCATCATGTAAATAACATGGTAACATACCCCGACCTACACAGTGTAAGACAACACGGAATCGCCCCAACATGCCGGAAGACTTGAATTGACTAAGCAAAACAAGTCTGAAACCTCGACCCTGCGAAGGAGGATGTCGGTTCTTCCCGAATGACCCGTGAAGGGAGCAAACGAGGATACAACAGAACCACGAATTTCTTAAAACCTCGATCCTCACGAAGGAGGATGTCGGTTCTTCCCGAATGACCCGCGAAGGGATCAATCGGGGATACAGAAAGCACACAGCACACATACTCACCCCCAAAAGAGAAAGCTGCGGAGGAGGATGCCGCGGGAGCCTCCCTCTCACTATGCTATGAGAAGGAGCGGCTCCTATGAAATCGTGATCGGCACGGAGACATGGAGAACCTGCAATGAAATTGACGGGTCAGGTACAATCATAAATCTGAACACCCGAAATTTAAAAGGGAAATTAAGAACTTTAACTAAAATCCTATAAAATAAATAGGATTTTATAGTTGAAGTCTAATTAAATCTATGAATTTTATGCATGCAAAACAAGGAGCTCATATTCCGGTGTAAACCCTCATGATAAATTTTTGGTAAAATACCCAAAATACCCCTCGTGTTCAAGGCTAAATTCTATTCAAGGACACGCTCGAATTGGATCATGATCATCGTGTTTGTTCATCTAACACCCCCAATATCTCACAATTTTGGCTAATTTTACAAATAAACCCTTCTGTAAAATTTGGTCAATTTTGCAAATAGACCCCTCCACAAAGTTCGGTCTAGTTTCCGCATACCCTTCTCAAAACATTAGTCATAGATTTATGGTCTAAACTCTTAAAATTTCAACCCTAAAATTTCAGTTCTTTTGCAAATAAACCCCTCTACAATACATGGTTGCTTTTTGCAATTAAACCCCTCAACAATGTTGATTCTTTTGCATGAAAACACCCCTCAAAGTTTGGCCAAATAGGTGTGAAATTTCAGTCCCAAATTTCAGTCCACTTTTGCACAAAAGTCCTCAAATTTTAGTCTACTTTTGCACAAAAGTCCCTAAATTTCGGCCATATTGCACTTATTGCATAAAACACCCCAAATCTTGATCCATACATGCAATCCATCATCAAAATCGTATCTTTTTCACAAAACCTAACTGATGAGAACAAAAAGCTATGATCTTGGCATATAAATTCATATCATACTCTCATTACAAGCATAAAATTACAATCTTTCTTTAAAAAGGAGAGAGTTTTGAAAGAGAACTTACCCCAAATCAAGAAGCCTCCTTTGAGCTTGAAGATGAAGAAAAAAACCTAGCCTTGAGGGGGAGGGAATTTTCGGCCAAGAGAGGAGCACAAAAATCCGAATTTTAGGGTTTTAAAGGGGAGAGTTTTAATGGGTTTGGAGTTCTTAAAGGGTAAGAACAATGGTGTTTGGATAAGAGGAGGAAGAAGATAGGGTTTAGGGGGGAAAAGGCCTCTCTTTTAAAAATTTGAAAGAGGGAAAAGTACACCATACAAAAGAAGACAAAAGAGGGGGATAGAGACAAGAGTGTCTCGATCGAGGTTGAGACACCCACGAGTGTCTCAGCCTAGTTCGAACCCCCGAATACTCTTTCAAACCCGAATTTCACCCGTTTTCGTTGGTTATTGGATGTTTTGACAAGATCAACACCAATCGACATCGAGCAATTCAAAACCCTAGGGTTAACGCCAGTCAACGCGTAACCCTAGGTCAACGCCAGTCAACACGTTGCGATCAAAAAGTCAACATACGACGATTCAAAACCCTAGGGTCAATACCGGTCAACGCGTAACTACAGGTCAATGCCAGTCAACGCGTTGCGATCAAAAACCAACGTCGGGTGATTCAAAACCCTAGGGTCAACGCCGGTCAATGCGTAACCCAAGGTCAACGCCAGTCAATGCGTTGCGGTCAAAAAGTCAACATACAATGATTCAAAACCCTAAGGTCAACACCAGTCAACGCGTAACCCTAGGTCAACGCCAGTCAACGCGTTATGATCAAAAAATAACATCGGACAATTCAAAACCCTAGGGTCCGCCGGTCAACGCGTAACCCTAGGTCAACGCTAACCAATGTGTTGCAATGAAAGAGTCGATGTGACGGAAATAGTCAGTTCTAAGTCAATTCAATAACATGAGCCAAACCCCACTCACCGGTTGTAGACTCGAGACTCCAACGATAGCCAGGCGATAAACGCAGCGTCGGGAGGACTTCAGCTATTCGTCAAAGCATCGAATAGACTAAAAATCGAAGGAGCCAAGAGTTAAAGCTAATTAAAGGTCCTTTACACTGATCAAAGGCTAGACCAATCACATCCAAAGTATTCTAGTCTCTTCTATAAAAGAAACGAGTCTGGAATACTTTGGAGGGGGTATCTGTAGGCATCAAAAATTGCCGATAAGTCTCCGTGAATAGCTCAAAGCTAAAGAGAAGATAAGGAACTTCATTATCCTATCCACAGAAGCTTGATCGACATCAATGAACGCCTAAAGTGGATCGATGAACTATGTGAAGTAACAGAATTTTAGAATAATGAGGATATGAATGGATCGGGAGCCCTGCATCACTTACAAAAGGGAAAGCGCCGTATATATTCTGATTCAATCCATAATGATCTAATCACCGAAGCTTATAAATATCCTCATCGGCTTTCCAACGCACTTTGAATCACTCAAATCCGAGTTCGGACGAAGAAATTACGGCGAAAACGGACAAGTGCGCGGAAAAGAGCGTCTCAGCCTAAGTTGAGACACCCCGAGATGTCTCGGCACAAGCGAGACACCCCAAGGTGTCTCGGCCAAGGTCGAGATACCTAAGGATGTATCGGCCTAAGCCGAGACACCCAAAGGTGTCTCGTCTCAGGCCAAGACACCCAAGGGTGTCTCGGCCTCACTGAGACGCCCTAAGGTGTCTCCAGGCCTAGAAATGGGCCGTTGTACGGTTTTAACCGCCGGAACTCCCTTGGAGCCTATAAATACAGCCCCAGGCCCTTACTTTTTTAGAGATCTAGAATTTTGGAGAATTGGAGAAGCCCTACCGGACTGAAGAGTGATCGAGTTCTTCAACGCAAGAGAGAGAGATTCTTCAGATCTGCATCACCCGCATCCGTTCCTTAGGATTATCCCGTTGCGATAATCCTAAGAAGAGCAATTATCTCGCCGTTGTCGAGAAAATCACTTCTGCTTCTAGATTCCCTCTCGAATCGACGGAGTTTTGGATCTGATCTGATTGTCAAGTAGTCCACGGATATTGATGTCCCCGTCACCGGCTAAAGACCCACGCAAGCAAGAAACAACGAACGGATCTTGCGTTATTTTTGAGAAAGTTGTAATCTTTTATTTTCTTTGTTAAAATTCGAATTCTTTGTAAACGATTAATATTATATTGAATTCAGCAATGAAGGCAACTTTTACTAAAAACAGTGATCATTACAGGTGATGATATTTCTGGTATACAGTACACAATATCTAAATTACAACAACAGTTTCACATGAAGGATCTTGTATCTCTTTACTATTTTCTTGATCTAGAAATTTCTTAGGGCCTGCGGGGAGTACTACTGTCTCAATAGATCTTATCCCTCGGATATACTTGCTCATGGTGAACTGAATGACAATGCAACTGTCGATACTCCACTTTAACAGAATGTCAAACTTTGCTCTACTAATGGTGAGTCTCTATCTGATCCTACCCGATACCGACATCTTGTTGGTCAGTTGGTCTATTTGTGTATCTCTCGACCAAATATCTTTCATATTATTAGCATTGTCAGTCAACATGTTGATGCCCCCACATTCTGTATAATATGCTGCCTTATTACGGATTCTTTGATATCTCCGAGGCACTAGCACTCGCTCTCTTCTGTATCATACTTGATTTAGAGCTTCATGCATATTCTGATGCTGATTGGACTGGTGATCCAACTACCAAGAAGTCTACCACAGGTTATTGTATATTTTTTGGTGATTCCCTTATTTCCTAGCGCAGTAAGAAACAAGATTTTATTGCCCTTTCCAGCACTAAAGTAGAGTATCATACAATATCGACAACAGTTAAAGAGATTATTCATCTTCGTCGTCTTCTCAGTGATTTCAATATTTCTGTTCCGACTCCTACTCCTCTCTATTATGATAATAAGAGTGCTATTCAGATTGTCAATAATCTAGTATTTCATGAGAGGATCAAACACATTGAGATCAACACTCATTTTGTTCGTCAACAAGTTATCAAGGCCAAGACAATTCAACTTCCTCATATCTCATCCGCCGATGAGCTTGTAGATTTCTTCACGAAGGCCTTACCTATTTATAAATTCTAGTTTCTTGTACGCAAACTCAATTTGTTTGATCCAACATGAGTTGAAGGGAGCTATTGATATTAGGTTTAGTCCCACATTAGTTATGAAAGCACACCTCACCCTCCTCTACTTGTGTGTGTGTGTGTGTGTCTATATATATATATATATATATATATATATATATATATACATATTTAATACAAAAACTAAGGAAAATTTACCCCAAGACTCTCTCTCTCTCATTTATCAGAGACTATGTCTTTGATTCTTTGTATAACTTTATAAAAATTAGATAGGATTAGAGGTCAATCATGATTAGGAGTTTGATCCTCATTAAGATAAGGAGTTTGAATCCTACTCTAAGTAGTAAAGTTAGGCTATAGATATGATTTTAGTTTCCCTATATATAGCCTTCTATTATTAGAGGAAAAATAAAGGAGAAGGAGAGGAGTACTATTCTTGTAGTCTAGGATAAGCAGAGCACGTAGCCGGATTCAAGAATAGTATATGAGATGAGAGGATTTCGTAGTCTTTGTATAGGGGTGGAAACGAACCAAATAATTAACAAATAGTTTGTTAATTTTATGACTAGCTATTTCATCATAATTTAACACTAAACAAAAAATATTTAATATTTGAGTTTATTAATACATAGAATTTAATTAGATGTATGTTCGATTTGTTTGCATATCAAATATTTGTTTAAAATTTGAGAGCTCATAATTTGTATTGTTACGCATATGATGTTATATCTTCAATCTACTTATATTTTCTACTCAAGTTCTATATACTAATTTGAGAGGCTTAAAGAATCTTAAATAAGTTTGCTAATGAAATATTAGGATTATATATATATATATATATATCACAACTACAAAGAAATAATTGTCATTTATGAATTTAAATACTATTTAAAAATTAAATTCTTTTACAGAATAAATATGCTTTTATATTCGATAAATATTTGTGAATATTTATTAAATATCTAGCATTCGAGTTTGAATTCAAAAAACTCCAGACATGAATATTTGAGTTCAAGTTCGAATTTGATAATTTTAGACAAATACAAATACAAACATTTTAGTATTCGATTCAGTTCGTTCATTTACTGCTCATATCTTTGTCAGTGTAAAAGATTACAATATTGTGAGAGAGTTTCACGGGCTGTCGCACATAGCTCGAAGCAGAGAGAAAATGATGAACATTACTATCTGAGTCATAGAATCTTAATTAATGCCGATGAACACATGAAGCAAGTCGACGAAAACCGTGTGAAGCAACGGAACTATAGGATAACGAAGATATGAACTGGTCGGGAGCTATGCTCTGCTTATGAAAAACGAAGCACCTCTCGTGTCCCATCTACTCCATGTATGATTCAACCATGTGATCTTATAAATATCCTCATCAGCTTTCATACGCACTTTGAATAGCATAATTCCGAGTTTGGACAACGAAGATACAATGAAAACAAACGAGACGCGTAAAATAGTGCCCCAGAGCCTAGCAGAGACACTGCACGTGTCTTGGCCGAGGTTAAGACACCTGAGGTGTCTCGGCCAAGGCCGAGACACCATGGGTGTCTTGGCCATGGCCGAGATAACCCAAGTGTCTCGGCCATGGTCGAGATACTACGGGTGTCCGCAGGCCCTAAAAAGTCGTTTTACATAGTTTTGAGCCGTTTTTCGATCGTTAACCACCTCGATTTATTTCAACTTACCTAACATCATCCAAAAATGTGATAAAGTGGTTACAACTGAGGATAAGATCAAATTATTCATTATCCCAAAATGGCAATTCCGAAGCCTATAAATACAGCCCTAGGGATTTCATTTACACAGATCTAGAATTCTTGAGCCTTGGTGAAGCGCTGCTAAATCAGAGACCAAGGAACATGAATTTTAGAGAGAAGGAGAAGATCAGATCAAGTTCTTTAATATAAGAAAGAGGAGTTCGTCAAATCTATAGCCTGGTTCCTTCCCTTAAGATCGTACCTCGCTGCGATCTCGAGAAGAGTGGTTATCTCGCTGTTGCCGAGATAATTTCTTTGATTTCTTGATTCCTTCGCAAATCAACAAAACTCCAAATTGATCTGATCGCTTGGTAGTCCATGGATATTAACGTCCCCGGCATAAGCAAAGATCCCACGCAAGCAGTGGGTGATAAACATCCTTTGCGTTTGTTCTGATGAGAGTTGTAATTTTTTGTTTTCATTGTGTAAGAGTCTTATAAAAAGACTATCTTTTTGTTTTCATTGTAACGACTAAAGTTGTAATGAACACCTCAATGAAGAAATCAATTTTTAACTAAAACAAGCATGCAACCACAGTGGGAGCCAACAGCCTTATTGCCAAGACTGTCGTGTCGTAGCCGTCGATCAAGATCTCCGTGGCTGAAGAGGTCGAATATGAGTTCGACCAACAGAAGTTCGAGAAGTTTATCTCCTCCTCCTCCTCCAGATCCGCCTCTTCTCGAAAGTGCAGGAAGGTCTCCTCCTCCCGGAAGATCCGCTGGTCTTCAAATTTGAAGACCTAAGAAGGCGATCTCCCTGCTACCGCTACTGCAGTTGCACCTCGTAACGATCCGCCGGCATCCGATGAAGCCAAAGCCACAGATCCAGACACCGCCTCAATTAAGAAGTTGACTACTGAAAGCACACCAACTTTATAAAAGAGGGCTCGTCAGAGGTGCCGCTAACGTCTCGCCCGCTAATCTGCTAAGACTTTGGAGCAAGTGGATGGGTTCCACTACCAAGCAGATCTGAAGTCTAGGAAACGCTAAGTGGCTAAACCATCACCACAAAAAGCTTCGGGATTATTCTCCAAATCACCTACTAACAAATGGATTCGTGTCAAACAGAACCATTTAACTCTGGAGGAGTGCATTCAGAAGCATTGTGCACATCTTGCACATTCCCAGATCCTTGTGCAAAAAGCACAAGAAATGCAGAAAGAAAAGGTGGTTAGGAAATCGCCTAAGTATAAACGAGTTTGGATGCCAAAGGTTAAATCAGCGCCTAAGGCAAAAACAGACAAAGTTACTATTTAGCCTTCGTCAACTTCAGATCCCACTCCCTCTACTCCCGCACATCCGACGAAGCCCTACGGCAGCATAGATCTCTCTAAGTTCAAGATTCCATTAAAGGATCATCTTAGTCCTCCACCTGAAGATCGAGGTAAATTTTCGATAAAAGAATGCTTGGGCCTAGTGAATGAACCCCAAGAATCTCATCGAGTTGGGGGTCACACATGCCCTAGCAACAGTTCAGAGCCTTCTCATAAATAGAAAACTCCTATAACAGACTGCCTCAGACTGCATGTCAAAATCCAAGAGCCCGTTGAGACCCCCGCGCTCACGAAGGCGTGGCTCCAAACGAGTGAGTATTGAGAACGCCAACAAGGCAGCAAATCCTCAGAATGAAATGTGTTCATCGGACAACAATCTTATACTTAAGAAGTCATGCCAACACACTATAGATAGCTCTGTCATCATGCCGATGAGTTGTACTATCAGGCAGGGGGTACGAACAGATCTCGAAAGAGAGATACCTGAAAAACGGACTTTCATTGTCCATGTGACAAACTTTTTAGGGTAGTATTAGCAACGTGTAGCTACCCTAAGATCGCTCCAAAGAGGGTCTCGGTATTTCAAAGGCTTTACTCTGAAGCATCGAATACAAGCCAAGACGTTTCCGCAAGAAACGATTAGCCGTTCAAGATGACGAACTTCCAAAAGTCACGATTAACATGGTTGATAGATGAAAGTCAACTCGACCTTCTAGTTCTAACCCGTTCATATCGCAATTTCTAACCTGGTTGCGCTCGGATGATGAAGCATCAGATGCTAACTCTACAATCGTTTCTGACAATACGGTATCCAGCCCAGGACAATCCCGTGATGCACTTATGATCAACACTGAGCAAATAGCCAAAATCATCAAGGATGTTTTGGCTAAACAAAAAGAGAACTTCAAGTTCGAATTAGAAATGTCCATGATGTAGATGAAGGAAGAGCATGACCAATAGATTCGGGCTCTGTCCAATCAACTTGGTGAATCCAGCCGTCGCAACATTGCTAACCAAGCAGGTAGCGATTCAGATATGGATGAATATCTCAATGCTGATAACCCTCCTGTTGACCAAAACACTGGAGGTGGCCCCACTGAAGACAACAACGTTAGGGATGGTCCCACGGAAGATGACAATGTTGGGGGTGGCCGCATTGTTCCTCTTAGAAATCATTCAAAACATGATACAGACGAGGACGAGAAGATGAAAGGTCTCGAGAGTAAAATCAACGCTCTGATGTCTGCTCGAGAGGTGAAGAAGACTGGTATTCCGTATCCCTATCCAAGAGAGTAGGAAGCGATCCCGTATCTAGCGAAGTTCAACCTGATTAACTTCACGTCGTTCGACGGGAAGGGTTCCCCCACTCAACACTTGATTTATTTCAAGTCCCACTTAGGAGTGATCTCTAGTAATGAGCCTTTGATGGTCGGTCATTCGTTAGCACCCTTCATGGGTCTGCCTTCGATTAGTACCATCGTCTTAAGCCTGAAAACATCAACGGCTAGGACGACATGGAAAGCTCATTCCTTGGCAATTTCTTTAATGACAATGCCGAGGTTTCCATTAGGACACTCTTTGAGGAGAAACAGGAAGACGAAGAGATGGTCTATGACTTCATCAAGCGCTTCTAAAATAAGGCGATGAATTGTCAAGATCCAGTCACAGAGGACTTCATCCTACAATCCTATCATAACAACCTATCCATTAATATTTTGCAAGTTATGGGAGTATCACCTTCCAATACCTGAAAAGAGTTGAAGGTACGCGAATAACAGGCTGAACGCTTCCTTAGAAGGAAGAAAGCCGAAAGAAGCCAACCGATGGCTAACCCTCCGAACTCAGGCTTCGTCTCCCGTGGTAAGGGGAAGGTGCCTGCAGCAGTTGTTGATGTTAATCAGACGTCATAATAACAACCCCGAAGACAGCAAAAGACTTTGAATCTGAAACTCCAAAAAGAGTACTCCTTCAAGGACGAAGATATTCCAGCCATTTTCGAATCCCTCCTTGAGAACAACAAGATCAAGCTACCACCTATCGCAAATCAGGAGGAAGCTGATAATACTACGGATCCAAAGTACTATGCATACCACAGGAGGATCTTTCATCCTACCAAGGCTTGCTTTGCTCTCAAAAATAGCATTCAAACCTTGGTTGAAGCTGGTGTCATAACGCTAAATTAAGCCGAATGTACACTCCGAAGAGTATACGAGTATAAACTGCTTCTCAATCCTCCAACAGGTGCATGAAGATAAACTGCTCTATGCATACTCTAACAGGTATATGAGTCTAAACTGTTTCCTTTTTTTCATGGGAAGTTCCTGGAGAGCTGGGGGTGGATGCTTCATGTAACGAAAAGTTCCCGACAGAATGCTATATGGTGTATTCTTAGGGACAACCTGGTCACTACAAAGAACTGATAAATGAGAAACTCCTACTCGGACTCTGAATGTTCAAGGGTGAAACACATCTTATTGTCAGGATCAATTCCACTAATTTCCAAGCACTCTTTTGCTGAGATTAGATTTGATCACTTCGTTGGATCAATCTTCCCTTACAAAAAACTTCCACTGGGGTTGACGATTTACAATCTTCCACCATAAAATCCCTCACTAATCAAATTAATTAACGGTGAGTCCACTAAAATTTTTCTTAGTTTAATTCACTCAAAATCCTACTGTGTCTGTGCACTCAACACTCCCACTATTAGAGTCCAGATATAATACTTGGAAGTTTAGTCTACTAATCTTTAACAAAATTTAAACCCCTTCGCGTTAAGTCCTTATCACTTGACATCAAGAACACCTACTGAGTTATTTGTACAAGTCAACACTCCCATGTGATTTATACTTTTACTCCCACTTGGTCAAACCTTTAAACAGTTAGGACCACAACCAAAATCCCCTGTTAATTCTTTCCATGAATGAGAGGTCCAAAAATTGAATGATCAAACCTTTAAACAGTGAGGATCGCTCAAACCACCCGTTTGGTCAAACCTTCCTACATTTAGGAACAAAGCCAAAATCTCCTCTCGATTCCTTCCATGAGCGAGAGGTCCACTTTCAAATCGAGTGATCAAACCTTCCTACAGTTAGGGTCACCTCAAACTCCCTCTTGGTCAAACCTTCCTATAGTTAGAGCTAAAACCACAATTCACTCTTGATAAACGAGAAATTCACCTTTAGTTCGGTAATCAAACCTCCCGACAGTTAGGAATATCTGAATCTTTTCGATTCTCAGAGTGAAGATCACACTCTTAGTTTTACTCTTCAGATTCTCGAAGTAGAGATCCCACTTTGAGTTTCCTTTACAACTGGAGATAGAATATAAAATTCTTCCTCTTCAGCATCGGGTTCGTCTTTGCCCTAAGAGAAGACACTACTTTTCAACTCTTAAAATTCACGCCTTACACGCACGGGGAATTTTATCTTGAATCCTAAGTAAGGATAAGTCAATGCCTAACACGCGTTGCCGGTTTTGTCTTTCACCGATTGAAGAAGATACCATAATCCAAGTCTGAGGATTTTTATCCTAAAGCCTAAATAGAGATAAGTCAGCGCCTAACATGCGTTGCCGGGTAGTCTATTCTCGTGAGAAAGATAAAGTCTACGTATTCAATATCATAGTACTAAGATAGTTAACTCTCTAAGCATAACGTCACATACGGAACCGACTTAAACAATCTGCATACATGCCCGATTCAAATGGTAATCGGTAAAGGCAAGCCAAATCCGTTAAAGGTGAGGATTTGCCAAAAATTCTAAGTCTACGTCTAATACACGTTGCCGGTTTAGTCTTTCACCGATTAAAAAAGACACCAGAATCTAAGTCTGGGAAATTTTATCCTGAAGCCTAAGTAGGGATAAGTTAGCTCCTAACATGCATTACCAGTTTAGTCTTTTACCGATTGAAAAAGATACCAAAACCTAAATCTGGGAAATTTTATCCCGAAGCCTAAGTAAAGATAAGTCAGCGCCTAACACGCGTTGTCGGTTAGTCTTTGACCGTAAAAAAGACAAAAGCCTACATATTTAATATTATGGCAGGTTATTATTAATAACACCATAATCCATGTTATTAATAATAAAATTCTTCCAACTTTAAGTCAGCACCTAACACGCGTTCTCGAAGTAGAGATCCCACTTTGAGTTTCCTTTGCAACTAGAGATAGAATATAAAATTCTTCCTCTTCAGCATCGGGTTCGTCTTTGCCCTAAGAGAAGACACTACTTTTCAACTCTTAAAATTCATGCCTAACACGTATGGTGAATTTTATCCCGAATTCTAAGAAGGGATAAGTCAATGCCTAACACGCGTTTCCGGTTTAGTCTTTCACTGATTGAAGAAGACACCAGAATCCAAGTCTGGGGATGTTTATCTCGAAACCTAAGTAGGGATAAGTCAGCGTCTAACACGCGTTATCGGGTAGTCTATGCCCATGAGAAAGACGAAGTCTAAGTATTCAATATCATAGCACTAAGAGAGTTAACTCTCCTAGCACAACATCACATGCAGAACGGACTTAAACAATCCACATAAAAGCCCGATTCAAATGGTAATCGGTAAAGGTAAGTCAAATCCATTAAAGGCTGAGGATTTGCCAAAAAATCCTAATTCTACGTCTACTACACATTTCCGTTTAGTCTTTTCACAGGAGAAAGATGAAGTCTACGTATTCAATATCGTAGCACTAAAAGAGTTAACTCTTTTAGCACAATGTTACGTGTGAAACAGATTTGAACAATCTGCATGTAGCCCGACTAAAACGGTAGTTGATAAGGGCTAATCAAACCCGTTGATGGCTGAGAATTTCCTAAAAATTCTATAAATGCGATAGTCATTGATGAACCATCTCCATTAATTGGTCTCATGACTCAAGAATCTGACAACTTCAGGATAAGATCCATTCATGCAGATGAATAAGCTTTAACAGTTGGTCCTGTAGCCCTAACATTTGGGACCACCACGCTCCGATGCCTTAAGAGAATAAACTATGTAAACACCGATCAACGCGTTGCAATGAAGGTCAACGCAAATCAACGCGTTGCGATGAAAGTCAACACTGGTCAATTAGAAACTCTAAGGTCAACGCTGGTCAACGCCGATCGATGCAAAACCCTAAGGTCAACGCCGATCAAAGTGTAGCCCTAGGTTAACGCTAGTCAATATGTTGCGATGAAAGTCAACACCGATCGGTGCGAAACCCTAAGGTCAACGCCGGTCAACACGTAGCCCTAGGTCAACATCAGTCAACGCGTTGTGATGAAAATATACGTCAATTGATACGAAACCCTAAGGTCAACAACGATCAATACGTAATCCTAGGTTAATGCCAGCCAATGCCAATCGATGCATAATCCTAAGGTCAACGTCAGTCAACGCGTAACCTGAGGTTAACGCTAGTCAACACGTTGTGGTAAAAGTCAACACCGATCTATACGAAACCCTAAGGTCGACGTCGATCGATATGAAACCCTAAGGTTAATGCCGGTCAACGCATGGCCTTAAGTCAACACCGGTTAACGCGTAGTTCTGAGTCAATGTCGGTCAACACATTATGATGGAGATAGTTAGTTTAAAGTCAACTCAATGACACGAGCCAAAACCAACTCACCAATTTCGATTGGAGAATTCAACGACCGCTAAACGATAAACGCAACACTGGAAGAACTTCAGTTATTAATCAAAATATTGAATAGACTAAAATCAAAGAAGTCAAAGATCGAATCTGACTAAAGGTCCTTTCTCACCGACTGAAGGTTGGACCGATCATATCCAAAGTATTTTAGGCACTTCTATAAAAGAAACGAGACTGAAACACTTTGGAGGGGGTATCTGTAGGTGACAAAAATTACCTACGGGCTCTCACACACAGGTCGAAGCAGAGAGAAGATGATAAACATCACTATCCAAGTCACAAAAGCTTAATTGATGTCGATGAGCGCATGAAACAAGTCAACGAAACCGTGTGAAGCAACGGAACTATAGAATAACGAAGATACGAACTGATCGGGAGCTATGCTCCGCTTACGAATAATGAAGCGCCTCTCGTGTTCCATCTACTCCATGTATGATTTAACCATGGGAGATTGTAGATCACCTTGTCGGCTTTCATACCCACTTCAAATAGCATAATTCTGAGTTCGAACGACGAAGATACAGTGAAAACAAACGAGACACGCAAAACAGTACCCCGGACCCTAGTGGAGACACCGCACATGTCTTGGCCGAGGCCAAGACACCTAAGGTGTCTCAGCCTTGGTGTCTTAGCCTTAGTTGAGACACCCGTTGTGTCTCGGCCATGGCCGAGACACTGTGGGTGTCCGCATGCCCCAAAAACCCATTTTACACAGTTTTGAGCCATTTTTTGACTGTTAACTACCTGGATTTGTTTCAACTGATCTAACATCATCCAAAAATATGATAAAGTGGTTACAACTGAGCATAAGATCAAATCGTTTGTTCTTATCCAAAAATGGAGGTCCCGAAGCTTATAAATACAGCTATAGGGCCTTCATTTACATAGATCTAGAATTCTCGAGCCTTGGCAAAGACCTTCTGAATCAGAGACTGAAGAGCACAAATTTTAGAGAGGAGGAGGAGATCAGATCAAGTTCTTCGACATAAGGAAGAGGAGTTCGTCAGATCCATAGCCCGGTTCCTTCCCTTGAGATCGTACCTAGCTGTGATCTTAAGAAGAGTGGTTATCTCGCTGTTGCCGAGATAATTACTTTGGTTTCTTGATTCCTTCGCGAATCAACAAAACTCCGGATTGATCTAATCGCTATTAGGGCTTTTGTTTTGATGATGATTTATAAACACTATTATTGATTCTAACCGTTTATTGAGCTATATTGTAGATCACATATCATTAGCACCTTTTATGGAGGATTGGATGTAAAATGAGTTATAACGACAATATCCTAGGAGGTGAAGGCAAAGTGATGAAGCAATACTTTCAAAAGCACCATATACATAAGAAGCTTCATCTACTCAAGAGCAAATATCAAGACTCAAGTCATGTTCTATGTGAGGGATATTTGCTATTTATTTTTCTCTCTAGTACTTAATGTAGGTAAGTAGTTTGTAAATTACATTTGAAGCTCATGGGATATCACACTTGCACATTTTCAAAACTCATATTTTGGTACTTTTGCTAAAATGATGATTTTCAGACATACGAGGATCTTTTTGCAAATTTCTTTTTCAAACAAGTTTATCAAAATGTTTATAAACTATTCCCAAAGTTTTACATTTTTTGGAGTTTATTTACCTATTTTTAACAGACATCAGACGACTGATAACCTGTTATCAGTCGACTGATGACATCAGACGACTGATGTGTCGACTGATGAAACTACCTGCAATCATCAAAAGTTTCTGTTCTGTTTTGATCGACTGACTAGTCAACTGACGAGTTGTCAGTCGACTAAAAGTGATCATCAGTCGACTGATGAGCTGCTATTTGATTACAACGTTCAGCTCATCAGTTGACTGATGCTTCCCGTCAGTCGACTAATAAGCAGTCTAACAACTAGTTTTTCTTAGAATTTGTTTCTCGAATTTTGGGGGATTTTCACTGGTTCTTTGGGGGTTTTGGCTGTTGTCTTCTCTTCCTATAAATACCCAACAACATCAACTACTTTAGTAAACCAAGCTTTTATTACAAATCTCTTGTGTTTGAGTTTATTATTTTTAAAGAGCTTTAACTTTCATTTGCTTTCAGTGTTGTGAGCTTGATCTCGTGGAGATCTATTGTGTGGTTGTGAGATCTCGATGGAAATCATTGTGTAGAAGAAGTTCTAGCTTCCAAACCAGGTGTGTAGTGGATTTCTCCTCGAGAGTAGGGAGTGGGGACGTACGTCAGCGGACCGAACCTCGTGAACATACCGCAATTCATCAATTGGCTAACTATCTCTATCCTTACTCTCTTTTATTGTCATTGCATTTTATATTTGTATGTGGTTTATTGGAATATCTTTAAATTGCATATTATTTGTCCATAAACCCTTTTCACCCCCCCCCCTTTAGGGCCTTTCAATTGGTATCAGAGCAAGGTCTCTACTATTGTTAGGCTTAAAACCCTTAGAGAAAAGATCATTATGGAGGCTTCAATGAATATGCATATGCTAGAAGGTTAATCCACCACTAGGCCACCCCTCTTTACCGGTAGCAACTTTGCCTATTGGAAGGCTAGGATGAGAATTTATTTGCAATGCATTGACCTTAACATTTTAGAAATCGTAGAAAAGAAATATATCAAAAAGAATAGTGATAAAATGACCGAAGATGAAAGAAACCTAGCCAACCTTAACATTAAGGCCATGAATACACTAATTTGTGGTCTTACTTCCAATGAGTATAAGAGAGTTTCTACGTGTGCAACCGCATAGGAAATTTGGGAGAAGTTATGCATTACCCGTGAGGGAACCCCCAAGTGAAGGAGTCTAATATTAGTGGACTTATGCATGATTATTAACTATTTAAAATGCTTCCAAGTGAATCTATTGACTCTATGTTTTCTCGGTTCACTAATATTATAAATGAATTGCATGGTCTTGACAATGTCTTGCAGAATTAAGAGATGTGCTACAAAATTCTTTGCTCTTTGACGTCGGCTTGGGAACCTAAAGCTACAGCCATCGAAGAAGCATATGATCTATCTACTCTCACTCTTGATGGACTTATTGGCAAGCTCATGGTCCATGAGAAGAAGGTCAAGGAAAAGAAAGAAGCAACCCTAAAGGCAACCGAGAAGCCACCCCAAAAATCAAAGTCCATAGCTCTCAATGGAGCAATTGACGATTCATCCTCCTCAGATAGTGAAGATGATGTCTCTAGGGAAGTGGCACACCTCTCTAGAGGATATCAAGACTAATCAAAATGAACAAAAATTTCAAAAATCGATCTAACAACAAATTTTCTCCTTGTATAGGTAAATGCTTTGAACACAATGAACCAAGACACTTAGCTAAGGATTATCCTATGCTCAAGGAGAAGTATTTGAAATACAAGAAGAAGAAAGCTATATATGCCGGATGGGATTAATCCGAACCTAGCGATTCGGATAGCGATGATGAGGGACCCAAGATTGCTCTTCATGACTGGAACATTTATTTCATGGCTCATGAAGATGAGGTACAATCCGAAACCGGAAGTGAATCTCTTTATGTGCAATGTTAATTAGAAGCGGCTTTAGAAGAACTAAATTTTGAATTTAAAAAACTAGCAAAAGAATATTCCTAATTCAAAAAAATATATGGTTCTTGTGATTCTAAGTTTGAGCAACTACAATCATCTCTTGCTCTAAAAGATGAAATGATAGGAGATCTAGATTTTGAAAACAAACAACTAAGATCTAAAGTTGAAAAATTAGAAATTAAAAATAATAGAATTAAATCTAATCATGATCATTCTAGGCATCATCATGTTGATATGAAATGGTATCATCAATCTCATGCTTCTATATACAAGAAAAGGTTTATGTGCACATATTGCATGAAATATGGTCATATTTCTACTAATTGTAGGATTAAAAATAACATTAATCACTATGAGTTAATATGGGTACCCAAGGGTATCAAAAATAATAACATTCAAGGACCCAAAGCTTGGGTACCTAAAGGTTCTACAACTTATTTATATATAGGGAACGTCTCGCATAAGCGTAAGGAGTTGTGGTACCTTGGTAGTGGTTGCTCTCATCACATGACAGGCAATAAAGAATTATTTGCAACCTTGTCCAGGATTGAAGGAGGTAATGTCTCCTTTGGTGGCGGCGAGAAAGGTAAAATCATAGGAATCGGTTCTATTGGTAAGATACCTTCTCCCGTAATTGAAGATGTATATTTTGTTAAAGGTTTAAACCATAATCTTCTTAGCATTAGTCAATTAAGAGACAAAGGCTTTGACATCATTTTTAAACCGGATAAATGCATTGTTAGTAGAAATGGTAAAACCATTTTTGTTGCTTTTAGAAGATCTAATGTTTATATTTTTGAGATGAATGAGCTATTAGATCAAGATGTAAAGTGCCTTATCGCGGTAGATGGGGATCCTTGGATTTGACACAAGAGACTTGGACATGCTAATATGAAGCTTATATCTAAGCTATCCAAGAAGAATTTAGTAAGAGGGCTACCAAATCTATCTTATATTAAGGATTCTACTTGTAAGGAATGTGTTAAATGTAAACAAACTAAGACTTCCTTCAAATCCATAAACGAGGTATTCACTTCTAAACCTTTACAATTATTACATCTTGATCTCTTTGAACCCATACGTGTTGCCTCTCTTGGAGGTAAACACTATGTTTTTGTTATTATTGATGATTTCTCTCGTTTTACATAGGTAATTTTTCTTGCTAATAAAGATGAATGCTTTGAAGAGTTTTCTTGCTAATAAAGATTTAAAAGATGTTAATATTAGAAGTGATCATGGTGGAGAATTTTAAAATAAATTCTTTAATGATTTTTATTCTCATCGGGGTATAACACATGTGTTTTCTGCTCCTAGAACACCCCAACAAAATGGTGTTGTTGAACGAAAAAAATAGAACCATACAAGAGATGACATGCACAATGATAAACTCTTATAATTTGCTAAAATATTTTTAGGCGGAAGCCGTCAATACGGTTTGCTACGTTTTAAATCGTGTTTTAATTAGACCTTCTTTTAAGAAAACTCATTATGAACTCTTTTTTGGCAAAACTCCACATATTGGATATTTTCGTATCTTTTGTTGTAAATGCTTTATCTTATATACTAAAGACCACCATGATAAATTTGATTTAAAAATTAACGTTGGGATATTTTTGGGATATGCTCCTAGAAGTAAGCTTTATAGAGTTTTCAACAAGCGAACACTCGTTGTTGAAAAGTCTGTAAACGTTACTTTTGATGAATCTAATATTAGTTTGCAAGATAATTTGCCTAGGGATGATGATGAGGTTTAGGAAGGAATGGAGCACTTTCAACTAAATGACAAACCCTCAACGAACCCACCAATTGACGGGGAGAACATAAATGAACAAACTCAAGAAGAACTGCCCAAGGCTTGAAAGTTTGTACCGGATCACCCTAAAGACCAAATTATAGGGAGTCCATCCAAAGGCATTTTGACTCGCTCAAAAGCAACGACTGAATGTGGTAATGTAGCATTCTTATCCTAAATAGAACCCAAACGTATTGATGATACTTTAAAAGATGAATTTTAGTTTTTAGCTATGTATGAAGAATTAAATAACTTTCAATGAAACAATGCTTGGAAATTAGTTCCTAGACCAAATAAAACTTCTATTATTGGAACTAAATGGGTTTTTAGAAATAAAATTGATGAGTTTGGTATAGTAACTAGAAATAAAGCTCGTTTAGTTGCCCAAGGATACAATCAAGAGGAGGGCATAGACTATGATGAAACTTTTATACCGGTTGCAAGATTAGAATCTATTAGAATGTTTTTGGCCTTTGCAAGTTTTAAAAATTTTAAATTATTTCAAATGAATGTCAAAAGTGCTTTCCTAAATAGTTTTATTGAAGAATATGTTTATGTTGAGCAACCCCCCGGCTTTATTGATTCATCTTTTCCAAATCATGTATACCGGGTTCAAAAAGCTTTATATAGGTTAAAACAAGCTCCTAGAGCTTGGTATGCTCGCCTCTCAAGTTTTCTCATTGAAAATATTTTTTCAAAAGGAACAATTGATAATACTCTATTTGTTAGAAAACGAAAAATAATTTCATTTTAGTTAAAATTTATGTGGATGATATTATTTTTGGTACCACTAATGAATCTTTATGCAATGACTTTTCTAAAGTAATGCAAAATCAATTTGAGATGAGTATGATAGGAGAGCTCACCTTCTCTCTCAGTCTCCAAGTTAAACAATCCAATGATGGCATTGTAGGCATCAAAATTTGCCTATAGGTCCTCACACACGGCTCGAGATAGAAAGAAGATGATGAACGTCACTATCTGAGTCATAGAAGCTCATTTGATGATGACAAGCGTATGAAGTAAGTCGACGAACTATGCAAAGAAACGAAACTTCGGAATAACGAAAACACGAATGGATCAGGAGCTACGCGTCACTTACGAAAGACGAAGCACCCCTCATGTCTTGTTTACTCCATATATGATTAAATCATGAAAGCTCGTAGATATCCTCATCGGCTTTCTGACACATTTTGAATCGCGTGATTCTGAGTTTGGATGATGAAAATACAACGAAAACTGACAGAACGCGCCAAACTAAGCTCAGGCCAAAGCTAGGACACTCATAGGTGTCTCGGCCAAATCTTGGCCGAGACACCAAGTGGTGTCTTGGCCAAAGCTTGGCCGAAACACCATGTGGTGTCTCGACTAAAGCTTAGCCGAGACATTAAGAGGTGTCTCGGCCAAGCCTTGGCTGAGACACCCACGGGTGTCCGCAGCCCCCAAAAGCAGTTTTTAGCAGATTTAAGTTATTTTTTGACTGTTAACTATCTGTATTTATTCTAACTGATAAAATATCATCCAAAAACATGGTTAAGTGTTACAACTGAAGATAAGAGTGAATCAATCATTCTTATCCAAAAACTGAGGTCCCAACGCCTATAAATACAGCCTCAAGGCTTTCAATTTTTTCAGAACTGGAATTCCGGAGCATTAGCGAAGCCTTGCTAAACTAAAGACTGAAGGAGCACAAATTTCATAAGAGAGGAGGAGATCGGATTGAGTTTGTTAGCATAAAGAAGATGAGCTCGTCAGATCCATAGTTCCCGGTTCCTTCCCTTAAGATTGCCCCGTTGCGGTGATATCGTGAAGAGTGATTATCTCGCTATTGTCGAGATAATTCCTTCGATTTCTTGATTCCTTCACGAATCAACGAAGCTCTGGATCTAATCTGATCATTTGGTAGTCCACGGATATTAACATCCCCATCACAGGATAAGATCCCATGCAAGCAGCGGAGAATAAACGTCCGTTATGTTTGTTTTGACAAGAGTTGTATCTTTTTTTTCGTTTTTATTGTGTAAGAGTCTTATAAAAAAGACTATCATTTTTTGTTTTCATTGTAACGATTGAAGTTGTAATAAATGCATCAATAAAGATATCAAGTTTCTCCCTAAACAAGCTGGTGATCATAGTAGGAGCCAATAACCTCGCTGTCGAGACTGTCGTGCCACAGCCAACGATCAAGATCACGGTGAATGAAGAGGTCGAATTCGAATTCGACTAGTAGAAGTTCAAGGAGTACATCTCCTCCTCCTCCAGATCCGCCTCTCTTCGCAAGTGCAGGAAGGCCTCCTCCTCCTAGAAGATATGTTGATCTTCAGATCTAAATACCCAAGAAGACAATCTCTTAGTTGCCATTGCTGCAGTTGTACCTCACGATGACCCGACGGCATTCGATGAAGCCAAAGCCACAGATCCGGACACCACCCCCATTAAGGAGTTAACTGTTGAAGACATGCCAAATTTTTCAAAGAAGGCTCATGAAAGACGTCGTCAACGTTTTGCCCGCCAATTCGCTAAGGATTTGGAGTAAGTGGATGGGCTCCGCTACCAAGCGGATCTGAAGTCCAGGAGACGCCAAATAGCTAAACCATCGCCACAGCAAGTATCAGGAACCTCCTCCTAACCACCTACTAACGAATGAGTTCGTGTCAAACAGAACCATTCCACTCTTAAGGAGCACATTTAGAAGTGTCACGCACTTCTTGAACACACTCGGATCCTTGTGCATAAAGCAAAATAACTACAAAAAGAAGAGGTGTTCAAAAGGCCACCAAGATCTAAGTAGGTTTGGGTGCCGAAGGCCAAGTCAGCACTTCTACCCGACAAGAGACACCAGTCATGTCACTCGCTCAATTCCAAATCCAAAGCTAGTTCTCAGCTTTCATCAAGTTTAGATTTCGCTCCTTCTAATCCCGCACCTCCGGTGAAGCTCCGCAAAAGTATGGATATATCCAGAGGCAGGAAAGCAATAGCAGAATGCCTAGGTCCTTTGCACGAGGATCAAGACAAAGCTCCAGTCAAAGAACACTTGGGAACAATGAATGAACCCTGAGCAACTCATCGAGCTGGGGGTCACACTCACCATTACAACATGACTGAGCCTTCTCATAAAGGGAAAATTCCATAATTGATCGCATTGGACTGCGAGTCAAAATCCAAGAGCCCGTTGAGGTCCCGCGCTAACAAAGGCGTAACTCCAAACGTATGACTCTTGAAAATGCTAACAAAGCGTTATATCCCTAGAAGGAAACATATTTGTCTGACGATGATAACGTTATACCTGGGAAGTTGTGCCAACGCATGAAAGGCTGCTCCGACAATCATTTTGATGAGTTGTACTATCGGGCTAGGGGTACAAACAAATCTGAAAAGATAAGTACCCGGGAAGCGGACTCTCACTGTCTGTGTACCAAAATTATCAGGATAGTATTATTAATGTGTAGCTGCCCCAAGACTACTCCACAGAGGGTCTCGATATTCTAAAATCTTTCCTTTGAAGCATCGAATACTAAACCAAGACGTTTTCGTAAGAAACAATCAGCTGTTCAAGATGACGAACTTCCAAAAGTCATAATTAACATGGCTGATAGAAGAAAGTCAACTCGACCTTCTAGTTCTGACCCGCTCATATCGCATCGTCTAACCCGATTGCGATCGGGAACCATTAGGAAAAGGGATTATTAGAGAACGCAGAGGGGATTATCCTCGGATGATGAAGCATCAGATGCTAACTCTGTAATCACTTCTAATAATATGGTATCCAGCCTAGGATAATCCCGCGACGCACTTATGATCAATACCAAGCAAATCGCTAATATTCTCAAGGATGCTCTAGCCAAGCAATTCAAAATTGAAATGGAAATGGCTATGTAGCAGATGAGGGAAGAGCATGACCAACAGATTCAGGCTCTGTCCAATCAACTTGGTGAATCCAGTCGTCATAACATTACTAACCAAGCAGGTAGCAATTCAGATATGGATGAACATCTTAATGTTGATAACCCTCCCATTGACTAAAATGCTAAGGATGGCCTTACTGAAGACAACAACGCTGGGGTGGTCCCACTGAAGATTATAATATCGGGGGTGGCTGTGTTGTTCCTCTTACAAATCGTCTAAAGCATGATACAGATGAGGACAGAAAGATGAAAAACCTCGAGAGAAAAATCAACGCTCTGATGCCTATTCGAGAGGTAAAGAAGACCGGTATTCCGTGTCTTTACCCGAGAGAGTGGGAGTCGATCCCGTATCTGGGGAAATTTAACCTGATCAACTTCACGCCGTTCGACGGGAATGGCTCCCCCATTCAACACTTGATTTATTTCAAGTCCCACTTTGGTATAATCTCCAGCGATGAAGCATTAACGGTTCGGTCATTCATTGGTACCCTTCGTGTGCCCGCCTTCGATTGGTACCGTTGTCTCAAGCTTGGAAGCATCAATAGCTGGTACGACTTAGAGAACCTATTCCTCGCTTACTTCTTAGATGATAACGCCGAGGTGTCAATCAGGACACTCTTCGATGAGAAACAGGAAGATGATGAGACGGTCGACGACTTCGTCAAGTGCTTCCGAAATAAGTCGATGAACTGCCAAGATCCGATCAAAGAGGACTTCATTCTCAAAACATGCCACAACAACCTCTCTTTGGACATGTTGGAAGTTATGGGAGTAGCACCATACAACACCTAGAAAGAGTTGAAAGTGCACAAAGAGCAGGCCAAGCGCTTCCTCAAAAGGAAGAAGGCTGAGAGAAGCCAACTTGACGGCTAACCTTACAAATTCAAGCTTCGTCTCCCGTGATAAAGGGAAGGCCCCTGTAGCTGCTGTTGATGCTAATTAGATGTTACAATAGCAATCCCAGAGATAGCAAAAGACTTTGGATGCGAGACTTCAAAAAGAGTACTCATTCAAGGACGAAGACGTTCCAGCCATTTTTGAATCCCTCCTCAAGAACAACAAGATCAAACTACCACCTATCATAGATCAGGAGAAAGCTGACAATACTTTGGATCCAAAGTACTATGCATACCACAAGAGGATCCTTAATCCTATAAAGACTTGCTTCGCTCTCAAGAATAGCTTCCAAACCTTGGTTGAAGCTGGCGTCATAACGTTGGGATAAGCCAAATGAGAACAGCGGCACTCCGAAGAGTATACGAGTATAAATTACTTCTCAATACTCCAACAGGTATATGAGTCTAAACTATATTCTTTCTTTCACGGGAAGTTCTTGGAGAGTATCATGCCTGATATTCTTAAGGATAACCCAGTCATCCAACTAAGTACAGTGCTAGACCTAGTTATAAAGAGGAAGCTTGGGGTGGATGATTCATGTAACGGGAAGGTCCCGAAAGAATGTTACATGTAATATTCTTAGGGATAACCGGGTCATTGCAAACAAAGTGATAAACAATAAACTCCCGCTGTTAAGTCCTGACATAGCACTGGAAATTCTAATTCGAACAGTCTATTGCGATTGTCAAATCTCCTTCATGTCAAAATCTCATCATTTGACATCAAAAACCCCCACTGTGATATATACTTTCACTCCCACTTGGTCAAACCTTTAAATAGTTAGGACCACAACTAAAATCCCCTCTCGATTCTTTCCATGAACGAGAGGTCCACAAATTGAACGATCAAACCTTTGAATAGTTAGGATCGCTCAAACCCCCATTTAGTCAAACCTTCCTACAGTTAGGGCCAAAGCTAAAATCTCCTCTCGATTCCTTCCATGAATGAGAGGTCCACTTTCGAGTCGAGTGATCAAACCTTCCTACAATTAGGATCATCTCAAACTCCTTCTTGGTCAAACCTTCCTACAGTTAGGGCCAAAACCATAATTCACTCTCGATAAACGAGAAATTTAGTTTTAGTTCAGTAATCATACCTTCTGACAGTTAGGATTATTTGAATCTTTTCGATTCTCGGAGTGGAGATCCAACTCTTAGTTTTACTCTTCAGATTCTCAAAGTAGAGATCCCACTTTGAGTTTCCTTTACAACTGGACATAGAATATAAAATTCTTTCTTTGCAGCATCGGGTTCATCTTTGCCCCAAGAGAAGACACTACTTTTCAATTCCCAAAATCTACGCCTAACACGCGTTGTCGGTTTAGTCTTTCACTGATTGAAAAAGATACAGAATCCAAGTCTAGGGAATTTTATCCCGAAGCCTAAGTAGGGATAAGTCAATGCCTGACACGCATTGCCGGTTTAGTTTGTCATCAATTGAAGAAGACACCATAATTCAAGTCTAGGGCCTTTTATCCTGAAACCTAAGTAGGGATAAGTCGGTGCTTAACACGCGTTGCCGGTTAGTCCTTGACCATAAAAAGTACAAAAGCCCACATATTCGATATTGTGGCAGACCGTTATTAATAACACCGAAATTCGCTCCTTACACGCGCGAGAAGCTTTATCTTGACTCCTAAATAGAGATAAGCCTACACCTAACATGCATTACCGGTTTAGTCTTTCACTGATTAAAAAAGACACCAAAATCCATGTCTGGAGAATTTTATCCTAAAGCCTAAGTAGGGATAAGTCAACGCCTAACACGCGTTACCGGTTTAGTCTTTCACCGATTGAAGAAGACACCATAATTCAAGTCTGGGGACTTTTATCCCGAAGCCTATGTAGGTATAAGTCGGTGCCTAACACGCGTTGCCGGTTAGTCCTTGACCGTAAAATGGACAAAAGATATAATATTTGATATTGTGGCAGACCATTATTAATAACGCCGAAATCCACGCCATATACGTGTGGGGAACTTTAGCTCGACTCCTAAATAAAGATAAGCCTACGCCTAACACGCGTTACCGGTTTAGTTTTTCACCGATTGAAGAAGACACAAGAATCCAAGTCTGGGGACTTTTATCCCGAAACCTAAGTAGGGATAAGTTATCGCCTAACACGCGTTGCCGTTTAGTCCTTGACCGTAAAAAGAACAAAAACCCCCATATTCGACAATGTGGCAGGCTGTTATTAATAACGCTAAAATCCGTGTCTCACACGTACGGGGAATTTTATCCTAAATCCTAAGAAAGGGTAAGTTAACGCCTAACACACATTGTCGGTTTAGTCTTTCACCGAATGAAAAAGACACCAAAATATAAGTCTGGGGACCTTTATCCTGAATCCTAAGTAAGGATGAGTCAACGCCTAATACACATTGTTGGGTTGTCTATTCTCGTGACAAAAACAAAGTCTATGTATTCAAAATCATAGCACCAAGTCTAAGAGAAGTAGCTCTCTTAGCACAACGTCACATGTAAAATGAGTTTTAATAATTCACATGCTAGCCCGACTCAAATGGTAGTCAGTAAAGATACGTTAAATTCTATGATGGCCGAGGATTGGCAAAAAATCCTATGCCTACGTCTAACATACGATGCCGGGTAGTATATTCCCATAAGAAAGACGAAGTCTACGTATTCAATATCATAGCATTAAAAGAGTTAACTTTTTTAGCACAATGTTACATGCAGAATGGACTTAAACAATCTGCATGCTAGCCCGACTCAAACGGTAGTTTATAAAGGCTCATCAAACCCGTTGATGGCTGAGGGTTTGCCAAAAATACTATAAATATGAGAGTCATTAATGCACCAGCTCCATTAGTTGGTCTTATGACTTATGAATCTGATAATTTCAAGATAAGATCCATACATACAGATGAATCAGTTTTAACAGTTGGTCCTACAACCTCATCATTTGGGATCGCCATGCTTCGATATCTTAAGAGCTTAAACTATGTATACTCTAGCAAACGTACGTGTATAAACTATATCAATGGTGATTGATGTGAAACCCTAAGGTCAACATCGGTCAACACGTAACCCTAGGTCAATGCCAGTCAACTTGTTATGGTGAAAAGTTAATGCCAATCAACACGTAGCCCTAGGTCAACGCTAGCCAACGTGTTACGATAAAAGTCAACGCATTATGATGAAAAGTCAACGTCGAACGATCCAAAACCCTAAGGTCAATGCCGGTCAACGCGTAACCTTAGGTCAATGCTAGCCAACACGTTACGATGAAAAGTCAACGCCGGGCGATCCGATACCCTAAGATCAACACCGGTCAACGCGTAACCCTAGGTCAACGCTAGTTAACGCGTTGTGATGAAAAGTCAACGCCGTTTAACACATTACCCAAAGTTAGTATATTGTGATAGATATAGTCAGTTCTAAGTTAACTCGATGACACGAGCCAAAATCAACTCAATAGTTTTTGATTCGAGACTTTGACGACGGCCAGACGATAAACGCAGCGCCGAAAAAATTTTAGCTATTTGTTAAAATATTGAATAGAATAAAAATTGAAGGAGTCAAGAGTCAGAGCTAACTACAGGTCCTTTTACACCAACTAAAGGTTGGACTGATCACATCCAAAGTATTTTAGGCTCCTCTATAAAAGAAACGAGACTGAAACACTTTAGGGGGAGTATCTGTAGGCATTAAATTACCTATGGGTCCCTAAACACAGCTCAAGATAGAAAGAAGATGATGAACGTTGCCATCTGAGTCACATAAGCTCATTTGACGATGACAAGCATATGAAGTGAGTCGACGAACCATGCAAAGCAACAAAATTTCAAAATAACGGAAACATGAATGGATCAGGAGCTACGCGTCACTTACGAAAGATGAAGCACCCATTGTGTCCCATTTACTCCACATATGATTCAATTATGGAAGCTTGTAGATATCCTCGTCAGCTTTCCGATGCATTTTGAATCACGTGATTCTGAGTTCGGACGATGAAGATACGGCAGAAACGGACAGAACGTGCCAAACCAAGCTCAGGCCAAAGCTAAGATACCCATAGGTGTCTCGGCCAAACCTTAGCCGAGACACCAAGTGGTGTCTCGACCACTTGGTGTCTCGGCCAAGCCTTGGCCGAGACACCCATGGGTGTCCGCAGCCCCTGAAAGTAGTTTTTGGCAGATTTAAACTGTTTTTCGATCATTAACCATCTAGATTTGTTCCAACTGATAAAATATTATCCAAGAATGTGGTTAAGTGGTTACGACTGAAGATAAGAGTGAATTGATCGTTCTTATCAAAAAACAGAGGTCCCAAAGTCTATAAATACAGCCCAAGGGTCTTCATTTTTTTTAGATATGGAATTCTCGAGCGTTAGCAAAGCCCTGCTGAACTGAAGACTGAAGGAGCATGAATTTCAGAAGAGAGGAGGAGATCAGATCGAGTTCATCAGCATAAAGAGGAGGAGCTTGTCATATCCATAGTTCCCGATTCCTTCCCTTGAGATTGCCCCGTTGCGGTGATCTCGAGAAGAGTGATTATCTCGCTGTTACCGAAATAATTGCTTCGGTTTCTTGATTCCTTCATGAATCAACAAAGCTCCGGATCTAATCTGATCATTTGGTAGTCCACGTATATCAACATCCCCGTTACAGGCTAAGATCCCACACAAGCAGTAGAGGATAAACGTCCGTTGCATTTGTTTTGACGAGAGTTGTATATTTTTTCATTTTTATTGTGTAAGAATCTTATAAAAAGACTATCTTTTTTTTGTTTTCATTGTAACAACTGAAGTTATAATGAATGCATCAATAAAGACAACAACTTTCTCCCCAAACAGGCATCTTCGTATCACAAAGCAAATATGCTAGGGAGTTAGTGAAAAAATTCGGGATGGAAAGTTCAAAACATGCCCCAACTCCAATGAGCATCACCATCAAGTTGTATGTGGATGAAAGTGGTGAAAAGGTAGACCAAAAGCTATATCGAGGAATGATAGGTAGCCTTTTTTATCTTACCCCTAGTAGGCCGGACATCATGTTTAGTGTGTGCATGTACACGTTTTCAAGCTTCTCCTAAAAGATCTCATTTCGTTGCGGTTAAAAGGATTATTAAATATATTAATGGAACCTTAGAACTTGGTTTGTTTTATCATAAAAATACATCTTTTGATCTTTGTGGTTATTGTGATGCCGACTTTGCCAGTTGTAGGGTAGACCGCAAAAGTACGAGTGGTACTTGTACATTTTTGTATAACTCACTTGTATCTTGGGTATCCAAGAAACAAAATTGTGTTGTCTTGTCCACTACAGAAGCGGAATACATTACCGCCGGCTTGTTGTGCACAACCTTTGTGGATGAAACAAAATTTTGTTGATTTTGATTTACACTTTCATGATACAAAATTTTTTGTGATAATACTAGTGATATCAATATCTCAAAAAAAATTAGTTTAGCATTCTAGAACTAAACATGTAGATGTACGGCATCACTTCTTGCATGATCATGTTGAACGGAAAGATATTTCTCTTGTTTATACTGACACTAAATCTCAATTAGCGGATATCTTTACCAAACCCCTTAGTGAAGTTAATTTTTGCCGTATTAGAAATGAATTAGGCATTTGCATCCTTTAAAATAATCTCTTTTTTGCTTATTTTTGTTTTTAATTATTTTCTCTACCATTGTCATATCTACAATTTTTTTTCTTCTTGACCCTAAAATGTCAAGCTATGCTTAAGCAAACACAGGTACCAACAGGAGTCTAGAGGTGAGAGACCGGGGTCGTCCCAAGAGGAGTGGGGTAGGTGGTAATGCCTAAAGGTAGGTGTTTGGGTAGAAAATTAGTTTCTTCATTGAGGTACTCATTACAACCTCAGTCATTATAATGAAAATATAAAAAGATAGTCTTTTTATAAGACTTTAACACAATTAAAATACAATTCTCATCAAACAGCACAGAGATTGTTTATCAGTCTTCTGCTTACGTAGGATCTTAGCCTGTGACGGGGACGTTGATATCCGTGGACCACCAAATGATCAGATCAGGTCCGGAGCTTCTTTGATTCGCAAAAGAATCAAGAAGCCGAAGCGCTTATCTCGACAACAGCGAGATAATTACTCTTCTTAAGATCACCGCTACGGGGTAATCTTAAGGGACGAACCGGGCTGCAGATCTGACGAACTCCTCTTCTTTATGTTGAAGAATCCGCTGAAGTCTCCTCCTCCTCTCTGAAATTCACGGCTCTTCAATACTCAATTTGGCAGGGCTTCGCCAACGATTGAGAATTCCATATCCGAAAAAATGAAGGTCCTAGGGCTGTATTTATAGGATTCAGGATCCCTATGTTCAGATAAGAACGGCCGATTTCCTCTTATCTTCAGTTGAAATCACTTAACCACATTATCAGATCTGTTGGAGAAAATCCAGACGGTTAACGATTGAAAAAAACCACCGAAAACAACCAAAATCAGCATTTTCGTGTTGCAGACACTTATGAGTATCTCGGCTTGGCCGAGACACTTAATAGTGTCTCGGTCAAGCCGAGACACTTTAGAGTGTCTCAGCTTCGCCGAGACACACAAGAGTGTCTCGGCCAAGCCGACACACTTAGGACTGTCTTGTCTTGGCCGAGACACTTGTAAGTGTCTTGGCCAAGCCAAGACACCTCGGGGCGTCTCGTTTTGGTTTTTTTATTTTTGGTGCAACGAGTTTGTTTCAACCGTATATTCGTTATCCGGACTCGGAATTATGCGGTTCAAGATGCGTTGGAAAGCCGACGAGGAGATCTATAGGCTCCTATAATTGAATCATATGTGTAGTAAATGAGACATGAGGGGTGCTTCGTCTTTCGTAAATGACGCGGGGCTCCTGATTAGCTCTTGTTTCCGTTATTCCGAAGTTTCATTGCTTCGTATGATCCGTCGACTCACTTTATGCGTTTGTCATTGTCAAATAAGCTTCTATAACTCTAATAGTGATGTTCATCATCTTCTCCCTATCTCGAGCCACATGTGGGGACCTATGGGTAATTTTTGACGCCTACAGATACCCCCTCCAAAGTGTTTCAGTCTCGTTTCTTTTATAGATGAGCCTGAAATACTTTGGATATGATCAGTCCAACCTTTAGTTGGTATAAAAGGACCTGTAATTAGCTTTGATTCTTGACTCCTTCGATTTTTGATCTATTCAATATCTTGATGAATAGCTGAAGTTCTCCCGGTGCTGCATTTATCGTCTGGCCGTCGTTGAAATCTTGAATCAAAACCGATGAGTTAATTTTGGCTTGTGTCATCGAGTTGACTTTGAACTGACTATCTCCATCATGATATATTTATTCGCATTAACTTTCATCGTAACGTGTTGACTGGCGTTGACCTATGGTTACGCATTGACCAGTATTGACCTAGGGTTTCAAATCACGTAACGTTGACTTTTTCATCACAACGCGTTGACTGCCATTGACCTAGGGTTACGCGTTGACTAGTGTTGACCTAGGGTTTTAGATTGTCTGGCTTTAACATAGTTTATACTCGTACGTTTACTGGAGTATACACAGTTTAAGCTCTTAAAGTATAGGAGCATAGTAGTCCTAACAGTTAGGGTTGCAGGACCAACTGTCAAAGCTGATTCGTCTATAGATATGGATCTTATCCCGAAGTTGTTGGATGCTCGAGTTATGAGACCAGTTAATAAAACTGGTGTGTCAATGACTTTCACACTTATAGGATTTTTAGCAAACCCTCAGCCATCAACGGATTTGATGATCTTTTACCGACAACCGTTTGAGTCGGGCTAGCATGCAGATTGTTTAAATCCGTTCTGCATGTAACGATATGCTAAAAGAGTTAACTCATTTAGTGCTATGATATTGAATACATAGAATTCGTCTTTCTTATGGGAATAGACTACCCGACGACGTGCGTTAGACGTAGACTTAGGATTTTTGGCCAATCCTCAGTCATCAACGGATTTGACGTACCTTTACCGATTACCATTTGAGTCGAGCTTTCATGCGGATTGTTTAGGTCCGTTCCGCATATGACGTTATGCTAAAAGAATAACTCTTTTAGTGCTATGATATTGAATACGTAGACTTCGTCTTTCTTACGGGAATAGACTACCCAGCAACGCGTGTTAGGCGTTGACTCATCCCTTCTTAGGATTTAGGATAAAAGACCCTAGACTCGGATTTTGGTATCTTTTTTTAATTAGTGAAAGACTAAACCGGTAACACGTGTTAGGCGTTGACTTATCCCTGCTCAGGATTCGGGATAAAATTCCCCATGCATAAAAGGCATGAATTTTGTTGCTACGATGTTGAATACATAGACTCATTCGTTTTCACGGGAACGAACCACCCAGCAACGTGGGTTAAGCGCTAACTCATCCCTACTTAGACTTCGGGATAAAATACCCCAGATTGGTATTCTGGTGTCTTATTCAATCGGTAAAATACTAAACCGACAACATGTGTTAGGTGCTGACTTATCCCTTCTTAGGCTTCGGGATAAAATTCCTCAGACTTGGATCCTGGTGTCTTTTTTAATTGGTGAAAGACTAAACCGGCAACGTATGTTAGGCGTTGACTTATCCCTGCTTAGGATTTGGGATAAAATTCTCCGCACGTGTAAAGCACGGTTTATGGTGTTATTAATAACAACCTACAATAATGTCGAATATGTGGGCTTCTGTCTTTTTTACAGTCAAGAACTAACCGGTGGTGCGTGTTAGGCACTGACCTATCCCTTCTTAGGCTTCGGAATAAAATTCCCCAGATTTAGATTCTGGTGTCTTCTTCAATTGGTAAAAGATTAAACCGGCAACGTATGTTAGACATTGACTTATCTCTACTTAGGATTCGGGATAAAATTCCCCACGTGTGTGAAGCATGGATTATGGTGTTATTAATAACAACCTGACACAATATCAAATATGTAGGCTTTTGTCATTTTTTACGGTCAAGGACTAACCAGCAACGCGTGTTAGATGCTGACTTATCCTTACTTAGGCTTCGGGATAAAATTCCCCAGACTAGAATTCTGGTGTCTTTTTCAATCGGTGAAAGACTAAACCGGCAACGCGTGTTAGGCATTGACTTATCCCTACATAGGATTCGGGATAAAATTCTCCACACATGTGAAGGACGGATTTTGGCGTTATTAATAACAACCTGCTAAAATGTCGAATATGTGGGCTTTTATCCTTTTTACGGTTAAGGACTAACCGGCAACGCGTGTTAGGCGCTGACTTATCCCTACTTAGGATTCAGGATAAAATTCCATGTGCATGAACTACACAGATTTAGAGTTGAGAATAAGTGGTGCCTTCTCTTGGGGCAAAGACGGACCCAGAATAGGAGGGGAAGAATTTTATATTCTATCTCCTAAAACTGAAGAGGAAGAATTTTATATTCTATTTTAAGTTGCAAAGGAGACTTGAAGTGGGATCTCCACCTCAAGAATCCGAAAAGGTGAAACTAGGAGTGGGATCTCCACTCCGAGAATCAGAAAGATTTAGATAACCATAACTTTTATAGGATTGGTTACCTGATTTGAAAATTAAATTCCGACTCTAGTCCTAACTTTTATAGGTTTGACCGAAGGGGAAAGAGTGAAAGCCTTTCGTTCATCGAAATGGAATTCTGAATTTGGCCCTAACTGTCTACAGGTTTGACCAAGCGGAGATTTGAGACAATCTTAACTTTTATAGGTTTGATAGCTCAATTTATGGACCTCTCATTCATTGAAGGAATCGACAGGGGATTTTGGTTTTGGTCCTAACTATAGGAATGTTTGACCAAGTGAACAGTGAGAGTGGGAGTACAAATCATAGTAGGAGTGTTGATTCGTACAAATCACTCAAAGGGGGTTCCTAGTGTTAAGCGACAAATACTTAACACATAGGGGTTTGACAATTGTCAATAAACAGAAGATTAAAATCCCGAGTACTATGTCCAGACTCTAAGAATGGGATTGTTGAGTGCGCAGACGTAGCGGGAGTTTGAGTGGGAGCTTAGTGTTTATCACTTTGCTTGTAATGATTAGGTTATCCCTAAGAATATTAAGTTTAACATTCTTCCGGGAACTTCCCATTACATGAATCATCTACCCCCAGCTTTCTTTGCAAAACTGGGTTTATTATTGTATTCAGTTGAATGATCGGGTTATCCTTAAGAATACTAGACATGGAACTCTCCAGGAACTTCCCGTGGAAGAAAGAAAATAGTTTAGACTCATATACCGGTTGGAGTTTTGAGGAGCAGTTTATACTCGTATACTCTTCGGAGTGTGAATGAGTTGTTTATACTCTTATATTTTTCTGAGTGTGAAGGAGAAGTTTATACTCTTATACTTTTCAAAGAGTGAAGGAGCAGTTTATACTTTAATACTTTTCAGAGTGTTTGTCACGCCCCGCTTCCCAAAATACACGGGAATCGGAACGTGAACAAGCCCGCGATGTATTAGATTGAGAAGAAATATACTCTACTTTTTTTTCTCTTTTCTTTTCTTCTCAATCCAATACGCTAAGCGTCTAGAAATAAATATAATACGAAGTCACAGGTCCCCGATCACACATAGTAAGAATATAAAAACAACCCAGAATAAAATAGACATATCATCAATGGCAAATCATCCCAGACATAAAATATGGGTCAAACGTACCCTTATTACAACAACAGTTCAACTAGGAAATAAAAATACATAGTCCATAAAGAAAATACTGTTAAAATACTAAATCCAACATTAACTAAAGAAAAGTACGGTAAAAGAGTTTTAATGTCTAGCTACTACTACGAAAGAAAACCACTACGCTTCAGCTGGTACTTCTACTCCTTCTGCAAGATACACTTGCTAAGAATCTTCTGGCTCCTGAACTATCCCGAACTGAGGCTGCTCATCTCCTAAATCTGACGTACATCCAGAAAATAGGAGTACGTCAGCGTGTGAAACACACGGCAAGATCCCCCAAGGCAGAAACAAATACAATAACAGTAATAATAACATATGCGTGGTCAATGCGATAACAAAAATAGAAATAGAACATGTGATGATAGTAATAACGATAGAGGCATGCAACTGGAATACTAATAGTCAGATAAATCCAAAAATCAACCAAGTGACAAGATCATGCAGGTAGCGATCAGAAAACATCCAAGCAACACGGTCATACAATAGATGGAATTAACACTTAAAAATCTACAACTCGAGACGTAGTACGTCGAGCGAAATAATCCAAACAAGGAAACCCTCATGTATATACCATATGTCTCAAATTATAGATAATTAAATATTAATCCCGATCTATGTATGAAAAGAAGTACAACCGGCCTACATCTCACATGACTCATACTTAGCCAAGAATCGAGGTCATGTAACTAACCATCACATCACTCATCTCAAATAATCAACAATCTCAATACCCTTGCTCCTCAGACCCACCCCAGGCCGAAACAAGACACTGGCGCGAGCCTGAAAAACAAATAATAATCTCGATATCATCTCACCTCAGACCCACCCCAGGCCGAAACAAGACACTGGTGCGAGCCTGGAAATAATCAACAACCACAATATCACTGCTCCTCAGACCCACCCCAGGCCGAAACAAGACACTGGCGAGAGCCTGGTAATAATCACAATCACATCTACTCACATGAACTAAGATTGCCTACCCTAGCATCTCTAGTATTTCTAAGTCAACAATATAAACATGTCTCTAGGTCTCGTTCGTCATACATAAGCCACTAAGGTCATGAACTACTAATGATTCTCAATCACAACAAGCAATGTAACTGATCATGAGCAATAACATCATAACATATCAGATAATCAAGTTTAAGAAATTTGAATCATAAAATTGTTCTAAAATAACCTTCTAAAATAATAAATTTGTTTACTTAAAATAATCCTTTCGCAAAATAAATTCTTTCAAAATAATCTCTTTTTTCAAAACAAATTCCGTTAATTTATTTATAATTATTCTAAAATGATTCTTTTCCCAAGATAATTCCTTTTATAAATTTCCTAAAATGATTCCGTTCTCAAAATAAGTTCTTTTTAATAAATATAATTATCCAAAAGTGATTTCGCTGCCAAAATAAATTCTTTTAACTCATCATAAATATTCTAAAAATTCTATGTATCATAATTCATGATTTATCTAATATTATTCATCAGACAACCCACGCAGATAAATATGTCACAAAGAACTATGCAAATAAATTATAACAAGTATAGTATTCAGATCTGAGCAAGAAGGATCTTGCCTTGGGTATATCGTGGACTGTATTAGGGACCGTCGGGGTGATTGCACAGCGTTACGACGAGTTTCGCGGAATCGACGGCTAAAATAACAATTAGAGTATTAATGCGACGTACGATATTCGAACGAGTATAACAAGGTGTAGATATGGAGCCCAAGTGAAAGAAATATACCGTATGACAGACAACACGAAGGGCTACGCACCAGCGAAGGAATCGACGGAAACGGAGGTCGGAGTTGGCCGGAAAACGCGCGCAAAGTTGGCTCTGGACTGCAGTTTTCTGCAGTGAGCTGATTCGAGCTCGCCGGCGGTGGTGGCCAAAGCAGCGGCCGCGGGGGTGGTGTCGCTGATCGGGAGGGTGATGGCGGCGGTGACTGGCGGGGCGTTCGTCGGAGGAGACGAGAGAGGAGGGGGTGTGCGGCTGGTGGAGTTCTTGACAGCGGCGCGCGCGTGTCTGAGCTCAGGGGGAGGCGGCCATGGACGGCTGCAGGAGGTGGTCGTCGACGTGGAGGTGCTGGAGCTCGGTGTCGGATCTGAGGGTGGTCGTAGTCGTCGAAGCAGCGGCCTAGGGCTGGCGGTGCTCGAGTTCGCCGGCGACGGGGGCGAGGGGAGCGACGGAACGGCGCGGTGTTGGGTGGCGGCAAGGATGGTCGGAGCTGCGGTGAAGGGAGAGGAGGTCGGAGGTCGAGCTCGGGGTCGGAGGCGGGTCCGGCGGGGCTTTCGTCGGCTCGGGGAGAGGAGAGGGGCGGCGAGCAGGGGTTGGACGAGCGGCGTAGGGCGGAGATGGGAGATGGTGTTGAGGGTTGGGTTTTTCCTTTTTTTTTTTCTCTGGGATTGGGAGAGAACGAGAGGAAGAAGAAATAGAAGGAGAGAGAGAGTGATTGGAGAGAGAAGATGAGTTGTCAAATTGTGAGAGGGTGGGAGAATAGGAAAGTGTGAGAGGGATTTACGGGAATAAAAAGGAAGGGTATATAAGCTGATTAGGAATTGATATGGGGGAAAAATAGGAAATAATTCAAATTCAAATGAGAAAAATAAGAGGGAAAAATTTGAAAATATCATGTAATATTCTAAATTATATTAATAATTAATAATCAACCAAAAAATCTTTTTATTAATATTTATATCCCACTATACTATGCTCAAGTTTATATCAAATATAACAAGGTTATTAATAATATTAGTCACCAAAGGATTATAAATAAAAATCACTAAACCGTAAATTAATATTTAGCAGAATTAAAAAAATACAAGACTATATATTTTATTATTTATTTATTTTAAAAACTCAGAAAATTCCAGAAATTAGGAAAAATATTAATAAAATATATTATATTATTTTAAATACTAGAAAATTTTATTTAAATACGTATCAAAATTCACGGTTGTTACAGTGTTCATCCGACTTAATTAAGCGTTATGACGCCGGCTTCAACCAAGGTTTGTATACTATTTTTAAGAGTAAAGCAATCCTTGGTGGGATGAAGGATCCTCCTGTGATACGCACAGTACTTTGGATCCGAGATATTATCAGCTTCCTCCTGATTTGTGATAGGTGGCAGCTTGATCTTGTTGTTTTCAAGGAGGGATTCGAAAATAGCTGGAACATCTTCATCCTTGAATGAGTACTCTTTTTGGAGTCTCGGACCCAAAGTCTTCTGCTGTCTTCGGGGTTGCTGTTGTGACGTCTGATTAACATCAATAGCAACTGTAGGGGCCTTCCCTTTACCACGAGAGAGGAAGCTTGAGTTCGGAGAGTTAGCCGCTGGTTGGCTTCTCTCGGTTTTCTTCCTTTTAAGGAAGCGTTCGGCCTGTTCTCCGCGCGTCATCAACTCTTTTCATGTGTTGGATGGTGCGACTCCCATAACTTCCAATATCTTAATAGATAGGTTGTTATGACATGTTTGGAGGATGAAGTCCTCCGTGATCGGATCTCGGCAGTTCATCGCCTTATTTCGGAAACGTTTGATGAAGTCGTTGACTGTCTCTTCGTCTTCCTGTTTCTCCTAAAAGAGTGTCCTGATGGATATCTCGACGTCGTCGTCAAAGAAATTGCCGAGGAATGAGCTCTCCATACCGTCCCAGCTGTTGATACTTCTAGGCTTGAGACGGCGGTACCAACCAAAGGTAGGCCCACGAAGGGTGCCGACGAATGACCGAACCATCAAGTCTTCATTGCCGGAGATCATGCCTAAGTGGGACTTGAAGTAGATTAGATGCTGAGTGGGTGAGCCCTTCCCGTCGAACGGCGTGAAGTTGATTAGGTTGAACTTCGCAGGATACGAGATCGAATCCCACTCTCTCGGGTAAGGACACAGAATGCCTGTCTTCTTTACCTCTCGAGCAGAAATCAGAGCGTTAATTTTGCTCTCAAGGTCTTTTATTTTCTCATCCTCGTCTGTGTCATGTTTTGAACAATTTCCAAGAGGAACAATGTGGTCACCCCCGGCATTATTATCTTTGGCTGGACCACCCCTAACGTTGTTATCTGTAGGGGGTGCATTTGAACCACCCCCAGTATTTTTGGAGGGTACGTCAGCCATGATGATTTCGTCCACTTATGGATCGCTGGCAACTACAGCATTCTGGGTGCGGCGGCTTGATTCACCAAGTTGATAGGACAGAGCCTGCATCTGTCAGTCATGCTCTTCCTTCATCTGTGTCATGGCTATTTCTAATTTGAACTTGAAGTTCTCTTTTTGCTTAGCCAAAGCATCCTCGATGATCTTGGTCATTTGTTCCGCGTTGATCAAGAAAGCCTCACGAGATTGTCCTATGTTGGACACCGCATTGTCTGAAGCGATGACAGAGTTTCACATCTGATGCTTCATCATCTAAGGATAATCCGCTATTCATCCTTTGATAGTCCCCACGCCTAGTAGTTCCTGCATGTAACCGAGTTATACGTTGGGATACATCTAAAAAATGACAAGAAGTGAAACTTTGCGTCGACTTCCCTTTATCAGCCATATTGATAGTGACCTCTGGGAGTTCGTCGTCTTGCACAGCTGATCTTTTTCTATAGAAACGCCTTAGCTTAGTTTCCAACGTTTTATAGGAAAGCCTTCGGAATATTGAGACCCTTTGTGGAGCGGTCTTGGGGTAGCTACACGTTGATAATACCGCCCTGATAATTTTGGTACACGGACAGTGAGAGTCCGCTTTTCGGGTACCTCTCTTTAGAGATTTATTCGTACCCCCAGCCCGATAGTATAACTCATCGACATTACGGTCAGAGTAACCTATCGGCTGTTTACATGAATTCTCAGGTATAACGCATTCGTCTAATTGACGCGTTTTCTTCTGAGTAAACAACGCCTTGTTGGCGTCTGTAGGAGTCACTCATTTGGAATCACATTTTTCTAAGGGGTAAACCTTAACGGGCTCCTGGCCTTTTGTACGCACCCTAAGCGGGCGGTTACAAGAATCAACTTGTTAGGAGGTCGCGTACGACCCCCAGTCTGGATGTTTCCTTGAGGTTCCTTCAACGGTCCTAAGCGTTCCTTAACAGGCGCCTTGCCTCGATCTTCGGGTAGAGAACAGATGTAATCCTTCAATGGAATTCTATCTCTGGGGAGGTCCATACCGCCATAGGGTTCTACCGAAGACGTGGGAGCGGAAGAAACGGGATCCGAAGTTGACAAAGGCTGGGGAGCAATGTCACCTGCTTTTGCCTTAGGCGTTGATTTAGCCTTCGGCATCCAAGTTTGTTTGGATCTCATTGATCTCTTAACCGCCTCTGCCTTTTGCATTTCTTTTGCTTTTCACACTAGGATCTAGGCATGCGTAAGAAATGCATAACGCTTCTGAATGCGCTCCTCAAGAGTGGAACGGTTCCATTTGACATGAACCCATTCGTTAGTAGGTGGTTGGGAGGAGGTTCCCGAAGCTTGATGCTGGAACACTTGGTGCTTTCTAAGTTTCAGATACGCATCATAGCAGATCCTATCAACAAGCTTCAAAGCCTTGGAAAATTAGCACGCGAGATGTTGACAGCGCCTTTGATGAGCCCTCTTTGTCAGCACTGGTGCACTTTCAACGGGCAACTCTTTGACTTTCGAAGAGTTGTCATGAATGTTGGATCTGGTTTCTTTAGAGGCCTGAGAGGGGTCTTTCACTGCATTTGGGTTCAGATCATCAGCCCTGGTCTTCGATCTGAAGGCACGTTCTTCGCGGTAGTGGTTTTCCTACATTTGTAAGAAGAAGATCTAGAGGAGGAGGAGGAAATATATTTCTCGAATTTTTGCTAGTCGAATACATATTCGACCTCTTAGAACACCGGGATCTTAATCGTCGGCTGGGGCACGACAGCTTCAGCATCGAAGCTGTTGGCTCCCACTGTGGTCGCCAGCTTATTTGGGTAGAAAATTAATTTCTTTATTGAGCTACTCATTAAAACTTCAGTCGTTATAATGAAAATACAAAAAGATAATCTTTTTATAAGACTTTTACACAATGAAAGTATAATTCTCGTCAAACAGCACAGAGATCGTTTATCGGTCTTCTTCTTGCATGGGATCTTGGCCTGTGATAGGGACGTTGATATCCGTGGACCACCAAACAATCAAATCAGATCTGGAGCTTCGTCGATTCATGAAGGAATCAAGAAGCCGAAGTGCTTATCTCAGCAACAGCGAGATAATTGCTCTTCTTAAGATCACCGCAACGGGGTAATCTTAAGGGACGAACCGGGCTGCAGCTCTGACGAACTCCTCTTCTTTATGCCAAAGAATCCGCTGAAGTCACCTCCTCCTCTCTAAAATTCGTGGCTCTTCAATCCTTAATTCGGTAGGGGTTCGCCAACGCTCGAGAATTCTAAATCCAAAAAATTGAAGGCCCTAGGCTATATTTATAGGCTTCAGGAGCCCTGTGTTCGGATAAGAACGGTCGATTCCCTTTTATCTTTAGTTGAAACCACTTAACCATATTACTAAATTAGTTAGAGCAAATCCAGATTGTTAACGATCGAAAAAAACCGTTGAAAACAACCAAAATCAGCATTTTCGTGTTGCAGGTACTTATGAGTGTCTCGGCATGGCCGAGACACTTAATAGTGTCTCAGCGTGGCCGAGACACTTAATAGTGTTTGGGCCAAGCCGTGATACTTTAGAGTGTCTTGGCTTGGCCGATACACTCAAGAGTGTCTTGGCTTGGGAGTGTCTTGGCTTGGCAGAGACACTTATAAGTGTCTTGGCCAAGCCAAGACAGCCCAGGGTGTCTCGGTTTAGTTTTTTTTATTTTTGGTGCGTAGAGTTTGTTTCCACCATATATTCGTCGTCCGGACTCTGAATTACGTGGTTCAAGATGCGTCAAAAAGCCGACGAGGAGATCTACAGGCTCCCATGATTAATTCATATGTGAAGTAAATAGGACACGAGGGGTGCTCTGCCTTTCGTAAACAACGCGAGGCTCCCGATCAGCTCTTTTTCTGTTATTCCGAAGTTCAGTTGCTTCGTATGATCCGTCGACTCACTTCATGCGTTTGTCATTATCAAATAAGCTTATGTAACTCTAATAGCGACATTCATCATCTTCTCCCTGTCTCGAGCCACATGCGGGGACCTATGAGCAATTTTTGACGCCTACAATAAGTCGTAATTCCTAACACTTGAGGGAGACACGGGTAGGCTAACACTTGAGGTGCATTTGTGTGGGTTTTTTAGCATGCATATTGTCTTTTTTTTACCCCATTTTTTATGGTGATAAAGGTGGAGAAAAATCTCCTCATTTGTGCATATATTAAGGAGGAGCCTTATAGATAGGGGAACAACTATCTATAAGATAAATTGTCAATTTTACTTGCTCTTGCATAATGGTTGTTTGTCATCATAAAAAAGGGGGAGATTGTTAGGTTCTTTTTTTTTGAAGATGATTTACAAACATCAGTATTGGTGCTATATTGTAGATCACAAATCATGAGCACCTTTTATGGAGGATTGGATGGAAAATGAGTTATAACGAAAATATCCAAGGAGGTGGAGGTAAAATGATGAAGCAATGCTTTTAAGAGCACCATATACATAAGAAGCTTCATCTACTCCAGAGCAAATATTAAGACTCAAGTCATGTATTTTTATATGAGGGATATTTGCTATTTATTTTTCTCTCTAGTACTTAATATAGGCAAGTAGTTTGTTGATTACATTTGAAGCTCATGGGATATCACACTTGCACACTTTCATAACTCGTATTTTGGTACTTTTGCTAAAATGATGATTTTCACACATACGAGGATCTTTTTGTAAAATTCTTTTTCAAACAAGTTTATCAAAATGTTTATAAACTATTCCCAAAGTTTTATATTTTTTGGAGTTTATTTACCTATTTTTAATAGGCCATTGAAACTCAATTTCAAAATCGATTCGGGCTGATAACTTGTTATCAGTCGACTGATGTCATCAGTCGACTGATGTGTCGACTGATGAAACTGCTAGAAATCATTAAAAGTTTCTGTTCTGTTTTGGTCAACTGACCAGTCGACTGACGAGTTGTTAGTCGACTGAAAGTGATCGTCAGTCGACTGATGAGGTGGTAATTGAATACAACGTTCAGCTCATCAATCGACTGATGCTTCCCGTCAGTCGACTGATAAGCAGTCTAACGACTAGTTTTTCTCAGAATCTGTCTCTCGGTTTTTAGGGGATTTTCACTGGTTCTTTGGGGTTTTGGCTGTTGTCTTCTCTTCCTATAAATACCCAACAACCCCAACTACTTCAGTAAACCAAGCTTTTACTGTAAATCTCTTGTGTTTGAGTTTTATTGTTTTCAAAGAGCTTCAACTTTCATTTGCTTTCACTAATTCAAAGCCCACATCCCAAGCTTCAATTGCAATCTTCTCTCTTTCCATAGGGCTACTATAAAGAGAGAGTTTCTCTTCATTTTTCTACTGTTGTGAGCTAGATCTCGTGGATGTTTGGGTCAAAAGTTGATGTTTTCATTGCCTTGAATCTATTACAATTTTGGTCGTTACAATAAACTCAAATAAATGAGAAAAATAGATCTTTTTATAAGATCGACTTATACAATGAAAATGTAAAATAGTACAACTCTTGTTAAACAACACAACGCACTACAACAAAATACAGTATTGCCGACGAAACAAATACGTCGACAAAAGTTTCAAAAACGTCGGGAAAAATCTTTCCCGACGCAAAATATAGAGTCGCTAACGCGTCACCAAAAGTGCGTCAAGGAAAGTATTTGGCGACGCAAACACAATGCATCGGTAAAAGTAATTACTTTTGGCGACGCTCAATACGTCGGGAAAAGTACATTTTTTAGCGACGCATAATATTTTGCGTCGGCAAAAGCATGCAGAATTTTTTCATATATAACAGTTCGTCGGCAAAACTTGTGCTTTTGGCGACGCAAGCAATGTCGGCAAAAGCCAATCCGTCGGTAAAAGATGACCTTTAGCGACGCAAATTTATTCGTCGCTAAAAGTTATACTTTTAGCGACGCTAGTTATCGTCAGCAAAAGTGTACCTTTTAGCGACGCAGAGTATTGCGTCGCCAAAAGTAATATCTTTGGCGACGTATTGCAGCGTCGCTAAAAGATATTACTTTTGGCGACGTAATATTCTGCGTCGGCAAAAGTGTTACTTTTAGCGACGCAGATTAATACGTCGCTAAATGTTAAAAATTTAGCGACGCTAAATTGCGTCGGCAAAAATATAATTTCTAGCATAATTATTAAAAAGTATATTTTGTCGAAACTTGTTTGCATCGCCAAAAGTAATATCTTTTCTGTCAACTACAAGCCTACACTGAACATGAACCTCCACAAAAAATTTACTCTCATTCACATCAACAAAGAAACCAAACATCAAATTATACTCCAAACAAGTTGCATATTATGATAAACAAAGAATTTGCTCCCATTGGGAAAGTTTTGTTAAAGAGAGTCAGCAAAAAATTACATTAAAAGAACTTGTTACATTGTGTAGGCAAGAAAAAGAAATACATGAAATATTGCTGGATTATAATTCATCTTCTGGGTGCTGATCTAAAGTATAGTCCTCATTTCTCTTCCTCCTCAGCATCTCAATGACTTCTTCAAGAGGTGGATCTCCCGGCCTTCGAAATGTTTGCACCCCTATCTTCATCTCATATGCTTCTCGCTCAGAACAAATTCTTTCAACTGCAGAAAACAAATCTCTTATGTGGGATGAATTTTTATCCAAATGAATTATTTTCTGCAGTATACGAACTAACTTGAAGAACTGAATAGAAGAATAAGATTCATGTAACTAACTTATCTGCAGTATATGAACTAACTTGAAGAACTGAATAGAAGAATAAGATTTATGTAACTAACTTATCTGCAGTATACGAACTAATTTTTATCCAATGTAAATTTGTATGCATGTGAGTTCAAATTATCATAAATTTGAACACAATGAACCGTGAATCACATTCATAACATACAAGGGACTATAAACAAATCCTACAAGTTCTATAGCTATGGTTCAGAATATTTACACAATTGCGAACTCTCAAAATGATAATTTGAAGAACTGAATATTTACACAATCACATTCATAACATACAAGGGACTGTAAACTTGAAGAACTGAATATTTACACAATAGCGATGATTCATTACTGTCCAATAAAGCTTGTGTTCAAACTTTCACCAGCATTCTCACTAACACAGGCAAGGAGCAAACTAAAGTTTGGATTTAAGTCAAATAGGATTGAACAGTCATCACCCATGATAAGATATGTAGATAAGTTTGTATAGACAAATTGTCAAATTCATGAAGGTTTTCCACCCATATTAGAATTTGAGGATGTAGATAATCAAGTACAGCGCCGTTGAACAAATAATAATAAATTAAATATACAAATACGAACTCTTGCTTAATTTACATATCAGTTATCACAACATTAGTTATACATGTATAAACATATTTTCACTTCATCTAGGTAGGGACTCCAATACTACTACGTGTAATCGACTGGCACAATTTTACATGGGTAGCACAAAATATAACTACCAGTTTGAATTTCATCTAGGTAGGGACTCCAATACTACTAAATCTCTTATATGAAAAGACATTAAATTGGTCATTACATTTTATTTTTTTTTGTGACTGATGACATAAGAAATCATCGGAAAGAATATCCAAAACTTATATGCATACTCCTGTTAGCATGTACATCAGGTGCTCCTCCAATGTTTGGAAGATGATTATAATGATGTTGACAGATAAATGAAGGAGTTGAAATTAAGTTATGTTAAGAAGTTACTTTGGTGTTGAAGCAAGTCTGACCTCATCTTGATGAGAAATCTCTACTACCACCGCTCGCTGCAAGCTGGCTACGTGCAAATAGCTGATGCACTAAAACCTCAAGATTAGCAGTACATTTAAGCATGAATATACATATAAGCATTAATATACATATAAGCATGAATATACATATAAGCTTGTGAAGAAACATACAAAAGAAAAGATATTAGTTGAGAATGCAGTCAAGAGTTAAACAAGAGGCAAGACATTAGTAAAGGCTCCGAATGAATCATGCATCATAATATATTGAACTAATCCTTAAATCTAAATCCAAACCCAAACGAGTCCATATACTTCACTAGTTACTTTAATGACCTCATCTGCAAACATCTAACCAGAACTCGCCAGAACTAACAAAACCTTTTGTACAGCTGAACACAATTAACACAAATATATTTCTAAAAGAGCCGAAATCTCGCATCATATTTCGGTTGAATAGACAAGCATTGTACGCCAAAATTGAGTAGCTGCTCATGAAACAATATTATACAAATGTATGAGATTATGATGAAGGAAACAACATTGCATTAATCAAAGCAAAAGCTACTTATGGCCACAAATTCGAAATATACGTGTACGGAAGTTACTTAAGGATTGGAAGTGGTAGAGGAGAACTATAGTGCTCACGCAAGTAATGAACGCAGCATTATTATCATCAGTATGCTCTTGTGTGGTATGAATATAGTAACCTGCATAACTTCAGAACCGGGCATGTGTTACTAATCTAAGAGGTAATGTCATACTCTACATAGAAACCAAAAAAGGGTGAATTATTAATGAGCTTCTTTCATCTCTCATGAATCAATACGTGGCAGGGTATTACTATATAATGATATCAATCAAAGAATAAATCTAAGAGTTGGTACTAATCCACTATTTACTGCAACATAGAAGATTAAAAAAATACCCAAACTCTCATAATGATCGCCTCTCGAATTCCAGCATCAATATTGTCCCAACCACCATTGCGAACCGGTGCAGATGTTCGGATCTCCTTCCCAATCTCATTCGCGAGGGATGTCGCATGCTCCCCCTCCGGTGCTCCACTCGAGGAAGGGATCGGAACTGAAATCGCATGACCCAATTGTCATAACAAAGTTACTTGCTGACTTGTAATGTGAAAGCAGTTGAAATCAAAATTAGCATGAGCATTTATAGTTCTCAGTACATGTGGAAACAAATTATATACCTCTAAAAAAGAAAGGAAGGAACCAAGGAGATGAAGATATTCTCCCGTGGCTTACGGGCTCCTTCGATGTGCGAGCACGCTTCCGCAAAGGCATGAAACACCCACCCCACCCACGTGCGCATCTTGGATCTAGTTAGAAATTGAATGATGAGTGCTTTCTGGTTTTGAGTCTGTCTGATTTCTTCCTTCCATGTATCCTTTCCCCTAAGTCTCTAGAAATTCCAGTTTTTCCACCTTTAAACTATTTTTTTTTTGGTAGAAGCACACCACCTGGAGTATATACAAAATTTACCTTGTGGTTTTGTTAAGAAATGTTTGTTTTCAACTATAACACTTATTACAGTTGTTGATAATGTTTTATTATTTGGTGGAATAATTCTACCTTAGCCAGATTACATTGGCATTTTCCCCACTGGTATGGGTTTCTTGCTATACAAATATGTATTTGAAGTTTTGGAATCACATTGTATCAGAGTTCAGCGAGTTTTTGTTGGATTAACTTTGATTGGAGGCTTCTTAAGTTTCATTCTGTTAAAAACTACGCATTCAGATTTTTCGATAGCTGGCATACTTTTAACAAGCCAACAGGATTCATGAAAGTTGGAAACAGTCTATAATCTTAGACCAAATCCTGACATATCTGAATTAAGTTAAGAAACCACATCAGATATCTCATTATAGTGATTTCACTTGACCAATAACCTATACTCTCAGGTCATGATTATTTTTTGTTCTTTGCAAACATTATAAAAAAATTGAATTAAAACCAGACCTCCTATAATTGTCTGCATTATAAATTTAAGAGAAAGAAAGAAAGAAGAATTTATGTAACCCATGTGTACTAGTTGCATGCACATTCAAATTCCTTAGCTTAAGATGCATGATATATGAACTTTTACATTCATCCTCCAAATTATAGCATGATCTCAGTTTATGAACTTTACAGGTTTAAGTCATTTCGGTTAGAGCCTGGACAGCATGTCAGAAACCCAAGAAAGGGCGGCATCATCGACTCCGACAGAGAGGTTCTTGCAAGGGGAGATGGTACCCATGAGCATCATGTCTTGTAACAAACTTTGAATTTGGATAATAAATTAAGCTTTTCCTGATAAATAATGATAGCAACTGTGGATAGAAGTGTTGTAAAACTAACTGAACACTGTCCAGATTATTTACTGGCAAGTAGTTTTCTGAATTAAGGAAATTTGAAAGTGCCACCTCAAGGATTTTTACAAATAATTATCAAACACGCCGGCTGTCTAAAAGCAGGAAATATGTAGAAAGGTACTGTACTGATTGCGTGTCTAATTATGCGTGTACGCATAAAGATCTCAAAAAGAAGAAACTTTGACTGAGGATTCCAGTAAATCTCAGTAGGTAACCAATCAACAAAATTAATCTTGTTGAATCTGATCTTATGTAAATTCTTAAATTTATTCCTAAATGAAATTTTCCATGTTATAGTAGTTCGAGAAACATATTCCATGGCTGGTACTTTGAGTAAACATATTCTGTGGATTCACAATATCATAAATAAAAAAAAACTATAAAGTGATACGACCGAAACAAGGGTATAAGATTATTCAAATGATGAAACTGTTTCTTTCTGGCATCTCTAAATTCCATTTTCAATGTTTTTCTACTACTAATATTTGTGAATCTGCACATTTGTGGACTTATGAAATTGACATACTTGAAAGGTTTCTGGCATCCCTCTTTGAAGTGGCTCTTCATTAGCTTGCTGAAGGCAAACACGGTTAGTTATATATATAGCTTGGTTTGTTGGAATGCCATTCTCAAACCTATTGATTTATTGATGTGCAGAGTTTAATAACCAAGAATCAAATACTTTAAGTGAGATAATACTACAAAATTATCTATTCGGTCTACAATCTCTCTCCTCTACAATTTGTCAAGAGATAATCTCCTCTACAAAATAATCTATTCCAGTACAAAATTTTTATTCCTGCACAACTTCAGTTTCTTAATAGGGGTTCTCTGGCTAGAGCATAAGTAAGTGAATCAAATACTCTAATAAGGTAAGATGTGTATAATTAAAGAATCAACCCATGAGATGACGTTAAAAACTTACTTGTTTCCTCAAATATTTCGTAGACAATAAAAGCACAGATTCAAGAATCATGACCCAATAGAAACCCTAGGGTTACAACTCAAAACAAATGAAAACTAATAAGATACCCAAAAAAATTAGGGCAAATTCAGTACCTTGAAATGTTCCTGCAGCTCGATCTCACGATCCTCCTCGTTGAGCGGGAGGAGGAGGAGGAGAGGCGGCGAGATCCGACGGAGGCGGCGGTGAACTTCGACGAAGGCGGCGATGAACTTCGACGGAGGCAGCGAACTCCGACGAAGGCGGCGATCTCCGATGATGGCGGCAGTGAAATTCGACGAAGGCGGCGAACTTCAGATCAGAGAAAATAAATGGGGGGAATTTTCTGATGTGAGAGAGAACGGGGGTGGGGCTTTTTTACTCCTACCTAAAAATAATAGGGGTGGGGGATTTTCCCTCCTTTGTACGGCTGGGGAAAATTTAGGGGGGGCTTTGGCGACGCTGATAAATAAAGAAGCGTCGTAAAAAATGTAACATTTAGCGACGTCAACCAGAAACGTTGGGAAAAGAAAACTTTTAGCGAAGTTAGCCTAATACGTCGCGATAAATGCACACTATTAGCGACGCTAATCCTAAAACGTCGCTAAAAAGTTATATTTTTGCCGACGAAAATTAAAAAACGTCGGGAAATCCATAACTTTTACCGACACTATGTTAAAACGTCGCTAAAAATATACACTTTTAGCGACGCTAATTATAAACGTCGGGAAATATATATTTTTTGCCGACGCTAACTAAAAGCGTCGGGAAAAACATAATTTTTGGCGACGTTTTTATCCATGCGTCGGGAATAAGCGTCGGGAAAAGTGCAATTTGTTGTAGTGACGTACGTTTATCACCCGTTGCCTGTGTTGGAACTTCGCCTATGTCGGGGACGTTAATATTCGTGGACCGCCGCGGATAGGATCTGGTTGATAGATTAAATTAATCAAAGCTCTTACTTCACAAAGGAAGTAATCGTTGTAGCGGTAATCCTGACCAAGCAAGATTACGGCTTTTCTCGAGATTAAGACTAAGCTTAAATCCGAAGGAATAGGGGACCGGTCTCAAATCTCTCGAACTCTACTCTTTATGTACATAAATTCGCTAAGATCTGCTAACCCTCACTGTAAATTCATGACTCCACTCTCCAATTCGGTAGCGTTTTACCCTCTTGATCTCCCCCCAATGAAATGAGCCCCTAGACCTGTATTTATAGGCTTTGGTTGGGGGATAGTTGGATAAGAATGAGTAATTTGACCTTATCTTTAGTTAATAATGGCCTAACCATGTTTGTGGATGATATCAAGTTAGTTGGGAACCCCTGGAACGGATAAATCCTGCGAAAACCGCTTAAAAACCATCGAAAATGAGTTTGGGGATAAAATCTGCACGACGGGCACTGGTGACCCACGGAGGGCGCGAGTTGGCTGCGTCCGACCCGCGCGGGCACGGGACGCACCTGTACAGGTGCGGGTCAGTTGCGACCGACCCAAGCTTGCGCGGGAAATTTGACCTTGGCTAAACTTTTTGGTGTTTTTTGATTTTCTGGAACTTGTATTTTCTGCTATTTTGCATATTTGATCGTCTTGTTGACTTGCACGCGTCGTTAACTCACTTCATACGTTCGTTATCTTCTTTATGGCACTTGGAACTGACCGACAAGCGCATCGAGAACTTTGGATCCGACAGACAAGCGTGTCAGGCACTTTGGATCTGACCGACGAGCGCGTCGGGTGCTTTGGATCTAACCGACAAGGGTGTCGGGTGCTTTGGATCTAACCGACGCGCGCGAGCTGACTGGCAAGCATGTTCGGTCACTTGGAGCTGATTGACATGCGTGAGCTGACTAACGAGCGTGACGGCCAATTAGAGGCAGCCAATGAGCACACGAGACACAGTTGGTTTGCTATTCCGGTTCATGCACTTGTCGGTGTCAGATAATCCTCTTAGACTCAGATAACGACATTCGTCATCTTCTCTCCATCTCGAGCTGTGTACGGATACCTATAGGCATTTTTAGATGCCTACAGATACCCCCTCTAATGTGTTTCAGCCTTATTCCTTTATATAAGAGCCTGAAATACTTTGGATTTTATAGGCCTCACCTTCAGTCGGTGTCAAAGGACCTGTAACTGGCTTTAATTCTTGACGTCTTCACCCTTTAGCATATTTGGTGTTTTGTTGAATAGATAAAGTTCTTCCGATGCTACGTTTATCGTCTGACCATTATCGAAATCTTGAGCCGAAGTTTGTGTATAAGCAATTGAACTTAGCTCGTGTTATTGAGTTGATGTTGAACTGATCATCTTCGTCAGGAATTCATATCTGGATCTCAATTGAACTCCCTGGAATCATCCTTTAATCTGGAATTTTTTCTTAGACTTATTTTGGGAAAATTGTCGATGCGTTGACCAGCATTGACCCTTATTATAACCAGTATTCCATTGTTGTAACGCGTTGACTGGCGTTAACACAGTTTATACTCGTACGTTTGCTAGAGTTTACACAGTTTAAGCTCTTAAGGCATTGGAACGTGGCGGTCCCAAATGTCGGAGCTGAAAAACCAACTATTAAAGCTGATTCATCTGCATGTATGAATCTTATCCTGAAGTTATTAGATCCTCAAGCCATGAGACCAATTAATAAAGATGGTGTGTCAATGACTCTCACACTTTATAGGATTTTTGGTAAACCCTCAACCCTCAACGGGTTTGATGAGCCTTTACCGACTACCGTTTGAGTCGGGCTAGCATGCGGATTATTTAAGTCTGTTCAGCATGTAATGTTATGTTAAGAGAGTTAACTCCTATAGTGCTATGATATTGAATACATAGACTTTGTCTTTCTCACGGGAATAGACTACCAGGTGACATGTGTTAGACGTAAACTTAGGATTTTTGGCAAACCCTCAGCCTTCAACGGATTTGACGTACCTTTACCGTCTACCGTTCGAGTCGGGCTAACATGCAGATTGTTTAAGTCTGTTCTACATGTAATGTTGTGCTAAGAGAGTTAAATCTCTTAGTGCTATGATATTGAATACATAGACTTCATCTTTATTACAGGAATAGACTACCCGACAACGTGTGTTAGGTACTAATGATATATTCTGCAGAAAACTACAGATATGCTGATTTGAAATAAATTAATATATTACGTAAAGGTTTCTTGAGTTTCGCTCTTATTTGTTATTTTTGAGAGAGTTTCTCGATCTTGTACTATTATATACAATGCTTCAGAGTTGTTTAACATCTGGGATGATGATGAACACTAGATATGGACACGCACACCGAGATATGTGCACGTACACTTAGATTATGTTGTGTTAACATACTTTTTATCGCACATTGAGCTTATGAATATATATGAAAGAGTACAGTTAATTCATGTATCCGAAAATAGGAAGATAAAACCTATTTGCCGCAGAACGATTGAGTAAGAGTATTACAAAAGTATCGTTAATTCATATATCCGGAAATAGGGAGATAAAACCTATTTGCCGCAGAACGATTGATTAAGAGTATTACAAAAGTATCGTTAATTCATGTATCCGGAAATAAGGAGATAAAACCTATTTGACGCAAAACGATTAAGTAAGAGTATTACAATAGTATCGTTATTTCATGTATCCGGGATAGGGAGATAAAACCTATTGCCGCACAATGATTGAGTAATAGTATTGCAATAGTTTCGTTATTATATGTATCCGAAATAGGAAAATAATAAACCCTATTGCCGCAGAGCGATTGAGTAACAAGCATTACAAAAGTATCGCTATAGTACAAGATGATGCACACATAAATATTTGATCAGTTATAGGCTTTACTTCTATGATAAATTGCCCGCGAATTGGGTATTTCCTTTGAGATTTTGATGCACCCGTTATGAACGGCAGATATATTTATTTTAGCAATTGTTAATATCCTCTTATTATAGAGAAGGTCACTCGGGCGTAGTTCGAGATGAGATGATTATTCTTTATGTTAGAGATTGGAGTATTTATCATTGATTATTTGTTATTCATTCATAGAGAGTTATATGAATGATTTGATATATGTATGTACTAACTCTATTTTCTTATATACTCCTACCCCTTCCCCTGGGGAGAGGTAGTGATGATCTCGCTAGCGTTTTGACGCTCGTTATTTTCCCCTCTTTCAGGCAGCGAGTCTGGCGCACGAAGAGTCGCAGGTTGATGGAACTTCTTAGTTATCCATTTAGTTACTTATCATATTTTGTAGTTATTGTAGAACTCCACATGTAGTTGATTATTTTCAGAATCTAGATTGGTATTTTGTTTCATAGAGTTGAGAGCTATGGTGAGACTTTGTTTATGTGCCTCATTGTATTTGAGATTCAATTCAGACTTAGAGATATGTCTATTTTTTTCCAGTTGGGCTCATTATTAATTTTTCTTATGCTTCTTCTGTGTATATCCAGTGTTGTCCTATTTCTATTTTTTTACCTGTCTGTACCTTCACCTATTTATTGTTTCCACTAGAGAGATAGTGATTGTGATGGTGAAACTTGTCATAGCATAGTGGTTGGTGCTTGGCAGGTTTGACAATCCGGGTTTCACCTGGGACTGCAGCCTTGTGTGAACACTGGGGCGTCACAGTTGGTTTCAGAGCTCTAGTTCCAGCATCCATAGGATCATTCATGTGTCAAATTGTGGAGTTAGGATAGAGTTTCCTAGGGATCATGTATACAGTCCGCTAGGAATCCCTAGTATGAGTGAGGGCATATTATATAAATGTACGCGGAAAATCTACAAATTTTTTTTATGAACTATTTGCTTGACAAATTAAGCATGACATGAAATATAAGTGATACGATTACTTATTGGTATATGTTATATGCTTCATGCTTGAGATCCTATTTACTGCGTAATAATCTTTATTTTGAAATTATAGATGTCAGGAAGAGGTCGTGGACGCCGAGTTTCTCGTGCTCAGAGAGTTGGGCAGGAAGATAGGGAGCCCGAGCCACAGCAGGCTCCGCAGTACTTAGTGGATCTCATAGCACCATTGGCAGCTCGTATGGCGGCTATTGAGGAGCAGTTAGCAGCACAGGTTCGTCCAGAGACTTCCGTTCCTTAAGAGGCACCCTTTGAGGAGTCATCTATTCGGGAGGAAGTATCAGAGAGGACACCAGTGGTCCCACAGGCACCACCAGTTGATGGCAGAAAAGCTAATCAGGAGGCTTGTCTTCGTTTAGTTGAGAGGTATCAAAAGTTGAAAGCACCAGAGTTCCACGGTTCGACTGATTCTATTGCTGCACACAAGTGGAAGGAGGATGTGAGCAACATCTTGGATATGCTGAATGTTAATTCGGTGCAGAAGCAGAGGCTAGCGGCTTTCAGCCTCAAGGGTGATGCAGGAGGATGGTATCGACTTCGTTTCACCCCCGAGCAGAGGATGACGGCTTCACGGGAGGCCTTTATATATCAGTTTGATGAGCAGTATGTTTCGGCTGCAACGAAAGCCAAAAAAGAGTTAGAGATGGCTCGGTTAGAGCAAGGAGATATGTCTGTCATGGACTTCGAGAGTAAGTTCATGTCATTGCTTAGATTCACCGGCATGTGGCACACAGAGGAGCGGCAGGCTCAGATGTGCTTAATGGGACTTCGTCTAGGATTGCGTCGGTATATTGTATCACGGAGGTTTCGGTCAGTGCGGGAGGTAGCAGATGCTGCCATGGCTCAGGAGACAGATACAGTCATATTCATTAAGGACAAGGGAAATAGCAAGTCAGGACAGTCCAAGGACAAAGAAAAAGGAAAGAGACCGTTTGGAGGCTCAAGAGGACCCCAGTAGCAGGGTAAGGGTCCGCATCATCAGGATCCTAATAAGAAGGGTCACCAGCAGGACCAGAGAGCACAGCAGCAGCACCGATTTCAGGGGGCTTGTTACAATTTAACAAGATTGGACACCGAGCAACCGAGTGCCACAACGCACCCGCAGTAGGCCAGCAGGCCAGGACTCAGCAGCATTAGCAGAACCGTGCTCAGGGACGCGGTCAGGGCCAGCAACCGAGGATTGAGGCACCTCTAGCAGTTCCGAGGATAGAGGGATAGGTTTGAGCAATCCAGGAGATCCAGCAGAGGTAAATGGCACTATTCGCTCTAGGTGATACAGAGCAGCAGACCGGTAGAGTGTATGCAGTGGTTCCTTGCGATCATGGCGCGAGCGGAGCTATGGTGGAAGGTACATTCCGTGTGAATTCCTTTCCAGCACGTATTCTTTTTGATTCTGGCGCTTCGCATTCTTTTATCTCCTATGATTTTTCGATTAGACTTCGGCTCGTAGCTCAGCCGTTAGATTTTTCTTTATTTGTATCTACTCCGTTGGGAGAGATGTCTCTATTAGAGAGTGTTTGTAGGAGATGCATCGTCAGCTTGGACGATTCTGAGTTCGTGATCGATTTGATTATATTGCATATATCTGAATTCGATGTGATTCTTGGTATGGATTGGCTATCTTCCTACCATGTGAGTATCGACTGTTTTACAAAAATAGTCAGTTTGAGAGCATATGATGGATCAGAGTTAGTTGTAGCTACCTCCAGAGGTAACCAGCTTGCGGAGTCATTTCTGGCGTACGTAGAGGAGGCGATATTGCGGGATCGGGGCGCAGATTTGAGTGAGATGCGAGTAGTCTCAGAGTACTAGGATATCTTCCAGGACATATCAGGATTACCTCCAGTGAGAGAGGTCGAGTTCTGCATAGAGTTGCAGCCAGGCACCACACCGATTTCCCGAGCTCCTTACCGTATGGCGCCTGCTGAGATGAGGGAGCTACAGATCTAGATCGATGAGTTGTTGTCTCAGGGCTTCATTCGACGGAGTCATTCTCCGTGGGGAGCACCGGTCCTCTTTGTGATGAAGAAGGACGGGAGTATACGATTGTGTATAGATTATCGCGAGTTGAACAACGTCACTATCCGCAACAGGTACCCATTACCGAGGATCGATGACTTGTTCGACTAATTGTAGGGAGCGTAGTGTTTCTCGAAGATAGATCTTCGTTCCGGATATCATCAATTGCGGGTTCGGGAGATGGACATCCCCAAGACCGCTTTCTTGACTCGATATGGGTCTTTCGAGTTTCTTGTCATGCCATTTGGGCTGACCAATGCACCCGCAGTATTCATGGATTTGATGAATCGGGTTTTTCGTCCGTACTTGGACCAGTTTGTGATAGTTTTTATCGACGATATTCTTATTTACTCGAGGTCGGAGTTAGAGCACGAGCAGCATTTGAGGTTAGCATTGCAGATATTGAGAGAGCACCAGTTGTATGCTAAGTTTAGCAAATGTGAATTCTGGTTATCAGATGTCAGATTTTTAGGCCATGTTATCAGCCGGGAGGGCATTGCAGTAGATCCGGCTAAGGTAGAAGCCATACTTGATTAGGATCCACCGAAGACAGTTACCGAGATTCGTAGCTTTTTAGGCCTGGCAGGATATTACAGAAAATTCATTTAGGATTTCTCGAGGATTGCCACACCACTCACAAGCCTTACTAAGAAGGGTGTACAGTTCATTTGGAGCACAGAGTGCCAAAAGGCATTTCATACTTTGAAGATTAAGTTGACTTCAGCACCAGTATTGATTATTCCTAGCAGTGATAAGACTTTTGTTGTCTACACTGATGCATCCTTATCAGGTCTTGGCGGTGTATTAATGCAAACCCAGAGAGTCATCGCCTATATTTCGAGGCAGCTAAGGACTCATGAGCAGAATTATCCCACGCACGATTTGGAGTTAGCAGCAGTGGTCTTTGCATTGAAGGAGTGGAGACATTACCTGTACGGAGTACAGTTTGAGCTATTCACAGATCACCAGAGTTTGAACTACCTCTTTTCACAGAAAGAACTCAACCAGAGGCAACGACGATGGGTAGAGTTTATTAAGGATTATGAGTTTGCCATACAGTATTATCCGGAAAAGGCGAACGTGGTAGTAGACACATTGAGTAGGAAGCATCGTCACGGACTAGCAGCTTTGAGGTGTTCACTATATCGGGATCTTTATACCCTTAGCTATTTTGATTTCAGGCCAGAGATTGGCGGGAATCGCGTGTTCTTAGGAGCATTATCTGTTCAGCCATCTTGGAGAGATAGAGTAGTCAGAGCTCAGTTAGAGGATTCTTGGATTCAAATCCGCAAGGGGGGGATCTCCAAAGAATCCAAGGATGATTGGACTATTGGAGTAGATGGGGGACTAAGGAAGAAGGGCAGGATCGTTATGCCAAACAATCTACAGCTAAAAATGGAACTTTTTGACAAGGCGCGTCGTAGCAGATATACAGTGCATCCAGGCACAACGAAAATGTACAAGGATCTGAAGAGACATTTTTGGTTGAGTGGTATGCGTAGAGAGATTGTAGATTATGTGGCTAAATGTTTCACCTACCAACAAGTTAAGGCAGAACATCAGAGACCTGCAGGAACCCTACAGCCTTTACCTGTTCCCGAATAGAAGTGGGCAGATATTTCCATGGATTTCATAGTGGGGTTGCCCAAGACGAAGAAAGGAAATGATTCTATTTGGGTTATAGTGGACAGATTGACTAAGTCTACACATTTCTTACCTGTGAGAATGACTGTAGGCTGTCTAAAAATCACAACGGATAGCTGATTAAAACAAGCCCCGATAACAGGAAGTCACAATCAAACGACTTCCACGATCACCGCAAACACGACCTCATTTCTGAGATGATTGATCTTAATGGCTGTGACAACAACATGACTAATAGAGATGCTGATGAGCAGTGTAATGATTTTAGAAATAAAAGGTTGGACTTAGTTGGTGAATTGCTTGGTAGAGAGCTGTGGGCAAATATTCGTCTAAAAGACACTATGGATGTTGATTCCCGTCTAAGCTCCTACAACGAAAGCTACAATCAAATAGCTTTCGGGTCGATAAACGAAGAAACTGCAAATGGAGGCCTTTTCACATAGATCGAGAAGAGTTACAATTCGACGACACTTCCGACAACTGATGGAAACTCTATTCAGCAGTCTTCACAATCTACAGTGAAGGTTACAATTTGACGACTTTCACACTCCACAACAGCTAAAGCGAGGATTACAGAACAACGGCCTTTGCAGCACCTTACAGAAGAAGTTACAAGTCAACAAACTCCTTCTAAAACGCGGAAGTCATCCCCGCGTCACAAATATGGAAGTGCAGGCGACCCCCGTGTTTCCAAGTCACAACTCAACGTGAGCGACCCTCGCGTTCATAAGGGTTCAACTCATACCGACCCCCGCGTTTTCAAGCAAGGAACAAATCAAAACGCGAGCGACCCTCGCGTTCATCAATGTCCAGCTAACACCGACTCTCGCATCACAATTCTAAGACACGAAGTTGGGTTCTGAACGCCAGAGTGGGCGTTTGACTTGTTCAAACACAAGTCGAACGGTTCCAGAACCGTTTATCCCACGTTCTGAGGGATTTTCGCCCACGTAGGAGCGGATATAGGGGTCAGTTACAACCCCTTATCCCCCTATAAAAACTCAACAAACTCAACAGAGTTAAAAAAGGGGATCAGATTTTTGATAATCGGATCAGAGAGAGCAGGCTGGCTCGTGAGGGGTTGAAGAGTAGAATCAGGAGTTAGCAGCTGAAGGAAACTCTGGAGGATCTCAACCACCTTGGTTCGGTGATTCAGCAACCGCAGCAAAATCCTTAGAGATATGATTTTTGAATCGATCTCAGAAGATCAAATCTGAGAAGATTCTTCAACAACAGAATACAGCTTGATCATTAACCGAATTTTCGGTTCTAACAACTCTATCTACAGAGTTTTAACTCGTTCAGAGTTCTTAAACTCATTAAAGAGTTACGTATAAAACTTCCTATAGAAGTTCATCGTTCCCACGAGATAAGAGACGGTCGGATCGTCAACGGAGAGCAAGTTCGACGCAAGCAATCGAAGGAGGCACTCCATCGCTACCAAGAAGAACCCAGTTTTAAATAAAGGAGAAAACCAGATTCATTTTCTTCTCTTTTGTAATCACGTTGTAACTGAGATTAAGGAATTCAATTCAAGTTTCTTTTATTCTCTTCATTACAATTTTTCCTACATACAAAAGATGGCGACTCTGCTGGGGACTAGCTTTTCCGATGAAGAAGTAGTGGCGCAATCCGACGTCCACCTCATGGGAACGACTGTAGAAACTCTCGTCGTAGAGTTTGATCAAGCGAAATACGAGGAGGCCTTGTCCTCTGGATCGCTTAGCCCCAAGGCTAGGCATGGTGTCCGCAAGATCTCTAAGGAGATCGATTCTGCTGTTGAAATGCCGAAGAAAGCCCGCTCCTTCGGCCAGGAACTCAAACTGGCTTTGTTGGCGGAAGATCCCACATCCGCGTCAGCGAGGCATGCTTCGGGCCACAAACGGCCTCTGGAAGAAACGAGTTCCATATGCGTCAACGACGCTACTGCTAAGGCTTTGAAACAAGCTAAGAAGAATGCCGCTCGCCGACGGAGAAGATCCATACGACGAGCACACTTACGTGAGAGCCGAATGTTGGTTCAACGCGAAGATCGCGTTCCTGAAACTCCAGCCAAACTTAGCGTTCCCAAAACAGAACGCTCGCTTCGTGGCAATGATCCCAACTATGAGCCTCGGCTAATTCAGCTGAAACGCGACCTTGAGTGGCGCGTTGTCTCCTCAAAACGTAGCCCTCAGAAGGAAGCTGTCAAACGCGACCCTCAGGGAAGCGTTCAATCAAAACACGACCCTCGCGGGTCTGTTTCACCAATTAAACGCAACCCCCAGGGGCGCGTTCAAACAAAACATGACCTTCGCAGGTCTGTTTCACCAACTAAACGCGACCCCCAGGGGCGCGTTCAAACAAAACAGGACCCTCGCGGGTCTGTTTCATCATTTAAACGTAGGCCTCGGCCTAACGTTTACAAATCCCAACGCGACCCTCGCGTTAATCTTCAAGAACGCCACTCTGGTGCTGTTCTTCGAGAACGCGATCTTCAAGAGGTCCGCTAGGTTCAGAAAGATCAGCGTGGTTTCAAAATCCACGTTCGACAAGAACCAGTCTCAACTACCAAAGGGCAGGGGGTTCCATCTCCACTTCCAAGCCCGGGGAAAAGTCCCTCCCAAGTTCCTGACCTGCGTGAATTGCTGTCAAAGGGAAAACCGACAATGCAAGCAGCTCATTCATGCCAATGTGAGAGGCTTATTTCGGCGGTTCTTTCGGAATGCCATTGCTGCACATCTACACCTCGGCAATCTGTGTTCGACAGGTTAACAAATGTCGTTAGGCCTGCCAAACGACAACGCCGACACAAAAAGAAATCTGAGTACCCTCAGGTCACTATCAACATGATCGGCCAAGGGAAAGCTTCGCATTCCGATTCCGACGAGTCGCAAAGAAGTCACTCCCCAACTGTTAGGGAAATTTGTGACCAACTCGAAGGAGTATATCGGAATACTCAGACTCGGACAGGAGCTATTCGCCCGGTTAACTATCAAAAGTTAGCCAAAGGCATTACAATAAGTGATGAACACTCGGCAATAGCCGAGTCTCAATCTTCAAGCTCTGTCAGAGCACAAGGAGTTTCTGCCTACATGACGGAAAGCCCCGAGGATATAGCCAAAAAGGTGAACGAGCACCATCTCCTCACTGAAAAAGGCCACAAACCTAAGTCTTCCCGGAAGACAACTTCGAAAGGAAAACAAAGAGTGCACGAACATTCAGATCGTGAGACTCACAATCTGGGATCTTCTTCCGAAGGTGAGAGAGAGATAGAAAAGGAACTGCACCCTCAATCCACCAAGGTGTATGAACTGGAGGCTCGCCTCAACGCAATCGCTAATAGAAGCGAGCTTCGCGAAGAGGGAGTAGTACGGCCTTACCCTGCTGAGTGGGATACAGCTCCCTACCCACCAAAATTTAAGGCCCCTACCTTACAACCTTTCGATGGCACAGGGTCGCCGAATCAACACATCTACTACTTCAAATCCCAAACTGGAGACGTAGTAGCGAATGATGCTATCCTGACCAGGTTATTCATTGGTACCCTTAAGGGTGTCGCTTTCGAATGGTTCATGAAGCTGCCTGCTGGATCTATCCAAAAATGGGTAGATCTGGAAAGGCTATTCTTGGCCAGATTCTTTGAGGACGATACAGAGGTCTCCGTCCTGACTCTTCTTGCCACTAAGCAAAGGAAAGGAGAGTCAATCAAGACCTATGTAGAAAGATTCCGCAGCATGGCATTGCGATGCCCCTCAGGTATGACTCAATCAACTCTGGTTGAAACGTGCAGGCACAACCTGCAGACCCAACTCCTCGCTCAGATGGGAGTAGCAGAGTGTCGCTCCTGGAGACAACTAGTTTCGCAAGGAGAACAAGCAGAGGAGATAGTGGTGCGTGTCAAAGCTGAAGAAGTGCCACAACCCAAACCGCAACAGCAACGCAATCAGCAAAATGCTCAGCGGTCTAAGGGAAAAGAGACTTTGGCAGCCGACTACACGCGAGTTCCACCGCCAAACAAGCAAGGCAAAACGCCAAATCAGCAAAGAGCGCCCAAACAATATTCATTCAAAGAAGAGCATGTGGATACCTTATTCCAATTGCTTCGAAAGAACGACAAGCTCCAGTTGCCTGAAATCAGGAAACCGGATGAGGCAGGGAAAGTTGACGATCCCAACTATTGCCGCTATCACAGGTTCCTGGGACACCCTACCAGAAAATGTTATGTCTTCAAAGATATTTTACAAAATCTGGTGAATGCAAACGTGCTCACTTTGAAGCCCGAACAGAAGACCGTGTCTACCAACCTGATAGCGGTCCAATTCGGCGACTTCCCACCGGTGACCACTGCAAATGGCGTCGTTCCTATTCGTAAGGGAGAGATGCGCCTGAAGAATGCTGACTTGCATAGTCAGAAAGACAGGGGGTTGGTACCCCTCACACCCCAAAAGGGGAAATCATGTGGGTCCATCCTGACTTGCTTGGAGATCAACAGTGGACGAGCACCTCATCCAGAAAGAAGGGAGGCAAGACTAAATCTTCCAACATGATTAGCCCCTCCGTTACCGAAAACGATGACCACCTCAAACCTCTTACTGATTCAGAAGAGGAGAGGATTGTCCTGGCAGCATATCCAGGAGACAACCCTGGCACTCGGTCAGGAAAAGCCTACTTGAGGGATTACCGCCAGAATGCTCAAGAGGTGGAAGAACAGCCCCAAGACGCTGGGGGTTCTGTGCCGAAGAAGCCTGTCGACAAAGGTAAACAGAAAGAGGTCCGGTTTAATAAAAATCTTCATCAGGAACTCGGGGAGTCAAGTGCTCCCTTTCAATTCAACGTCATGGCACAATTGGCTAACATACCGGCCAGGATTACCTTATATGAGCTCTTGAAGTTATCTAAAACCACCAAGGAAGCTCTGATCGAAGCTTTAAAGAATACGGAGAGTTTTATTACACAAGTCACTCCGATTCCCGAGGCTTCTGATGACCAAACTTGTCTGCAATGCCTGCAAGCGGCGAGAAGTCTACCATGCATATCGTTCACACAAGAAGACATGCAGGTCAAACACGAACATGACCGACCACTGTACTACACAGGGTATATTAGATCTTCAGAAATCAGTCGTGTTCAAGTTGACCCGGGCTCAGCGCTCAGCATCATGCCCTATAGGGTCATGCAGGTATTAGGGATTCCTATGCACCGACTGCACACTACCCAGACTACTATCTTCGGGTTCAATGCGAACAGTACCCGACCCCTAGGAAAGATCAAGCTCAGGTGCCAGATCGGAGATCTCAAGTCTGAGGTAGCATGCTACATCATAGATGCGGACACGTCTTACAATCTTTTGCTAGGACGACCATGGATACATGCGAACCGCATTGTCCCATCCACCCTGCACCAGGTTATGAAGTACGCCAATGACAAGGGTGAAGTGCGAACCTTAATCGCAGAAAAATACCCCTTCCGAGGAGTAGAAAACTTCCACACCGACTCCGTCTTCTATCTAGAGTCCCAGGAGAAAGAAGATGTAGACAGCGGTAACGAAGCTGACATCGAGCCAGATCCTGACGAAGACTATCCTTGGGAGTTAAACTTTGATGTAATGGGTCAGGGTGAGAGTAATAATGATGTACCGAATGGGGGCGAGTGGTGCATTAATGAAGATTTCATTTTAGCGTACTTATCTGATGTCTCTCTTAACAATAAACAAATAGAGAATAATTCTAGTGCAGGTACCAACCCATGGCACGTACTGTGCACAGAGGCATCACTCACATTGCCGATCAAGTCGTCTTTTGTTTCAGACGAAGAAATAGAGGACGCACAGAAGGCTTTTTTAAAGTCCCATCCAAAAGGAAAGGGCGGAAGCCGATCTGTTTCGGAAAAGTCAAACCGATACAACTCAAACGAGGAAGCTCGGAGGAAGACGATGGAGTTCCTCAATTCCATTATCACGAACCTAACTCCCTTCGACTAATGAAACAAATGGGGTATGACTTTAACGAAAAGCAAGGTCTAAACTTCGGGAAGGGAAGGCGAACACCAATCCGAATGTCCCTAACCCCCGAAGGGAAACCCCCAGATTACTATCAAAAGACTAGAAGGGGTTTAGGATTTGTCACACCTCCCGCTGTCTCAGAAAATGAAATAAGTAGTTATCTGCGTCAGGACCGCTCATCCGGAACATCTGCACATGAGTCCGATGTCAGTGTCGGACCTCTCTTTAGAAATCTGACTGTGAATATGGTTTCAATCGATCACCCGGATGAAGATGCAGGGAATGATGAAGAGTTAGTCGAATCAACCGACGATCCTTGGATCAAACGTCTTAACATCTTATGGGATATGCGCTTCGAACAACGCGAACCACCCACTGAAGATAAGGTGATCTAGGTCAATATGGGAGACGAGTCTGACCCCAAACCTATCTTTATAGCTGAAGACCTGTCATCATCCGAAAAAGAAGATATTATATCTCTCGTCCGAGAATATATAGATGTCTTTGCTTGGAATTATGAAGATATGCCAGGTCTCGACCCAAAAGTGGCTATGCACCGTCTCAACATTGATCCAGATGCCAAACCCGTTAAACAACAACAACGCCGGTTTCGTCCCGAGATCATGGAAGCAATTGAGTCTGAAGTGAAGAAGCTCATTGACTCAGGCTTTGTCAGGGAAGAACAACACCCAGACTGGGTAGCTAACATTGTTCCCGTTCCCAAGAAAAACGGTAAGGTCCGTATATGCATTGATTTCCGTGACCTTAACGCAGCTTGTCCAAAAGACAAATTTCCGCTTCCTATTACGGATGTTATGATCGACAACACCTGTGGATACGAAAGAATGTCTTTCATGGACGGATTCTCCGGGTATAATCAAATCAAGATGCACCCGGACGACGAGAAGCATACTGCATTCAGAACACCGCTGGGGGTGTATTGCTACACAGTGATGCCCTTCGGCCTAAAAAATGCAGGCGCAACCTATCAACGTGCAATGAACACTATCTTCCACGAACATCTGCGTAAAAAGATAGAATGCTATGTTGACGACATAGCGGTGAAAAGCCAATGTAAGGGTGATCATCTTGCAGATCTGAAGACAATGTTCGATATCATGCGGACACATCAGCTGAAGATGAACCCAACAAAATCATTTCTCGGAGTATCAAGTGGAAAATTCCTTGGATTTATTATCACATCCAAGGGAATTTCTCTGGATCCAGAGAAGGTGCGCGCCATCCAAGACATGCCACCGCCGAAGAACCTCAAAGAACTCTGAGGTTTGCAAGGTAGACTAGCCTACATCCGGAGGTTCATATCTAACCTTTCGGGGCGCTGCCAACCTTTCTCGAAGCTCATGAAGAAAGGAGTATCCTTTGTGTGGGATAGGGAATGTCAAAAAGCATTTGAAGAGATCAAGAAGTATCTCACCCAGCCACCGGTTCTCGTGGCCCCTATATCAGGAAAACCATTCCTATTATATGTGAGGGCTATGGATCATTCGCTGGGAGCGCTGCTGGCCCAGAATGACGACCAAGGCCAAGAGCAAGCCATCTACTATTTAAGTAGGACCATGATGGGAGCCGAACATCGGTACAACCCGGTCGAGAAAGAATGTCTCACTTTGGTATTCGCGGTTCAAAAGATGCGACATTACCTAGTTGGACAGACAATTCATGTCATCTCTAAGGTGAATCCTTTGAGAGTTCTGATGACGAAACCATCGTCTCTGAACTGTCGGCTTGCAAAGTGGGCCATCCTATTATCGCAATACGACATGCAATTTATGCCCCAAAAGGCAGTCAAGGGTCAAGCATTGGCAGATTTCTTAGCCGATCACCCGGTGCCAGGGACATCTAGATTGTATGAAGAATTGCCCGACGAAGTCGCCGAAGCTTGTATTGCTCAAGAAGCCACCCCAGTGTGGAAATTATTCTTTGACGGCGCATCTAGAGCAAATCCTCATGGAGCGATTACTGCGGGAGTAGGAGTAGTGTTCGTCTCTCCTAACGGTCACATAATCCCAAGAGGATTTTCCCTAATCGAACCATGCACCAACAATGTAGCTGAGTATAATGCTTTGCTACTAGGGATGCGACTCGCCGAAGAACTCAATATTCGGCATCTTGAGGCTTATGGTGACTCTCAACTCATTGTAAATCAAGTCCAAGGGGAATACGAAGTACGTCATGAGGACTTAATCCCATACTACTTCGCAGTGCTGAAGCAAGCTAAGCAGTTCGAGGGATTCTTTATCGAATACTTTCCACGAGCCCAGAACGCTTACGCAGATGCTTTGGCTTCATTGGCAACTTCGCTGGCATTACCGCCAGGAACCGAAACGACAATCCCAGTCTCAGGACGTGAACTATACTCCTCCAAGATTCCTAAGGAGGAAAACTCAGACAAGACAATGACGGAGGAAGTCTGTACGACCTCCATAGAGTTCGAGTCTAGAGATTGGCGATTTCCATATATTGACTATGTCCTATACGGAATTTTACCCAATGACCCTAAGGAAGCGGCCGCCATCAAACGAAAGGCCCTCCGATTCTATTATGATGCAGTCTCTCAGACTCTGTATCGTAAATCCTATGACGGGGTTTTGCTTCGATGTCTTTCTCGAAAGGAAGCAAGGGAAGCTCTTAAAGAAGCCCACGACGGAATGTGCGGAGCTCATCAGCCCGGAGCTAAACTAGGAGATCGCCTCCGGCGAATCGGCTATTATTGGCCGAAGATGTTTTCAGACGCGGTTGACTACGCTAAACGTTGTCACGCGTGCCAAATTCATGGGGATTTCATCCACCAAGCACCTGGGAACTTACATCCCACATCTGCGTCATGGCCATTTGAAGAATGGGGCATGGACATTGTAGGTCCAATTTCTCCTCCAACTTCTAAAGGACATCGGTTCATCCTGGCTATGACCGATTATTTCTCCAAATGGGCGGAGGCAATCCCGTTGAAAGAAGTCAAAACTTCCAACGTAATTAAATTCGTCAAACACCATGTTGTCTACCGTTTTGGAGTCCCGAGGCGGATAGTTCATGACAATGGGACGCAATTCGTCAGTTTTGGGTTCCAGAGGTTTTGTGACAAATTCAGAATCCAGAGCGTTGCATCTACGGCATATTACCCGCCGGCGAATGGTCTTGCAGAAGCCTTCAACAAAACCATTGTGAATTAACTTCTCAAAAAATTTGTTTCCAAAAGTCGACGTGATTGGGATGAAAGACTCGGCGAATGTTTGTGGGCTTACCGCACAACGGTGAGGACCCCTACGAGAGCTACACCGTTCTCGCTGGTATATGGCTGTGAAGCCGTATTACCACTAGAAATTCAGATTCCTTCTCTGAGAGTCGCTATCACGACGGGGCTAACAGAAGAAGAAAAGCATCAACGGCGCCTGCAAGAACTTGAAGCCCTAGACAACAAACGACTTCAAGCTAAGCAGCAGATCGAACTCTATCAAGCTCGGATTTCCAAAGCCTACAATAAAAAGGTTAAGGAACGAACTTTCAAGAAAGGCGATTTGGTCTTGGCCAACAGACGACCCATGGTGATGACACACAAAACCAAAGGGAAGTTCAATCCTAAATGGGAAGGGCCCTTCGTAATAGACTCAGTTTATTCGAACGGAGCATATCGCCTCATCAATCAACAAGGAGACAGGCTCATGATGCTAATCAATGGGAAATTCCTAAAGAGATATTTCCCGTGAATCATGTTGCCCCCTAATCCCCAGCTAGATTAGGCTGGGGGTTGCCTATTTATAGTGTAACTCTATTTTGTATCTCGTCAAGTTAACACTACACCTCTGACGATTGAAATTTTCTAGAATTGTTTTATAAATGATAATAAAGAAAATTTCGTTTTCATATTGAGTTGACACTACGTTTTTCATTGTCTTGAATCATATTTCAACAAAAGAGATAATGAAAACCAAAATGATATCATTTCCATTCAATATTGTTAATCTGAATACAAAAGTGAAAGCAATTGAAAGGAAAATGATACAAATTTATCCCTCCACCAAAAATAGCGCAAACCCTAAACATCGGGGCTCATCAATCTGAAAGACTTGAGTTTAGATTTTAGCACCGATATATTTCCCTCGCGAGCCTTTGTGATGTCTTCAGTTATCTTGCTCTTGAGTTCCTCTTCACTAGGCGTTGCTTCTGCAAGTTCTCGCCGAAGTTTATCGGCAGCAACAATCTCGTCGCAATAGCATTTGAAGAGTCCATCGCAATAACCAGCGAATCCTTTTAGAATCTCCACACCATCAGCTAGCTGAGCGTTTATCTGAGGGACTTCAACACCAGCTCGAGCAAGTTCTGCTGCAGTATCCCGGAGACCCACAACGAGGTTGCCCATGTCCCTCTGTACTTGGGCATGTTCATCACGCAGGTGAGCAAGACGAGGTTCCGTTTTGGATAAACTCTTCTGAAGAACCTCTTGCTGTTGTGCCTTCGAAGCCTTGGCCTCAGAAAGAGCCCGATCCACTTCTGGGCCTATGTCGTCACGTTGCAGCATGGAGAGGAATTCCAGCTCATATTCCAAGATGATGAGGCTCTCACGACAGTTCTCGGTCCATATTTTATCACCCTGATGCTTGATCTTAGCCAAGCATTCCAGCAAATGAGGTTCAAAAACCTTGTAACTTACGTCCCCGAGACTAACAACGTCAATGGTCATTTGCATCCAACGTTCCAATTGTTCGATGAGCTCCCTCAGTGTCTCAGAACTTGGGGGTGGAGCGGTCGGATAAACGAAGCAGTTCGCATAATCAGTGCGAGTAGAGGTGTGTGGGGCTTCAGATAAGAATTTTTTGATCATCTCTGACGTGGAGCCTAAGATATCCTCTTCCTGCTCACCGATTATTACTTCAAGACTTGGAGGAGCGGTGGGAAGCGTAATATCCTCTCTATTTTCAGGAGACGCAGCATGTGCTGATCGTATCGCGTCTCCCATCAATTTGGTCTTCTTTGAATTTTTGGCTACGACAGGCAGTCGTTTACGCACTCTCCTGTCATACTCGCCTTGTTCAGCAGCAGAAAGTGCCTTCTTACCCGATCTCAGAAGATGAGGTTCAAGAGCAGGCGATTCTGGAATTGGCTTTTCTTCGGGAGAGTCAGCAATCGGTGTTTCCTCTTCGATCTCCATAGGAGTTTCTTCCTTGGGAGGCTCAATGGCGGATAAATTCCTAGGAGCTTCGACAGCCCCAGATGCTTCTTGTTCGCAGGATAGATATTCTTCTACCCCCGGCAAACGAGTGCTGGAAGAACGACTCCTCGAACGATACAATTCCCGAATCTCACTTATGCAGGAGGTGTAAATATCATACCCCGTGACTTGGGAAACTTCTTCATACCAGCTGCGGAAATCGGCAACAGTGGAGCAGCCAGGCGGCGAATGGGGTAGAGTGAATTGCGCATGGGTTCCCTCGGCGGAAAAGAAGTACCATGCACGAGCTCCTTCATATAAATTCCCAATATGAGCCAATGCCGGGTTGGGATTGCCAACATAAAGCTGGTCATATCCAAATTGCCTAGCGAACCGAGAAGGCATGTAAGGTTCAATAAAGCACTTCTCCCGCAAGCGGAAGACCAGGTAGCCCAACCTGATCATAAGAAGCCAGTTGAATGTGCCTTCTTCCAAAGAAGACGAGCCCTCAAAAAGCAAGTCCAGGAAGCAGGCATCCTTCACGTCAGCTCCGTTAAAATCAGGAGCACAACAGAAAATCCGGTAATTATCTTCCCGAGATAAGAATTGTCGAGCCCTGACTATGTAAGAATGAGTCCACGTGGCCGACTCTAATCTCTGTATGAAGGGGATGTAAGCATCAGCACTCTCCAATACTCCCGTCATCAAGGAGGGGCAATGCAGCACGAACCAGGCCACCAAGTACGTATACGGCACTGGTATGCGTGGCTGGGGGTTCTTCCCGGCTTTCTTCTTGGCAACCTTAATCATCGAGGCGTCGAGCAGATCAGAGGTTAACATCCTTAGGCCGTTTTGAATGCAGCCGACCATGGCAGTGAGGAGGCTCACGGGTCTCCCATGTGCCAGCAAAACAGCTGGATATACAACCTCAGCCAGGATCGCTTCTATTGGTCTCGACGGCACTACACACCGTTTCAACCAAACCATAAAGAAGCCTGCAAGTAGAGTCGTGTCAGAAATAGGAATTGTAGCCTGGTGGTGGAAACTTTCAAACTCAACACCAGCCTCAAAATCCTCCTCTACATGCTCTGTTTTGTAGATGGCATTAGAAGCCTTAATCCGAGCTTTGGCTTCTTTGGGAGAGATGGCTGCAACACGAGACACGGCTACATCTTTCCGGTTTAAATTCTGAAAGAGGTATTCCGCCCACGTGGTATGCATGATGCCTCCCCCACGCGTCCCACAGATTTGAGCACATATGTGGAAGTGGCACATCAACTCCCAGAAAGTAGCATAAATTTCTGGGTGCGCCAACCTCAACTGAGAAAGCTCTTCGGTAGTAGGGATGAACTCTTCGTAGGGTGTTTTCCCAAGTGGCAATCCCGACACCGCTTGCATCTCATGAAGAGAAAAACCTAACTCTCCTGCGGGTGTGAAAAATGTGCAACTGTCCGAGTTATATATCTCCAACATAGCGAAGAAATTATGGAAGCTCTGCACAACTCCCCGTCGAGTAGCTAACACGGGAATTATGAGACCCGATTGAGTGAGTGACTCCTTAAGCTCCTCAAGAACGAAGTCAATCATGCGGGTCCACCAACCTCCTTCTCCAGAACAAACCCACCCAGGGGATCTGAACGCTTGGGTAGAAAATTCACCCTGAGTCGCAAGGAATTGGCGAATGAAAATATTCGCTGGGCGTGGCATCTCCTGAACCAGTTCCTTCTTCTCAAATAAACCAGGTCTTAATCCCTTGAGCTGCCCTCCGATTTGTGTACGAGCCCGTCGACCAGATCCGTACGACACATTTTCCTTCTCTTTGACTATGTCAAAAGTCAAACTCCGACGACGGCTTGCATTCAAGAAGTAGGAGAGGGGATACATCCTCTTCATGTTTGGAAGGAAGAAGTAGCGATTATCAACTTTCCGCAATAGCTTCGAGTCTTCTGCATGTACGAGGTGATCATCGATGGATATTCGATCTCCGAATATGAATGCCGGTTTGGAAAACTGAGCATGGCCCGCAGGGGTCTCCACGTCTAAGTCGGTGATCAAGACTCTAAGAGTGGAACATCGGGGAGATATAATCATGTCTGTTCTCTCCGAGTCATCGAAAGTACAAAGCAGAACTGTGTTTTGAAGACTGAAAGTTTCAGTCACATCAGGTCCGCCAAGATACCCAAAATGTTGCTCTTGTGAAAGCGGCACGTTTGGTAAAAGCACTGCACAATCAAAAAGCAGATGTTAGCAGTTATAAGCGAGCCATCGACATAAAGATAGAACCCCAAGACACAAAGGGTTTAAGTCTTAGGTCAAGATCACCAACGCGAGGGTCGAGTATCGCGTCAGAAATCACCAACGCGAGGGTCGAGCATCGCGTCAGAAAGTCTCAAAGCGAGGGACGAACCCCGTGTTGAAGAATTGGAACGCGAGGGTCAGACCCAAAGGGTATCCCAACCCCGCGTTTTCATCTGATCAAAACGAGTCATCTTCCTCGTTATCAAGAACCCATCTAGGGTTTTCAGAAAACTTGCCAAAGCAAGTTCTTTTAGTCTGCACTTACCACGACAGGGAAGTCCTTGCGGCGGTGGAGACGACGACGAAATCCCCGCAGGAACAAGAACACCGCCAGCGTCCTCAATCGACGGTGTTTCGGAAGTCGTTCCGGCGACTTTCTTGGAGCTTGAGCCCATCCTCCGTGGCGCCATCAGCACAGTGGATCGGAGAAGGCGTTTTCGAACGAAAGAGACGAAGTTCGTCGGAGATCTCGCCGAAGTCAAACGAGATTTCTCGTTCTTGGAAATAGCCGAAAGTAGAAAGAGTCGAATGACTCTTGATGTGACCACTCAGGTCTATTTATAACAACTGTTAAGTTGTTGAGATGGTTAGGGACTTTAAAAAGAATCCCAACCGTTTTAAAAAAAAAGTAAATCTTTTAAAGTCAGTTAAGACTTTAACCTCAACGCGAGGTTCACACCCGCGTTCAAACGCTGGGTTCAGACCAGCGTTTCATACTTCAAACGCGAAGGTCACCTTAGCGTTATAACTCTTCCAAATGAAGAGTCCATCTTCGACACTTAGCCTCTAAGTTCATGGGTTCTTTTCAACAAGAGTGCGTTCAAAACTCTGTATCTCCTCAACTCATCAGATGGTCATTATCCTAACAGAGATTGAATCTAGTTATTATCACTATCAATATGATCATAACTCCTCTGTTAGAACTCACTTATCGATTCTCATCAACAGAATGATAAGTCCTCAAAATCACTCAGATTATTGTCGATTTATTAGCTCTCTCCAACAGGACAATAAATAACCAGTTTATCAACTCCTTCCAGTGGGGTAATGAAACTACCTAAAATCTTGTTCAAATCCTAAGTATCATAAGTCATCACTCCGATGATAACAACACTTAGTGACTTTCCCCAGCAAGACACAAAAGGATTTTATCCCCACAAACGTCACGTTAAAATTACACCTCTGACAAAAATCAACTTATCGATTCTCATCAACAGAACGATAAGTCCTCAAAGTTGCTCTGATCGCAACACTTCTAACTTACCGACTCTCCCCAATAGAGCTATAAGTCCCCAAAATTGCCCCGATCGCAATATCTCTCGTCACGTTAAAATTACACCTCTGACAAAATCAACTTATCGATTTTCCCCAATAGAGCGATAAGTCATCAAAGTTGCTCCGATCGCAACACTTCCAACTTATCGATTCTCATCAATAGAACGAT